>OY997401.1:4072133-4504633 GCA_963921505.1 Phakellia ventilabrum | reverse complement strand
CTTTTCCGAAGTGTTGTGTTAACCCTTACATGTGTTACTCTCTTTCTGCACGTGTTGTATGATATTAACCCTTTTTGTAAACCTACTCTTAACCCTATAGCATCATCATCACCCGACGAGGAGAAAGGGGGAGGGTTCGCTGCCTACTACGTTGTGGTTCCCATCCTGGTTGTGCTGGCAGTTCCTGTCGTGGGTTGGTGTATCCTCACTGGCGTAAAGAGAAAGAGAGTGAGGTAGGAGCTACTTTGTGGGTGTGGTCTAGTCGGTACCGCTTTGTGGGTGTGGTCTGGTCAGTACCGCTTTGTGGGCATGGTTTGATGACTACCGCTTTGTGGGTGTGGTCTGATGGGTACTGCTTTGTGGGTGTGGTCTGATGTATAGTTGTTATATGTGCTCACCCCCCCCCTCCTCCCTTCTCCTTGTTGCAGAGCTAAACTCTGGCGTCCGCAGTCCCCCACCTCCGAGAGCGACCAGAGTCAGGGCTCCTCCCCCCCAACAGAGAGGAAACAGGGACACAAGGCTGGGACCCTCGTCAGCTCTGAGGCTACGTCAATCTCGTAAGTAGCAGCTATAATATAAAGTTACGGATTCCAGTAGTTCACTCACCAACATGCGCCTTGGGAATGACATGCTAACCACCCCCCTCTCTCTGTCTCTCTCTCTCTCTCACACACACACGCATACACACACACACGCATACACATACACACACACACACACACACACACACACACAGCCATTCTGGCTCCGATGACTACATAGCGCGAGGCAGTAAAGCTGCAAAGATGAATGGTAATTCGACCGCTGTCCGTTGGAGTAACATCCGAGTACCGGTCTCTGACGATGCCACCTCCACCGACGAACCCTCGACTGCTGTCATCGGGCAGGTTGCCCATGACTCCCGCAAGTGGAACTGCCTCCACTACGACGCACTTCGTAACCCGAAACTCGTACAAGAACTTGTCGAGAAGTACCGCCGCCATAATGGGAAATCTGTGGATATCAACACCCCCGGCCCAGGAGGCTACACTCCGCTGATGTTGGCCGTCACGCAACGCCATAGCACCAGTAGCTACGAAAGTTTCGGTCTTCCGTGTCGGAGCAGCTCGGAATCATCTGCTGACGTTGGAGAGCTCAGTGCTCTCATTACCACCAATGCCAAGTCAGGAAAGAGAGTCGCTAATGGCGTCAACGGCTCTACCGATCTGACTACTTCTTGTGATAGTACCAGTTTTGCCATTCCGACTCAAAATGGAGTCACAACCCGTATTATTCCGCTGGAAAGCTCTGTTAGCGCGCTCATCGCCTCCAACGCAAGCCTCAACACCGGTAACGACTTTGGCCAGACGGCACTTCACCTTGCTGCGGCCTGTTCTCGTGGAGACTACGTCAAACAGCTTCTGGACGGAGGGGCTGACCCCAATCTCCCTGACAACTGGGGTCAGAGTCCGATACACGCTGCCATCGGAGCTTCAGCGGAGGGAGCCTTTTTAGTATGTTGTTTGTTATGTTTTGTAGTAGGTAACTAAGCAAAATTTTATGTTCACTATTTAGAATAGCGTTCTTTGAATATATGTGCTTTGTTATTCCATTGCTCTTAATTGGTCCTTGTTAATGAGTGCAGTTGTTACGGGTCCTCCTGGTCTCTTCAGATTCTGCTGAACCACGCACAGCTGGACATTAACCACAAGTGTGACGGTGGTATCACCCCGCTCATGGCCGCCGTGAAGCAGTGCAACCCCTTCATGGTGAAACAGCTGGTCAAGAAGAACGCAGAGATCACTGCAACCGACAACGAAGGTAAGCCCCTGTTAACTCTTTGCACGCGACGTAAAACGATGTCATGATGGGCGTGTACGCGTCATTAATTAAATAACAGCGTGCCTGTGATTAATTCGAATTACACAACCTCCTGATAGCTTATTTGTACCTGAAAAGCGTGTGTAAAGGCTTTAACAAGCTTATTAAGCCTATACAAAGCCATACCTAAGATGAAGTGTCGTTTTGAGTAGGTAACTCCCGACCGTGTCGAGTGGTTCAAATTTCTCACCCGTTTGAAGCCATCAGATTGTCTACCAGGGAGCGGAGGGGGCGAGAAACAAAGCAGTTGTGGTTGAGACAGCCTTAGGCACCTACACAACTCGTGAGAACCTGAAACTATCACGTTTTCTACAGGTTCCAGATCCTTTTCTTGATCGGCAGCCATGGCGCGATTAATATACTGCGTAGAGCTACAAAGAGGCTGGCTTATCTAGCGTACTGTGATTATAATACTCAGGAAGTACCGGATGCGTGTTTTCCTGCACTTCGCGTAGTCTAACATAATAATGCGTGCATGTTTTCCTGCACTTCGCGTGCAAAGAGTTAACAGAAGCACTTGATGGTCTAGCTACTGGTAGACACTTTGATATTCACGTATCAGTGAGAGAAAATCTTCACAAAGATAATATTGCTATCAAGGGTTCATCAGTACACATGTCAGTAACCTATGATGTCATACTTGCCCCTAGGGCGGACTGCTGTGCATTGGGCTGCTGTAATCAACAACCTTGAGGCACTTAAGCTGCTGATTCGCCAGGGCCCAGACACCATCAAAGACCAGCAAGACAGCAAGGTAGGAGGGTGATAAGAGGAGGGGATTAAGAACAGAAAGCAGCCTATTGCAGGGTTTCATACAAAATTTGTCAGGAAAAATGTACATGCTCTGAGGTTGCTTCTGGTGGCTTTTGGGGTTCCAAAAAGGCTGGAAATTAGCTACTAATGAACTAGTGAGTATCAAAAAAAATGTCAACTTTAAAATTCTGTGGAGGTGGGGGGAAATCCCAGTGTCCCTCCCCCCGTATGACACCCTGTATTGAAGCCTGAAAGAGCAAGGTACCACTTAATTTTTAATCGTTTACCTTGTTCCCGCTCTGCACACAGGGTCAGACCCCGCTCTTCCTGGCCTGCAGGGAAGGCTGTGCAAGCTGTGTGAAGCATCTGCTGGACTGCTTCGCTAACGGGACACTTCTTGACAGTCTCGATCGCTCACCGATGCAAATCGCTTATGAAAAGCAGCACCATGACATCATCGAAATGCTCAAGACGTCGGCCCACGGTCCCATATACTATCCTTCCCATTTCCACAGGAGTCACGTCCTGAATGCTGCCATGTATCCAATGAGCTCTCGGCCCGAACAAGCACAGCAGGTGGCACCTCGAGGATACGCATATCCGGCGGCTCGGTCAAGACACACGTCAAAACCATCACGAGAGCGCACGATCCCTGAGTTCTCGATGCAGAATAGCAGTGCTACCCAGCTTTCCAGCAGTGGTATGCAATTACCAGTGGCTAGCATGAGACCGTACCAGCAAGACTATACCGGGGGTGCGATTCTGGGTCCGTCCGCTGGACAGACGTTTGGGGACCTCACCGGTCCTGTTGCTTCTACGTCTGTGTATGCCGATGCTTTGCAGCCCACGTTGAGCATCTCCCAGCCTCATATGAGTGTCCCCGCCATGCCCACTCCGACTCCAACTAGCTACACGACAGACATGAGTGGAAACGTCTTGCAGCAGGAGCTAAAATTTGACATTTCCAGTGCGTATCCGACGACCATGGGTTACAGCAGTGCTATGGCACCCACCAGTCTTCAACAGGGCATCCCGACCTACGACACGACCTCCTCCCTGCCGCACAGCACCATGCAGCTGACTTCGACGGCTACCGGCTGCAGTGACTTTGACAGCGTCATAAACTCCCTGAGCAGTATTCAGCCACATCCTTCCAGCTGTGTAGCCTCGACTGTCGCTCAGACCCTGCCGAGTCACAGCATTCCGTCGACGTCAACCTACGGCGATGCAGCCGTGAGCCTGAGCGATATCGAACCAAGTGTCGTAAACGAACTCATCACCTCCATGTCCGAGGACCCAACCACTCTTCCCCAGCCCTCCACCTTCAACAGTCACGCGCCCTCCGTGGCTATCACCTCGCAGAACGGTACGTACGTCTCCCCGAGCATCAACGACCTACCCCTAGTCGGCTACACGATGCCCGCTACAACCGGTATCAACACTGCAACCCAGGCTGGAAACTTCACTCTTCCGGAGACCACTGGCTACCCACCAGCCTCGAGCTCCTACTGCCAAACGGCCTACGACTGTCCGCATACCGGCTCCACCTCCACGACCCTCCAGGGCACATCTTCGTACCCCAGCACACATGCACAGCACCAGCAGCCCCCACAGCCTTCCAGCAGTGGCTTGACGAGACGACTGCAGCACTATCCGCTTGAACCGGCCGTTCCGTACACCCACCAAAGCGGATTCTCGCCACCCCAGCCCATGAGTGCCAGCAGCAACAGCTCCAAGAGTCCTATATCCACCTACTATCCCTCTCCGCCTAACTCAAACGAACTGCAGCATACAGTGACGACAGGCCATCACGCCGACCCCCCCAGTCTTACTCCGTCTCCAGAGAGCCGGGACTGCGGCCAGTTTACTACAGAATCTCTCGTAGAGAGAGTAATACCTCCTCAGGACTTTTTGCATCGGGCACAGCATTACAACAGCTCCTTAGTGCACAATCTTCCCCGTATGGAGAGCTATGTTTAGTGTTTATCTTTTTTTTTACTTTCTGTTATGCCCTTTTTTGTGTACGTGCGTAGTGGTATACGTAGCGTCTCGTCTGTGTGCTCATCAGCCTTTCTGTTATACATGCAACGTTAAAGGATTAACGATTGTTCATCTTTTTTTATGGTAACTGTTCTATTATAACTGGTTTACTGTGTATCAAGCACAAACCTCATGAAGTTTTCGTCTTTCCCCATCTTGGTATGGAACTAAAATAGTTGGTTAGTCTCATTCCCAGACCTGCCTGTTCAATGCACTGTAGAGCTGAAAATGGGACCGGGGCATGCTATAGTGTGAGAACTACCCAATTCACATGCTGCAGCTTGTGTGCATGAATTGTACTGTAGCAACCTTCTGTACATACAAGGGAAACATGGGCACTAAATGGAGAAATACATAAAAGCGTATGTTTTGTTATGTATAGAAGTTAATTATAACCACAATCTTACACACGTTTTTTATGGACCCATATAAAATGTGAGGTCATATCTACTTCATTTAATGTCCAGATTTTCGAATAGTAGACATGCATAATTACTGTTGCCATAGCAGCAGAAATGCCTGAGGTCATTCCAGCTGCTACTACACTGTATAGCTTATAGTCATATTAAAAAACCACATAATTGACCAGCTGCCCAGGTACATGTATGCTGATGATAAAAAATAAAATTTGTAATAAACATGGTAGTCTCTGTCATGTCATTCCAGGTCTATCTGACCCGCTAGCGCTAACACCAGCTTTTGACGACAGCTGTGTTCCACCTCCAGCCACAGCGGAGCCGTCTACTGTAGCCCCGCCCACTGCCAGCCCCCGAGACACGCCCACGGACTGTTTTCTTGCCTCTGCAGCTGCAGTGCTGTATTCAGTTTGCAACTAAATGGTTGGAGAATAACACGATGAGTTCCCTTCATTCTACTAGCCTCATCCCCAGGCTCTCCCCTTGAAAAATTATATAACGAGGCAGAGCCTGGTATCTTTTCTCATGTGAGCGCTGTTGAAAGGGGGTAAAAAGGTAGCCTCGTTTAGCCTCGTTCCCAGGCCACGCAGTCGGGGGGGGGGGAAACACTTTGTGGGGGAGTGGCCTGGGGACGAGGCTAGTAAAAAGGGCTTAATTGTGCATAGGTGAGCACAGTTGTAGTTCTCAGACACTGAGGAAAGGCAGTGAATCAGTAATTCTTGTCGCTAATGGTGACTGAGCACTGAAATAGTGTCACCACAGGGGCGGAGACAGCTGTCCAAAAGTGGGGGGGCTCATGCTGGACCTTGCATGCAGAACGGTGTGTGGCAGAACGGTGTGTGGCACGCTACGTGTGCCACTATCTAGGGGGGTCTGGGGGCATGCCCCCCCAGGAAAATTTTGTATTTCAGGTCCTCTGAGGTTGGCTCTGGAAGCATTTCATAATAACAGTCTTTTCACCATAGCGCGATACTCTAATTAATGTATACTTGAGCTACATGTAATCAAAGAGTCCCGCAAGATTAACTCCTTCCCAGCCAAGTTTTAATACATCCATAAGGCTTATGTGAATTTATTTGAGCTTTTTATATTAGGCGTTAATATAAAGTACATAGTTTTCTCTATTTTATCTAGGCACATAAATGTGCTCATGGCTTGCAAAGAGTTAACAAAGCAGGTCACGCAGTCTACGCTCTCGAAGGGGAGCCATGGAGCCAAAATAGTGTAGCCCTGAGCCTGGAAGCGAGGCCACACCACACTAGGTACTTAGATTTGTGAGCTAAATAGGAAGTAACTACACTAATTTGGTGGGGGTGCTCAGCCCCCCCACCTATGAAAGTGGGGGGGCTCGAGCCCCCCCTGCCCCCCCTATATCTCCGCCCCTGCACCAGCAAAAGGTAGAGAAATGCAGCTGTATTTTGACCAGTCCCTGCCTACGAATGTAAGTTGAATGATGTAACTGGATGCTTCTTTATGGTGTGTAACCCACCTTCTCCAACTGCCTCTCTCTCAGCCTCTCGAGTTCAGTGATTCTGGCAGCTGTAGCCTCATTGATGGAGGAGAAGTCGTTGAGGATCAGGTTCTCCTTCAGGTCTGAGACCAGCTTTGAGAGGGCTTCTGCTGCACGCACCTATGGAGGGAGGGAGGGAAGAAGGGAGGGAGGGAGGGAGATAATGGCACTCGCACGTGACACCGTGTAACATTTTCCGTTACTTATGTGTAGAAAAGAATGGCAGGTTGTGATCACAGCAGCTTGAAACTAATACTGGCTAAATCACATCAGTGTGAGTGCGACAACTTGCGTTCAGCTACGGTTTGAACACATTTCTTTTGCCACACGGAAAAGCTTAGTCTGTGATTTCGTGACGTCGGTACAAGCGATCAGTTTCATAAGCCAGCCCCTGTCTGTCGCGATTGCAAGACTAGCACTCTATAATTTAACCTCTGCTACATTATACTTACAATGTTTGCAGCTCTGACTTCTATTTCATTCTCCACATGTGCCACCTGTGATTCAATAACCGTTCGGCCATCAGCAACCTGTGCAGTGGAGGTCATAAATTATGTTAAATCTTGCACAGTTAGCAGATCACCGTCTCCATGCATACGACACTCAAGGCAGCTACAGCTGCATGTACATCTGATCATCAAATAGGTGAATCTGGCAGATACTTGCCTCTTGGCTGACTTTCGAAGCCTTCAAGATCTCCCCATAGTTTTCCAGTATTGACTTCACGTTATCCTTTAGCCTCTTGGAATATGATGATGCCTGTACGTCCTTCTTGGAAGCAGACATCACAGCTATAGCAGCTAGCAGTGGCCTGGGGACGAGGCTACTATATCAGCAGCTTGCTGGTTTGGTGTTGGTGTGCTGCTTATAGAATTCAAAATCCGGACAAGTATCCGGATTTGCCTCCACGTGCCCTTTCTTTCTATTTCTTGCCCGTCTCGCGTGTCGCAGACATGGTGAGTTAGACGCCAATATCTTCTTCCATCAGTTTTCCATGGAACTGTACAACAGTTTAAAATGCCTCGGCAACCTGTATATTCTTTATTCTTTACCGTTGTATTGCTTTGGGATTGATATATGCCGTCTGGTGCCTCCCATAGCCCCCTAAGGTGAAGCGCACGAAGAAGGTTGCGGCGGCACCGTACGTCGCTAAGCAGCCACCGAAGAAGGAGGTTAATCCTCTCATAGAGAAGAGACCTAAGAACTTTGGAATTGGTGAGGAGCAGCAACGGGTGGATGAAATAAATGGTGTAATGAGTGGTGAAGCCCTGCATAAGCACATGTACACATGCATGTACATCAATATAGCTATAGCAGCTAACATCACAACTGTATAATGACTAGTAGGTTCTGCAGTGATAGAAATATGAGCCGATTGCTTGTTAGGCTGGTCAAGTTTAGTGAATTTGTACTATGGCACAAGCGAGACAAGAACCATCAACCTCGTGCATATTGCTGCAATGTATTACTGCCACTCAAAATAGCAGCTACAATATATGCAGTCTATAAATGTGATGTAAACGTGTACATTTCCAAGGAGACAAATGCCCCTCCCTCCAAAAAAAAAATGGAACTTTGTAATTTGTCTGGACATGTTGTTGCTGTCAAATGCATTCCGTACTGCACACAGGTGGAAACATCCGTCCGAAGCGAGACCTCACAAGGTTTGTGAAATGGCCGAAGTATATTCGCCTGCAGCGCCAACGGCAAGTGTTGTATCAGAGACTGAAGGTGCCTCCTTCCATCAACCAGTTCACACAGACGCTGGACAGACAAACTGGTAGGTAGATGCCCCCGGGGCTAGTAGACCTAGGTGTGTTCATTTCAGTGCTGTAAGAACCCTTGAGATGAGGACATAGCACTCTAATGCGCTGTAATAGGTTAATATTTTTTATCTAAAAATCAGCCGGGTATTTTTACATAAATCGTCCAACTGAAGATCAGTCCATGCTGAATGCAGCCGTGGAACAGATCAGGTTGTCTCAGTGAAAGTGCTGACTCGGTAATTTTGTAGTGCGCTTCCAGTTTAGCTGGAAGAACTTGCCAAAACAGAAGTACACGTATCATCGGCATCGACCACTTTTTTTACTGTCTAGGCAATACAGAATTAAGCTACCTTAACCTATTGGGCCTGTAAACGTCCAGTAGCTACTATGCTTGTGGCTATAGTGGCATAGTAACGTAATGACATAACTCTGCGCATGGGAGAAGTGCGGATGGATAGACAAATGGATAGACATGGGTTAGTAAAGCAATCTTAGCAGCGAAGTGCATGCTTTGTGTGTGCCTGGCTAGTAACAAAAACAAGGTCCCATTGGTGTCTGGGGGGTGGTCCATCATATGTCCCATCATATGTGTGAGATTGTCGGAGAGTATAACTACAAGTCATTGGGATCTCGAGCCATGGAGGACCACTTGTACTTTTGAAAGCATATAGACTTGACGCTGGAAAGTACTTGTAGCAAAGTATGTCAATTTTTCTCACCCCGCAGCAACCCAGCTGTTTAAGCTGCTGCACAAGTACCGTCCAGAGACACGTGCGCAAAAGAAAGAACGTTTAAAGTCTGTGGCTCAGAAGAAGGCAGAGGGAGAATCGGTCCAACCGGGGAAGAAGCCGCTGTTTATCAAGTACGGCATTAATCACATTACCACTCTGATCGAACAGAAGAAAGCACAGCTGGTGGTCATTGCTCACGACGTGGACCCCATCGAGGTATTTTTGTAATCAACAATGTCCTCTAATGAGTGTACATGAGGCGGGGTTTCATACGGGGAGGGGGGGGGCATGAGATTCCCCTCTCCCAGAATTTATATTTTTAATACATAGTAGTTCAGTAGTAGCTAATTTCCAGCCTTTTTGGAGCCCTAGAAGCAACCTTAGTGCACGTAAATTTCATCTAGTGGGAGCGTACCCCACCCTCTAGGGGGCATGACTCATGTGCATCACCCCCCACCAAAAAATTCTGTATGAAATCCTTTGAAAGAGTAATTACAGTCTGAATGGCTAGGTCCTACTGGCAAGTTCTATGTACTAGCAGACTGTGTTCCATTAACTCCGTGTCCTGCCGTGCACACAGATCGTTGTCTTCTTACCTGCTCTCTGCCGGAAGATGGGAGTTCCGTACTGCATCGTGAAAGGGAAGGCGAGGTAAGATTCTTGACTGGATACGCCGTGGCATCAATGGGTGTTGCTGATGTCCAGTTACTGCTCATCATCTAATTGAGAATATATTCCGCCTTTCCCCTAAACAAACAGGTTGGGCAAGCTTGTCCACAAGAAAACTGCCACCGCGGTTACACTTACCGCTGTCAGAAGGTAGGCTTGACTCGCTCCATGTGTAACTATGGTAACCTTACTTGCATGGTAGTAATAATTATGCATAATTATGCTCTAGCAATTGACATATACAGTGAATTTTCCAAGTTCCCCTTACACGATTCACGTTCAAGGTGACATCCTTTTGGGACATCACCAGGGGGTATTATTATGTCATCAAACAGGCTATAGATCCACATTATAACTCCTTCACATGTACGCACACACACACACACACACAGTGAAGATAAAAGCTCACTGAACACACTACTGGATGCTGTAAGGACGAACTACAACGAGCGTTTCGAGGAAATCCGGAAGCAGTGGGGTGGAGGAGTCATGGGGGCCAAGGCTCGGGCCGCCAGGGCAAAGCTGGAGAAGATCAAAGCCAGGGAACTGCAAATGAAAATGTAGAGCCTGTGCACTCTTTTTGCAATAATTATTGCGATAATTATTGTGGATGAACAGCATGAGAACAGTTTCAATTTATGACACCCTGATTGAGTGTGCAGCGGGAGTATACTATAGGGTGTGTGGGTGTGGCCTGCGGCTTGGCGGAAAAGTGGTGTAGAGAATAACTGAAGGTCTCGGAACCGGAGTGGTCTAACCCAAAGATATTGAGGTAGTCAGTGTCAGACTTGACTTCCCAGGCTTAGTAGCGATAGATATAATTATAGATGGCTGTGTTGGAGGGGAAAAAAAAGAAGCGTACTAGCTCCTGGACGGTCAAATTTATGAAAACTATTCCCAAGCTTTGCATTGATAGATAGATGGCTATTTGTGGCATTTCTATAAAGAGAAAGAAGCCTATAGCACCTGGTCGGTCAAACAATTCTTCCCAGGCTTAGTACTGATAGATAGATGACTTCAAGGAGTATCTCGGTTGGTTCTCAGTATTCATATCGATCAGGTTCTCTTTCTACCAACCACAAATTGGCTCACAAACATATCATCAAAATGCCCATTTTGATATGTTTGTGAGCCAATTTGTGGTTGGTAGAAAGAGAACCTGATCGATGACTATTTGTGGTTTTCATAGATATGCTATTGGCTGCTAGGCTTTCTTCCCTCCAACTTACATTGTAATTTGTTTCTCTTTATAAAAAAAATTCAAATTAAATTTTTAAATTTATTTTGTGGCATTTCTATAAAGAGAACAACTTAACTTGGAGGAAAAAAAGGAGAAAAAAAAATTTAGAGGAGAAAAAAAAAGAAAGAAACTTGAGTGAAAAAAAAGCCCAGGGAGCCTCCCATCCCTCCTGGAGTGTCAGACACCCGGAGCGCTGGATAGGCGATGGCTGGGAATCACAGGAGGCCTTGTAACGTACCCAGCCATCCTTTTAGTTTCGGAGTTCCCGAAGGAAAGTTCCCGACGTATTGGCTATAGGCTTAGAAAGCCAAGAATCAGATTGCACGCGTGCGCCTCGAACACGCGACCCGATTAATGGGGAGGCCACGTTCCGACCCCAGTCTGTAACCGAACGCGCCACCTTGACTTCCCGTCAGATGTGTGAAAAATTTCGCCTTATAAACCTGTAACGGTGATGTGCGTTAAATGGAATTGTTCCTAGAATGAGCTCACAACTGCATGTCGGCAGCAGGATGGCTAGAGCAGCTACATTAGTTGTTATATCTCGCTGTTCATTGATCGATCTCTGTGTATGTGCTCCGGTCCCGCCTTGAATTGCCAACAGGAAGTTATTTCAAGGACGATAGCGCCGGGGTATGTAGGCACAAAGTCTGTCAAAGATTATGGAGTAGAAGGTCTATAATACTACTCTATAATCTTGCAGGACTCCCAGGGAGACCAGTCATTGTGACTGATGGGACATTTTCCTGTTAAAAAAATAGAATTTATCTATCTATCTATCACATCCTAAGTGGTTCATGCCTGCACACTTTTCGCTTTTTGCTTTTCACTCACTGTTGCAAAGATTACTAGAGCGGTACAGCTGCATGCAAGACATGGCCTGAGTATGAGCTCGATCAATTAAGGTTAATTAAGGGGAGGCTTTAAAAGCCTTTATGCTCTGAACCATAGTGGGCTAACCCAAATCAAGCACTAAACTGAAGGTAACTACCCTTAAAATTATGTGTGCATGGGTTAGACCATCTGAGTCCTTCAATTATGAATGTGGTAAAACGTTTGCAGGACACAATAAAACACTCAGTATAAATTGTTAAGCTATGGTTTGTCACCGTTCCTTTATAGCAGCTGCAGCTTTTCGGAGAACCCCCTCCCAGTCCTCGTCTTTTTCCATAAACAACTTCTTCTCTGGCTTGCCGTAGAGCTCTGCGATGGCAGGAAACGACGGAAGGGGGATGCCTCCAGCCTTCTCCACTACCTCGGGAAACTTTGCCGCAGTTGCTGTTGCAATAACGATGACATCGTGGATAATGGCCTTCTTCTCTTCCTGTGCTGTTTCTCCACCATCTGTGAATGGCACACCTAAATAATTAAGCGCAACCCGCATTCCAATGGCCGTGTGTGGACAGAGGAGATAACTATACTGCTTCCACACGTACGTCATGGTAGATAGAGTGTCGTCCTTGGTTACCATCATGGTGCTGATGCACTTATTGTTGCCAAGGATTTCGGCGGGAAGATTGCAGCTTCCGGTCTTTTCAAACTCCTCCATTACTTTCTTTACTACCTCGCAGTTTCCACCAGACATGAAGTAGAGGATTCTCTCGATGTTATAGGGCACTTGGATGTCCATTGCGGATGCGTACGTCTGTAACACACTCTTTGAAAGCGCCAGCACTCCGGAAGTGAAAGCTCTACAAACGACATCATTCTCGTTCACACCAGCTAAGAACCTCACGGGCAGCCCCATCATGTATGCGATGTAGCCTCCAGTTATGTTACCCATCCCCCCGGTCGGGACGCAGAAAAGGACCTCTCGGTCAACACTCGGACAAACTCGGAGATAGCTGTAGACAAAGTGTGCTGCCTGGATGAGGACTCGACCAACGTTCACCGAATTGATGCACACTGGATTGTGTTTCTTCACAAACTCAGCGTCTGCGAACAGCTTCTTGACAGGTATGTCGCCGTCGTCTGAAGTCCCATCTGTGGAATAGACTGTCACGTTGGGAGCATCGACTGTAGTCATCTGCAGCTCCTGTACCCGACTGATCCGTCCTCTCGGGTACAGCACAAATATATGTATGTTCTCGGAACCCATAACACTGTGAATTGCCGCACTACCCGTGTCGCCGGAGGTGGCAACAAATACGGTTGCCGTCTGCTTACGCTTTTGTAGGAAGTGCTCGACCAATCTACCCACCACCGTGAGAGCGAGGTCCTTGAAGGCACCGGTTGGCCCGTGCCACATCTCTGCCACGTGCACTGGACCGATTTTCTCGACAGGAATGATATCGGGGTGATCAAATCTTGCATAGAGGCCATCCATTATCCCTGAATGTGTGGGAGATATCATGATTAAGCAGTAGCTACCTACCTACCAGTAAGTAACTAAATTAAAGCGAAATACGTCTATAAGTACCTCCAGAATGCCTCAGAATCAATCTCAGAGGATCTATTTTTCAAAAATTTTCTCGGCAGGCATGCCCCCAGACCCCCCTAGTAGGGATGTGCTAAAGCACACCCTCCACGTCAACACCAAACTTTGGAATCCCCCCCCCCCCCCCCCCAATCTCAAACTCCTGTATGAACCCCTGCCTAGGAATTATTTTATGACTGAAGACCCTCCAATTTACAGTATAGGAACTTATTGGCCCTTCACAGCATGAGTTTCCTATGAACTGGCTAATGGCTAGCCTCGTACCCCGGGGGTATGGCCTTGGTACGTACCAATAGCCAGACTAATTTTTCATTCCTGTAGTGCCGTCCCTGTACTGTAAATTGAAGGGTCATTCAGTGGGAAAACAGTTAGGTCTGCGCTGGGGGACCAGGCTAAGTTAGGTCTAGCTACTGGCCAGTTCCTATGATCCAGTCAAAACACATTCTGTGGGGAGTCCAATGGTTTACTTATGCGTTACCACTCTGACTGGATTAATGAGTGAATTTCTGTTGTTAATTCATTCCGATAGTGTGTGTAATCTCGTGCCCACGTTCAGACCCCCCCTGGTGAAATAATGTCTGGTGTTCTAAACAAACTTTCTTGTCACAGACCCCATGTTTGCTGATAATAAATCTTGTATCTGATAGGTCACTGTACATATGGTATGTTTCAAATTTTCATTCTAATTCATCAAACTGACCAATAGTATGAAGATTTATCAAACTAACGTCATGGCAACTTTCACTAAAACCTGCAATCTGATTGGACCCTTTGGAATTCCAAAGGGGAAAGGTGTCTGTGACGAGAAAGTTCAATTAGAACACCAGACGTTCTTTCACCGGGGGGGGGGGGGGGGTGAACGTCTGGGCATGGAGACTAAGTGGTGTCCTGCACTGTAAATTGGAAGGTCCTGTTACAATACAAAATTCAGCCATCAATCCAGTGGCATGCACAGGTAACCTAATGGGCTCCCCACACGTACAGCAAGAAATTTGACAGGATCCTCTAAACTGGCTAAAAGCCAGGCCACAGTTGAGCAATCCTTCTCATTTACAGTACAGAGACAGCACCACGGGAATAAAAAAAAAACCTTCAGTGAGGCAAGAAATGTGTCTGGTGAGCTAGTAGCTTACAGCAACCAAGTACGGATAACCCACCGGTGAGTTCCTGGTCGTTAAGCTCCTCAGGGGACACAAACTGCCGCAGGATCATCTTTGCCAGCTGAGGATAGCTCATCCCTGCCCAGGACCGGATCACCTCCGGGGTGAAGTTTGGGAGGATCTCGGGTACGAAGAGCCCTCCGTCTGGGGCATAGCCAGAGAGGAGGGCCTCCTGGAAGGATGCTCCAGTGATGCCGCCCCTTGTAGTCTTGTATTTCATGGCTGTTGGTTCTGGGGGAGACATTGTGGTGAAAGGATGAAAGATTGAGGCCTTGGTATGTCCAGGAAAAAACACAACAACAACAACAACAACAACAACAATAAAAAAAAGAGCAAGAAATAGCACGCCCAGGATCAACTCTGCAGCTTGTCACGCTTCTGAGGGGAAAATTCCACTGCATGCCAACTAAGCCACAATAACTGGAGTATGTGTGGATGTGATGAAAATGTTCTTGCCAGAAGCTGAGCGTTAGAAAAGACAGCCTGTGGAAGCCCAGGAAAACAGTGTCTAAAGTAGCTCTTGCATGGAATTGTATAATAGAGCCTTTTGCACTGCTTACGCACAGTAGATCGAGGAGAGCTGATCAGCAGCTACAGGCATTACAGACCTTCTTTCAAACGTAATGGTGTACCACAAAAGATAGTACAACTTCTCAAACCCGGTAGCTAGAGACGAGTCATGAAAATTATTTGTCTGCTATACTCTCCTGGAGTATATGTACAACATTGGATATAGCAGGAAACAGCTATATAATTTCTTCTGATCCCGTGGATCCAAAGGCCTGTACATGCAGCAACAGAGGTGTGTGTGATCTGACATGTTACTTTATTTGCTTGTCAAATTAAGCCAATGACAGTTAGAAATTAAAAAACAAAAACAGTGTGTCCCCAATTACTACTAGTGGATGTGAACCGTAGGGGCAGCTACTGAATGCAAGACATGTCCTTTTATAATTTTCAGGGAGTGATCTGGAGCACTTGCCCTGCATGGTGCTTAACACAACTATCTGTAGGCCGGTCTTAAGAACTGTGTGCTTAACACAACTATCTGTATGCTTGTCTGAAGTTCAGTATACGGTTAACACCAACCATCTGCAGCCCCCTAGCCTTAAGTACTGTACACAACTATCTGTATGCTTGTCTGAAGTTCAGTATACGGTGCAGCCCCCTAGCCTTAAGTACTGTACACAACTATCTGTATGCTTGTCTGAAGTTCAGTATACGGTTAACACCAACCATCTGCAGCCCCTAGCCTTAAGTACTGTACACAACTATCTGTATGCTTGCTGAAGTTCAGTATACGGTTAACACCAACCATCTGCAGCCCCTAGCCTTAAGTACTGTACACAACTATCTGTATGCTTGTCTGAAGTTCAGTATACGGTTAACACCAACCATCTGCAGCCCCCTAGCCTTAAGTACTGTGTGCTTAACACAACTATCTGTATGCTTGTCTGAAGTTCAGTATACGGTTAACACCAACCATCTGCAGCCCCCTAGCCTTAAGTACTGTACACAACTATCTGTATGCTTGTCTGAAGTTCAGTATACGGTTAACACCAACCATCTGCAGCCCCCTAGCCTTAAGTACTGTACACAACTATCTGTATGCTTGTCTGAAGTTCAGTATACGGTTAACACCAACCATCTGCAGCCCCCTAGCCTTAAGTACTGTACACAACTATCTGTATGCTTGTCTGAAGTTCAGTATACGGTTAACACCAACCATCTGCAGCCCCCTAGCCTTAAGTACTGTACACAACTATCTGTATGCTTGTCTGAAGTTCAGTATACGGTTAACACCAACCATCTGCAGCCCCCTAGCCTTAAGTACTGTACACAATCATCATGCAGGCATGCACTGTGTGCTTAACACACCCATCTGCAGGCCTGAGAATGGTCTTCGATTCAAAAACTAACGTGGTATTATTTGATAACAAGCCTGGTACTGCTGCATGTTTCTTGCAAACTCATCTCCGAATATTATAATAATTATACTTAGCACCTGAAATTACAAATATGGTCATGCAGATCTGAACTTGAGCACTCAATCCACAGGTTGACAGCTGCTTCCTTCATTCTACGTGTTCATACTCTCCAGGTAACCAGCAATAGCTGCCACCGCCTTGTTTGAATTCCCAGGTTGCTTGCCCGGGGGACAAAGAGCCACCACAACAGCTGTTTTGGAAGCTTGCATTGTTACAAAACCTGTGCTCTTAAGATTTGCATATGCTATCTTGCCTTCATCCTCCTTCAAGAATGTAAAATAGCTTCCGCAGATATGAACTCCTTCCGTCTGGAAATAAGTAAAGTCTTTAGATTTGAAAGCACGCGCAATATTAGCACACTCATGAGGTGTAAGTTTCAGGGAGTTTGGGTGCTCATCCGAAGTCCACTTGGCTCCACCATCCAATCCAATGATACAAGCACTGCTGACATGTGTATCACCATTAGAGTCTTTGGACTGGGCAATTAAGTTGTCAATGTATGCATCCCAAGACATCTTCAGAATTAAATTCAACACCAGCACATGTAACTAATACAGTTCTTTGTCTCTCGCATTCACGTTGTTATATACAGGTAGCTAGGCCCAGATGCTGTCTAATAGGGCCTGTTGTGGTTAATATATATGGCTAGGAGCAGGAAATGATTCAGTTTTACAGACTCATGTGTTTAAGTCATTTCCTGCCAGGCCAGGCATGGAAGTAGACTCAGACCACACAGAAGACAACAGCATGTACAGTGGTTAAACTTATGTACAGAGGTTTGCAGAATCTTTGCCTGCTGCAGTCAGGATTCCAAAAATAGAACAGAAGGTCTAATTAATCATTCACTCACCCGTTAACTCACCCATTATTAGTCTAGTGTGCTTACTCTCCAACCCATTATTAGTCTAGTGTGCTTACTCTCACTCACCCGTTAACTCACCCATTATTAGTCTAGTGTGCTTACTCTCACTCACCTGTTAACTCACCCATTATTAGTCTAGTGTGCTTACTCTCACTCACCCGTTAACTCACCCATTATTAGTCTAGTGTGCTTACTCTCACTCACCCGTTAACTCACCCATTATTAGTCTAGTGTGCTTACTCTCACTCACCCGTTAACTCACCCATTATTAGTCTAGTGTGCTTACTCTCACTCACCCGTTAACTCACCCATTATTAGTCTAGTGTGCTTACTCTCCAATGCTTCACTTCTGCCTACAGAAGCCCATTCTGCACCAGGCTAGCCTCGTTCCCAGGCTCTCCACTCCCCAGCTTGCGAGAAAAGCTGAGGATTGGAGCCTCGTTCCCGTAAACTGGGGAGTGGAACCTGGGAACGAGGCTGCACCAGGCTAAGATCCTGTACATGTATACTGTTGAAGCAGAGAGCAAGCATGGGGTACTCGGAAATGATAAAACGCCGATGTTTTGTCAAAGATTTGAGTGTAATTTGGACAAACCAGCAGTTGATGCTGTTCTTTAGGTGGCTAGTTGGAGGTATTTCCTCGGATACAAAGTTTCCCTAGTAGTACTATACATCATTGTGTGACTTTGTAGCTAAGGGTTGCTCTCTTCACAGACATTTGCACACTAGTGGTACTGCTGATCTCAGTAAGCCTTTAGACACAGTACAGCAATTCTAGAATATTTGATTGAAATGCATGCTGCTCCTCCCATTACATTGCCAGACTGTTCAGTGAGGGGCATGCCTAGGTCTAGTCACGAGATTCACCCTTGGATATACTTGAGTCTTCAAAGGGATGTACCCTTACTTTATGGAATAGCCATGGATGTTCTTTGCTTCAACAGCATATATTGGTGCACCAGACTGGGGCGAGCCTAGGTCTGGTCACAAGACGTGAATCTGACATTACAGAAATTGTGTTTCCAGGGGTTCATTGCACCCAGAATTAATGAAGCTGAACATCAAACATTATGGAGGATAGCATCCTGACTAGTATGTAATCATGTTCTTGAGGTAGATGGAGGAAATAAATTTATCATGGGGGTGCAGGTACTTTAATTTTTGTCTGGGGGGGGGGAGGGTACCATATAGCTAGCTTGTTTTTAATTTGTATACAGTAGAGCGATTCTTAGTTTGAAACAGCGTACCTCAGCTCCCAGCTGCAGCCTCGTATTAAATCCTTAGTAGTGCTTCTCGACGTACAGTAAAGTTTGCTGATTCTGTAACTCCGCCCACTTCAGCTGCATTTCCAATAAAAGCGCAACCACATGTGCCTGCACTACAGCTACTAGGTCTACAAGTGATCGAGTACGGTGAGGCCATTGGAGGATGTCGGCAGGAGAGTGGTGCCTCATAGAGAGCGACCCCGGAGTGTTCACCGAGCTTATAAGGGGCTTTGGTGAGTTGTGCATATAAGACTGAAAAGGAGTTAATTGTACATCCTGGACTTGGACTCACTGCCTATATCACTAGTGTAGTGTGTTCACAGTGTAAACACTGAACCAGCTGTTTCTGACACTTAAGTCATTGGCTGTGCAGGTTATCGTATACTGAGTGCTCCATGAATGTCTGTATAGTTGTCTACATGCAGTCACGTCACAGGAGTCCTGTCCCCCCCCCCCCCCCCACACACACAGGTGTGCAGGGGCTACAGGTGGAGGAGCTCTGGAGTCTTGAGGAAGAGCAATTTAAACAGCTGAAGTGAGTGGTACTGCTGCTGGACAAAGTGGGACTTAACCTGCCCTCCCTCCCTCCCTCTCTCCCGCAGACCAGTGCATGGCCTAATTTTCCTCTACAAGTGGCGGCCGGGGGAGGAGCCCCAGGGCTCTGTTGTCAAGGACCGGAGACTTGATGATATCTTCTTTGCCAAACAGGTTGAGATTCAGTAGTGAATGGGAGTTAGGGTCCTATAGCTAAAAACTTGATGTGTGCGTGTGTGAAGTGCATGGTACAAAGACTGCCCTAACGTTAGTACATTGCTATGCCACTAATATATGTGTAACCTAGCAGCTACTGGAAGTACATGTATGTACGCCATGCAACAGTAAGCCTTTTGCATTGCTCTTAGGATGGCGAAGAAAACAACAAATTATACAATGTCATGCAGTTTTTGCAAGATATGGCTAGTGTATGCACTTTGCTGTACATTTGGAGAGTTAGTTACTAGAGATGAGACAGTCGATCCAGTCTCAGCTGTATTTAGCTTGGCCTGACCTAGCAAAGCCTCGGATAATTCATGCGGGGGCTAGGAACTGGTCTGAAATACTGTAGCTATGGCCTCTCATAGGGAGTGATGTCACTGCAATCCTGACTCTCTCTTTCTCTCACAGGTGATCAGCAATGCCTGTGCCACCCAGGCCATCCTCAGCGTGCTCCTCAACATCGGCCACTCCGACATTGAGCTAGGGACGGTACTCTCCGAGTTTCGGGAGTTTGCAATCTCCTTTGACCCTGCTGTGAGTTTAACATTCTTCCCCCCCCCCCCCCCCTCCCCCGTTTTGATGCCAGCTTTATTGCACAAGAGACAACCCTAAGAATCGAGCATGTTGTTCGATTAATTACTTACGTGGTGCGGGGGCAGTCATCACTAGTAATTGTGGAATGGCTGCCCTGTCGCCGTGTGCCCAGGCCTCCCCTCGTAGTTTGTTTTATGCTGCAAACAACTGTGAGGGAAGGTCTGAGTACGAGGCTAGCTGCTCTGCTGGGAAGTTCATATGTGGGTGGAGCTTGCTAGAGTGGGAGGGGCCAGTTTCCTTCCCTCTTTCCCTCACCCACTTACTCATTTACGTATGAAGTGGTTTCAATGTCCTCCCTTTCCCTCCAGTCAAGAGGTCTGGCGCTCACTAACTCTGAGCAGATTCGCAAAGTCCACAACAGTTTCTCAAGGTGAGAGAAAAGAATTACAGCTGCTCTAATATCGCTTTCTCTGAGAGGGTCTAGGAGTTTGAAGCTCCAAACCAAGTTGGGATTGAGTCTCATTCCCATGTTGGGATTTGATTAACACAAATTTGAGGATGCGTTTCGTCAGAGTTATCAGTTTCACCAAAATATCCGAATGTGAAATGTACTAGCAACAAGAATTTTTTGGAAAATGCAGTTTATTTAATTATCGGTTTTGCTGCATGCAGCCTGCCATTGAAATTCGATCCTTAAAAGCGATGACATTCAAGGTCAGGCTGGCAAGAAGGATGCCTAAGCTAGCTACAATATACCGGGATATAGCTGCACAGATAATCATCGTTTAACCAGCTAGGGGCGGGGTCAGAATGTAGTTATTAATTAGTTGTTGCTAACGGAGGATCACGTTTTGAGTCGAGACTTCTCGGCCCACGTGAGTACATTTTGGTGAAACTTCCGATTTCCTACACAGTCTCTTGCCTTTACTATGCCATGCACACTTAGCTAGAAGACCCTTGCAGGCTGACTGACTTGCTTCTTTCTCTCTGATTATACCGCAGGCAACAGATGTTCGAGTTTGATAAGCAGCAAGTCGACAAGGATGACGCATTCCATTTCGTAGCTTATGTGCCCATCCAGGGTCGGCTGTATGAGCTAGACGGCCTGAGGGAAGGACCCATCGATCTTGGCAAGTATGAGCAGGATGACTGGATTGCGACGGTGAAGGAAGTGCTTGACAAGCGCATTCTCAGGTGAGGTCGTAGTCTCATTCCCAGTCTTCATTCTGAGTTGGTCTCATTCCCAGCCTCCACTCCAAATCTCTACCCTGAAACCTTTCATATTAAATGTGCCCCTGTAAGAAAAGCACAAAGCGAGGGGGGAAAAAAGCAAAAGCCAATGTTATTAATTTTTGTACTTTTTTGTTCATTTCTGAATATTGAGGGCAGGGTCCTTCACATGTTGTTAGGGTCCTTCACATGAGGGTCCTTCACATGTTGTTAGGGTCCTTCACATGTTGCTCTTGTTTATTGTTATTAAATTACTGATTTAATTTGAGGGCAGTGTTATCCTCCGTTCTAGTTACGCATCCGACGAAATTCACTTCAACCTGATGGCCATTGTGTCTGATCGGAAGAAGCTGTCTGAGAGAGAAATAGCAGAACTTGAACAGAAGAAGCAGCTGGCGGCACAAAGGGTAAGAGAGAAGGGAAACCTAATACCCCAAGATTTCAGTCTGAGGTGAGAGGGGTAATACCCCCCCCCCCCTCTTTTGGAAAACAAATGGACCCTCCCCCCCCACCAAGAATGCATCCAATTTTGCTCCCACCACCCTTTGAGTAAAGTTCATCTAGTGTTTACATTTGGAGAATGGAGTCTGGAGCAGCCAGCTAATTGTTTCATCTTCTCCTTAATTCTCTCTTAGATTGAGGCTCTGGTAAGTGGGCAGGAACTGATGGACGATGGCAGTGGTCTGCCCGGTGACCTAGAGCAGCTCCAGGGTGTGATAGAGGAGGCAGAGGCCAAGATCTTCTCTCTGCAGGGGAGCATCGCAGAAGAGCAAGCCAAGATGGAGGGCTATAGGGTGAGATCTCATTCCCAGACTGCTTACGTATGTGGGGGGGGGTCTGGTGATGGAAGAGCATTTCTCATGCAACCCCCTTGTTTTCTGCCTCCCTCCTCCTCCCTCAGGTAGAGAACGTCCGGCGGAAGCATAACTACCTGCCTCTGATCATGGAGGTACTCAAGATCTTGGCCACTAGGGGGGACCTGGTGCGACTCTGCCAAGAGGTTGGTCTCGTTCCCAGACTGGTCATCACTTGCCTATAGACATAATTATAAGTGGGAAAATGACTTGTAACAATGTTTGGTACTTTTTGGTAGCAGAAGTCTGAAAGAATTTCCCACACCATAACCCCTGAATCACTTAAGAAAAAAAAACTCCCTGTGTACCACCAACTGATGTTGTTATTAATAGTTGCAGTTCACAGTTGATGCCATTGTTATGGATACCTGCCAAAACCTTTTCTAGAAAGTACTCTTCAGTGGTGGATTGCCTGGATCCCCCCCTAGACTCTACTGTACACCACAAACGAAGCTGGGAGCATACACAAAAGCTGTAGCAATTTCATTGTGTCATCTGTCTTTGTTACTGCTTCATGGCTGGATAGTGTTATGTCTTCTTATGCACTGGATATGTGCATGTGTACCGTCTGGACTGTTGTATATAGATTGATCATCAGGTGGCTGAAGAGTAACAACTGTTTAGAGTTTGGGGAATTGCCCTGTGGTTAGTTACCCATAAAGAAAGAGGTGGGAACAGTAGAAGGTATGCAGTTATGCCATCTGTGGCTGCAGCCAAATCACATGTTTTATAGTTTGGCAATTTTCAGCCCATCTTATTTCCGTAGCCAATGGAAAGATTCTTGGTGAGAAAATTGATATGCTCTTCCTTGCTTGCTTTAGGCCGAGCAGAAAAAAGCTCAGCAGAGAGAGGCAAGCAAAAAGACTGAATCAGCCAAGCCACAGCAAGAAACTGCAGAAACCTAATGACTTTATTACTACTCTGACATGCACAAGATTATTGTATGCGTTTATTCAAGCAAAGCTAGCGTTGCACGTATGTATAGCGCATATACGTATATACATACACGTACGTGTACGTGTACGTACGTACATATCGCATAGCATGTTACGTCATAATCGCGTCCGCATTCGCGTACACTGCGGATCCTTTATTGCTGCAACTCTGCCAGCTCCAAACATTCGCGATGACTGGTTCCCCAGGCCTCGGCAGCGGCAATGGCGACTCGACCACGGGTGCTAAACAGCCCAGCATTTTGCAAGAAGGGGCCGAGAAGCGATGTTCAGCCGATAAGCTTCGGCGAAAGGCCATCCGAAATTCTTACCGCTCTGGGAAGGTACTGCAGCCGATGCAAGGTAACGAAATGGTCATGTGCATGGTATTTTTAGTATCCGTGTGTTTTAGTAAAACCTGTATTGGTCCTCTAGATCTACTGCAAGTATAAAAAAAGTCGTCGGTACCAATAAGCCATAATTTTTGTAACTACGGCTTGTGCCGCCGGTTTTGCAATATTCACTGTGGCATAAACATGTGTAGAGCTACTGTCGCGGAGCATAAACAATAGTCACAAGCATACATGCGCATTCACGATGGCAAATTATAACCTATAGTTAATGTGCAAGAGAATCATGAATTGCTACCATAACTAGAGATGTCATAATCTTTCTGTTTTTCACCTCTTGATTCAGGTACAGGTATAGGGAGCAGCAGAGTTCAGTCTCCTGTACCGAGTCTGAAACCTCTGAGACCTCGCAGCTCAAGTGACTGTCACAAACTGCAACACACCTTACATACTCCGTCGCACGACAACCACACACGGGCACCCAGGTCTGCACCCATGTGGCGCAGCTCTAGCTACTCTGCACTTGCTACGTGCTCCGTGGGTGCCAGTCCAGTGTCAACGTCGATGGTGCGGCCGCAGGTCAGTCTGAGACGGAGCCCACAGTCTGGAAGCTGCGACAGAGTGGCCCCGACCCCGCCTCTCGCTCCGTGCAGCACAACAACCTTGGACTTTCACCGTCATCCACTTCAGAGCCCCCGGCCCCCCCGAACTTGGAGGCGTGGTACCCCGCGTGGGAACAACCCCCACCCCGTTGGGCTGGTGTTCCAGAGTCCCTACAATCGGCACAACAAGGTAACCAAATCATGTGTCTGTATATATCATGTCAGATGCCATTGTCCTAATGCGCTGTGTAAGAATCCCAACTTCTGTTGTCCTGAAATCATAGACATGGATCAAATGATGGAACTAGTATCTATATAACATGCACACGTACAATTAGCTATTTATCTATAATATTTACAGTGTAACTGTTAGCTGCCCTGTAGGAACCTTAGAGCTATAGTGAACCGGCTCTTTGTCTTTTTTGGATGCGTAGTGTAGGTGAGCTATCCAGCAACTTGTTTTTGAGTTGATCATGAAGCCTGGGGAGTCATAGCACTGATTATATCAAGTATGGCTATGGTGACCTCCAAGACACTACTGCAGTTGATGAACCTCTTTAGACTATAGCTGAATTGTGTTGCATGTAACGTTTATACTCCAGAATCTGCTATATGCAATAGGCATATGCATGTAGGCTTCTTGTGTCATAGTTGCAGGCTGCAGCTGACTCCATCCTGCATGTCTTAAGAGTAAGCCCGCCATTTCTTTGGGAGGCAAATGAAGTGTAATACCTTGTACCCAAGACTAAACAACCGGCTGCTAATGTGTTATTACTTGTGTAGGAATAGCTAGGAGCAGCAGTAATGTCAGTGCAGTTATCTCTCCCTTGTACAGGCTTTTGAAATCTGGAACCCAGACATTGGTCTAATCGAGAGTCGTTTCCCACAGATGTTTAGGCACATAGGTATGTCTGTGTGCTCTCCCATCGGTTGCATGCATGATGGAAACCATTGAACTATTTCACCAGTTTACTCTTCAACCTTACTAGTTTGTTTCATTATCACTTATCCATTTGGCAAGCTCTGGCAATACTTTGTAACCAGCTGAGGGCTTCTGGGGTAGAAAGTGCCATATTTTTCGGCTGCTTGTTGCCTGGGTGTGCCTTTCAAGTTATGAAACCCGAGTGATGTAATTGTGCAGTGTTTACTGAAGCCATCTGAAGGTCCAATTATAGAGTATATGCATTATGTATTGCCATGCATGGTGGCTATAGCAACAGTTGAATTATTAGGAGTTATGGTTGGTAATACATTCAAAAGAAACTTGCACCTTGTCTTGTGCCTCTATTGGCTGTCATAGCCACACAATTAGCCACCTGGCTCAGATCAACAGCCATCAAAGCAATAGGCAGTGCTACTGTCCTACATTAACTAATACTACCCCCCCCCCCCACACACACACACACACTACAGACACCACCAACTTCACGTGTGCCAAGATAAAGCCCCTTGCTCAGGGCAGGACCAACCAGCCCGGCATCCGCTACAGCACAGATTCGGTGTACCGCCAGTACTACCAGAGCCCGCAGGCCTCAAGTGGCTACGACAGTAAAATGCCCACCACCAGGTTCGGCAGTAGCCCCCCGCACTGCAGATACCCCCTTGTAGGAATTGGTGAGTGGAATAGAATCGATCATTTAAATACTTGGAATGAATTTGACGTCCCAACCATCCTTTCTTCATCGCTAGCTGTTTACCATGTACAGTATGTACATGTGTACTGCAGTGACGTAACTGTAAGCTGTAGCGCTTGTCTCACGCAGTTTCACTGATGCAGGGATACCAGCTGTAATAACCTCGGATAATAATCTGTAACTACACATCAATTGATGCAGGGATACCAGCTGTAATAACCTCGGGTAATAATCTGTAACTACATGCCAACTGATGCAGGGATACCAGCTGTAATAACCTCGGGTAATAATCTGTAACTATGTGTCAACTGATGCAGGGATACCAGCTGTAATAACCTGTGTAATAATCTGTAACTACATGTCCTCTCTGCAGTGCCAAATGCGATGAGTCCCAGACGTACTGCCGTGGGGCAACGCATCAAGCTCCACCCACCGAGAGGGAAGAAGGTACATTGACGTACTGTGGTATCAGTATGAGACATCTAATATACTGGAACTGAATATCACTATAAAGGGCCAGTAAGCATTTAGATATAACTATAGTTTGTTCTTCAGCCCCCCACTCTTTTCAGCTGTGCATACCTGGTGACCTAGGAACAGGGTGCATTTTTTAAGAGCTGTGTGCATGGGGACATGCCTGAGGCCATTGGTGCTGAACATCAGGAGGGTGTAGCATGCCACCACAGCTATCGTGGCTTCACTCTGCCATGCTGTTCTTTACCTACAGGTTGAGTCTCTCGTGTGACCTCTGAACTACTAGTAAACAGCCAGCTTTCTCTCATATCAAGTCATGACATTATCAGCATTGTCCTAATGTGCTGTCCCCCCCCTGCAATCAGAATACACTTTTTTTTTAATGTAGTGTATCTTCAACATAATTTGTATTGAAAATATGCCCCCCTCTCTGAACAGGCTAAATGAATAGGAGTCTGTCGATAATGATGTACATGCCACATGTTGTCATGGTATGGTGTTCATTTATAGCTAGTGTGTGGACTCTTCAAAGAGTGGAATTGAAGAGATAATTATGATTTACTGTCACACAAAATGATGGGAAAAATGACCAAGCAACTGCAGCTGTGACATACATTCGAAAGATTAAGAAACTAGAAGAATAAAATTGTCCAAGTATTAAAACAATTATCGGTGAAAAGACAACCGGACCAGGAGCCGTCCTACTTGCTGGAGATGTGGTGAGAGGTGGAGATGAGGTACTCCCTTAGGTAAGCAATGGCTAGCGGCTGCCGTCTTGAGATGTGGTTCACCAGTGGAGCTGGAAGACCTCCAAGGTCAGTCTGTGTGTGTGTGTGTGTGTGTACAGCGATCATAATTCGTAGATAGTAGGAATACTGTAACCTGGTTCCCAGGCCTGGACCCCAGCTTTCGTGGACTGCAGTATGTATGTGCAAGGGGGTAGCCTTGCCTGGGAATGAGGCTAGTACAGGGGGGGGGGGGGGAGCCTGGGAATGAGACTAGAATACTGTACTAATAACCCACCTGTAGCAAGTATGTTATCTCAGTGTGGATCTTGCCGCTGATTCTGTAAGGCTCCACCACCCAGCCACTGTAGTAGATCTGCAAGGGAGAGAGAGAGGGGGAGAAGGAGAGGGAGGGAGGGAGAGAGGGAAGGAGGGAGGGAGGGAGAGAGAGAGGAGAGGGAGAGGGAGGGAGAGAGAGAGGGGGAGAGGGAGGGAGGGAGGGAGGGAGGGAGAGAGAGAGAGAAAGAGAGATATAGTAGCTCCCAGCCTTTTTTCAACATGTAGCAAAAAAAGCTGATGGTGGAACCTGGGAATGAGGCTAACCATAGGTGAGAAGTGGTACTGAGGAATTTGTTCTCATAATAAATACCTTTCCTCTGGTGCAGTTGGGATTGGGCGGACACTCCGGGACATCGATGGATATACCGACAAGCATCTTCTTGTTCGGCTGTAGGGGGAGGGAGAGAGGGAGGGAGGCAAGAAGGAGGGAGGGAGGAGGGTAGAGTGCAGTGAGGGGTGAGCTTTAGTCTGTCAAGCTGGAGCCCTCTTGCCCAGTGTGCTATGAGAGAGGGCCAGCTCCACAAGACTAGGTACTAGGTGAGGTCGTGTACACAGTTACCAAACTCCTACCTCTGATCTCTCGTTTACCAAGATACTGAAGTCTCGGGCCTGTTTGAAGAAGCACTGGGTAGTCTCGTGCTGCAAGTGCACTGCGGCCATGGCAGGTAGAGGAAATACGTTCGGAATAACTATCATTGTTCAGCCATCATTTCCCAAGGTGATATAAACTACTAAAGTCTAATTGCTGGGAGCTGAGACTTCATCTTACGGAATGCTGGACTGGAACGGAATATAAACGCTCATGCATACCAAACCCGTGAATGTTTAGGCTTCTTTGATAGCCATGTTTAGTAAAAGGACAGTCTGAATCCCAACTTTCAGATCCAAACCTTCTGGGGCTCAGCTCCCAGTGAACAGACTTTGGATACTTACATATATACAAGCCGTCTTCAATTCGCTTCACAATATGCAATCCCTGCAGCAACGACAGTCAGCGACACATCACTCACACAAACCCCTCTTGCGGTGCTAACATCGCATGATACACGTACCTTGAGCATGCTGTCGTACGTGAACCTGAGCTGAGGGTTGCGAATGGAATCGAAGACCTCCTGAGGGGGCAGTTCGATGATCCCTTTGCCAAGGAAGCTGTGGAAACAAAGGGGATTACAGCTGTTGAGGCCCCTGCCTCTACTGGCACATTTGTGGCAGTCCTGGGTAAAAAAAAACGAACCGTTGTATATTTCGATTGCATCACTGCGTTTAAAGCACTGTATCTCTGAATTTCCATTAAGGCCGGGGCTCATAATTATGTGCTGCGTAGAAGCCTCACATAATGATGCATTTACACATCGCATATGAGCCCTGCCCTTAACGGAAGTGCAGATTTTCAGCACTTTGAATGCAGTGACGTGATTGAAATACGCGACGGAATATTGTACCCGGGACTGCCGCATTTACTTTTATGTACATCTGTGGAAAAAACCTGATGGGGTTGGCTGTAACATTCATTATGCACATAATCACATACCATATTAGTGACCATCCCTATAGTTAAGAGTGCAATTATTTCCATAATCGCACACTTTTTGTAATCACATACTTTTTTAGTTCAACGAAGGCTGTAACTATGGGAACTGCCATGATATATGATTAACATGGATTTGAGTGTGATTTGGGAATAATTGCATGAGCAATAGGTAAGGTAATTGCACGAGCAATAGCGGGAGTCCAATTTTGCCTATTGCAAATGTAATTATTCCCAAATGGCACGAGAATCCATGTGATTACCCATACAAACTACTGAACTGTGTGCCTTTAAGAAACTGAACCAGTAACATGCCTTGGGTAGAGGATTGAGGTAGCAATCACGGTAAGGCCCTCATTGTAAAGGTGTGGACAGCCCATATAGCCACATTAACATGGTAAGGCCAACATACATGTACAGAAACATGAAATTGAGCCTACGTTATCCTTGTAGACAGTCGATTGTGAACTGCCATTAGTGCTATGTTCCTCACCTGTTGAAGGGTGAGTCTGGCGATTTCTTCTGCAGAATGATGACGTCTTTATCCTTCCCATGATATCTGTAGGTGGGCAACAGCAGGTAGTAGTGGTTGATAACAATCAGGGGTTCATATGGGGGGTGGGGGTGGGGGGTGGGATTCCCCCCCCCCCCCCCCCCTAGAGTTTTGAAGTTGAATTTGTTCAATATGTTGTAGTTCATTATTAGCTAATTTCCAGCATTTTTGGAACCCCAGAAGCAACCGCAGGGCATATAAATTTCCTGGGGGAGCACACCCTCATGCCCCCTAGGGAGGCATGACTCTGTGCACATCATTTTCCCCACCCCCACCAAAATATCCCCGTATGAAATCCTGACAACGATGATAGGGACACTACAACGTCTCACATGTATGGCTTTGACTCACTTCCATCCGTTTGTATCCACGGGAAAGGTGGAGGGGTCGGTCAGGTCCAGATTGCCGGCATGGAACACCTGGAAGGGGTGAGGAGTGCAAAGACATCACACTCCCAGAAAGACCAACTTCTGGTATGGTTCTAGTATGGGGCTATATAGTGTGGGGCTAGTATGGGTCTAGTATGGGTCTAGTATGAGGCTAGTATGGGGCTAGTATGGGGGTAGTATGAGGCTAGTATGGGGGTAGTATGAGGCTAGTATGGGGCTAGTGCATGCACGTGGTGGCTGACATTTCAGAATGCCTTTTAATGCCACATTGGTGGGTACCTTTATGAATAATGTATGAGGTAAAGTGATCACTATATTAATCTTTAATGGGATCCATACTGACACGAGGACTGAGATTTTGGAATTAGGGAGACATGTCAGCTTCAGACAAATTTGTCCACCTTAGTGTTTCATAGTGTTCTTTTGGCTATGATACATATGCTGGAATTTGTTCCCCCCATACTAGCCTCATACTATCCCATACTATCCCATACTAGTCCCATACTAACCCCATACTAGTCCATACTATCCCATACTAGCCCCATACTAACCCCATACTCATACTATCCCATACTAACCCCATACTAGACCCATAAAGGTACCTCCCAATTTGACATTTAGCCCTACACCAGCAGAATCTCTCGTTGATAAGTAATGTCCTAGTTATTCAAGGACTCCAGTGCTGTCCTTAGTATTCAAGGAAAGGACAACAATCTATAATACCTCTTCCAAAACTCTGGCTGCGGCTTGGTTTCCCATCGTCCTGAAGTCCACTTCACTTCCGAGTCCTACACACAAAGAAGACAGTGAAGTTCGTTACTTCTTAGAGTATGCAATCACAATTACGTCCCAGTTCCCTCGCTGTGAGACTCACGTGGGTAGGTTATGGTCTCCTCTGTGAGCGACTGATGCCGGGAGTCCTGTAGGTGGTAGAGAGGTCAAGAGAAGGTGAACACATGTCACTCTTGGTTACACAAGATTCTTAGCCATTCATGCCAGACTGTTCTGAGGCTCTGATCCTGGTACAGTGCCAATGCGATCTATCTTACTGTGCTACATGCGTACATGTGTATGGGCTTTGAGGGTATAGAGGAAATCAATGCTTCGGCAGTAATGGACCTTTTACCATTATGATGTAATGGGGGTAAAAGTGAGCACTAAATGGAGAAAATACAAGTAAACATGCTTTGATGTAGTTTTCCTGTACAAAAACATAAGTTTGTTTACGCATGTTTTCCTGTATTTTCTCCATTTAATGCTCACTTTACCCCCCATTACATCATAATGGTAAAGGGTCTATTTGACTCTCTTCATCAGAAATGGCAGGTGGCCACTTACGTTGCTGGACTGCTCTAGGTCGATCTCCTTCTGGAGGTATGGAGGCAACTTTAACTCAAAACTTGGCCCCTTTACGGGCGAAAATACCTCTTCTTCTCCTCCCTCGGCACCACTCCCCCCATCTTCCTCTGTCCTCCCTCCTCCCGTTCCTCCCTCCTCATCGGACGGGATCTCCTCGGGGGTGTAGGCTTCAATGCTCTCCATAACAATGATGTCGTTCTCTAGGCTGGGGGTTGAGGAACCGGGGGAACTTCCCGCTGGGTTAGGGGAGCTCTCCGCTGGGTTGTGAGTGGCACTCGCTGCTCCAACCTCCTCCTCTTCACCTCTGCTCTCGTTCTCGCTCTCACGTCCGCTTTCGATTCCGTTTTCATTTATCCCGGCAAAGGCGGGCGCCGGTTTCGAGTCCCAGTCGTGGGTCGCTGGTATAATCTGTGCTCGAGAGTCCTGTGGTGTGCTACTACCGTCCAGTTCTGTAATTGGGGTCAGAAATCTCGGCCCGTTCTCAAGCACCTCCGCTCTCAAAGCCTGCTCGTGCAACTCCGACGTCTGGTGGGGATTTTGACTCTTGCCGATCTTTCTTCCGCCATGACCGGGGCTAGTATCTTCTCCGCTGTGTGATGCAGCCGCAGCCGCTTGCAGCTGGGGGCTACTGCTACTTCTAACGGCGTCTAATTTCGGGGTAGCTGTCAGAGTAGTAGCTGTCAAACTGGTGGCTCTGGGATGAGAGGTGGGTCTGGGAGCCGCAACTTCCGGTTCCGGACTTGCCTTTTTGGGGAAAAGCACGCCAAAGGGGAAAGCTTCCTTGAACTCTCTCAGTTGCGGCGGATTCTTCTTCAACTCCGCATAAAGGGGCTCGACTATACACCTCAGACAGTGGACGTTGAGAGGCTGGCTTGAAACGACCTTGTTGACGACAAAGGAGGGAACGCTGCCCTTTAGATCCACCTTGTTGGCGTACGTCACGCTGCTTATTTCCGGGTTGCCAGGACACGCCATGATGACGTATCCCCCCACAAAGAGATTGCCTCGTACGTGACCCTTTTCTTCCGGAATTCGTGGATCTACGATCGATAAACCTGTTTGTATCCACGTATTATCATCCACTTGCCCCGATACGCTGAGGAGGGCGAAATCCCTCGGTGCTGTAGGCCAAACACCCTTGTACAACAGGTGTACTACACTAAGACAGTTGCTGATCCTATCGATGGAACGCGACTCCTTCATCATTTCGTCAAGCTGAGTAGTGTACTTTGGATTTTTGAGCACATGCATGACGAAAGTCGGGGGTGCCTTGATTATCCCGTTCCCCCGTGCGATGTTCAGTTGCTCTCCCTTTGGAGGAGGCATTTTCGTCATGACAACGTCTTTGTTTGTGCCGATGGATATCCAGCCGTCTTGCTCCGTGCCTCTGGAGAGGGCGAGGAGCTTCTGGACGTTCTCTTCAGCCAGGGCGATGTGCTGTGCATTCAGGGATGAAAGGCCGTCGGAAGGTGGCGTGGTTGCACTCGATCGTGGGCTACGTTTCGAGGAATGTGGGATCGAGTTCTGTGAGCTAGTGGCTATGTGATTGGCAGCTGCAATAAGAGGAGGCGTGGTCTCGGTTCCGTCCGTGTGCACGGTCTCTAGTGCATCGGCCCTCTGAGGCAGTTGCCTGTTTGCCTGTCTGACCTGTTCGGCAGATTGCTTAACTGGTTTGACCTGTTTAACGCGCTCGGCAGGACTTTTTCTACCAGCGGCTGAATGTACATTCTGAGAGACCTCAAGACCCCGCTGAGGAATTGAGAGTGAATAAGCTTTGAGGTTCTTCATAAGGACGTGCTCTCGCAGCGAGCACAGCTCAGAGGCGAGTTCCGAGGACACCTGTCCGACTCCTACTTTCGGTAGCATGACTAGCGTTGCGATGGACAGTCCTACAAACGTGTCGCCAGGTGTGTGAGATAGGCAATGAGATAAAGGAAAAGTTTAGCCTCGTTCCCAGTCTCCACTCCCAGCCTTTTTTCCCAGCTTTTTCTACAACCTTCCAAAAAAAAAAGCTGGGAGTGGAGACTGGGAACAAGGCTAGAGAAAGTTCTCTTCGAAGGAAGAGAAGACTGCGCAGGGTTTCATTTAGGGGGGGCGGGGCATTTGCCCCCCCCCCCCCTTGGAAATTTCAACCCTTCAAAATTGAATACTGCTCACTATACGCACGACCCCCCAAAATATCTTCGGACATGCTTTTGCCCATTTTCCTAAATGAAGACCTGCTGTGTATTGCATCATAGCCGTCCAGGGGTAATTAAGCTTCACCATGCACCTACGGACTGTAAGTGAACTATGAGGCTTCATAAGAATACATTACTATTTGGTAACGCTAAACTTCAAAGTCACATGATTTGGAAGCCATCTAAATGATTATTCAGGGGCTGTAACTACAGCAATTAAATGCTGCATTCTTAGCAGGGGTGAAGTTAGCCTGGTCTCCGGGCCACACCAGGGGGGGGGGTGGCAGCCTGGGGATGAAGCTAGGGTGGAATTTTGTGGTGGGGGGAGGGCATGAGGCTAGGGTGGAATTTTTGGGGGGGGGGGGAGGTGCATGAGGCTAGGATGGAAATTTTTTGGGGGGGGGGGGGGGGAGTGCGTGAGGCTAGGGTGGAATTTTTGGGGGGGGGGGGGGGGGAGCAGCCTGGGCGTGAGGCTAGGGTGGAGTTTGCGGCACTTTTGATTGAGCAGTCGTTTTACGGAACAGGGCCTACCTACTGAGGCCCCTTTGCTTCTCAGAGCAGTGAAGACAAGCAGGCTCCAGTGGTAGGGCACAGTGGAGGGCTCCTTGGGAACGGTGAGCATGTGACACAGGCTCTCTCCCTCCACCTGCCACACTCTGCAGGAGAGGAAGGGAGAAGGGAGGGGGGAGGAAAAGTTATAGGCTAGAGTCTGGCATGCCTGAAGAGGAGATGGGGTCAGGGGTGGAGTGTGTGTACTCTAACCTCGGACCCAGGCCTCCCACGCACAGTTCAACAGTAATCGACCTTGCAGACTACTCCACACAGCTGTTTCTTGACTGCTGTGTGGTCTGGTGTAGACAGGCCCCAAAGAATAGCTACAAAGTGTGAAACTTGCTTTCGTTGCCCGAGACCTGCAACTGCCCTTGCATGTGCTCTGCCTCACCACTATTCTAATGCATGCGTCACATGAGACAAATTTACCAGGATCATAGTGAGTATCATGTGGGCCGGGGGGCATGGCTAAAACGGCAGATGGGACAGTCATAGACAGGATACCTTTCAATAGTTTCTGTTCTCAGGTCAACCGGAAGCCGAAATAGACGTTCCAAGAAAGAGGCATACTGTTCGACGAAGTCCGCCATCCTCTTCCTTGCGGTGGCCAGCAGACGGCTGATGAGGGAAGCCTCTACCACCCGATCCTTCCAGGTGACTCTGATGAGGTCGCTGTCGTTGTCACGTGACCCCTTCGGTTGCTTGAGGCACTGCGGTGGCATGCTGAGACCCTTGACCCAGTCGGCTAGTTCTCGAAAGCTGGTCGCCTGCTGCAGTGCTTTCTGGAGGAGTTAGAATATGCACAGCGAAGTGGAGGGAGATTACACAATAAAGTTGCTCACTACCATGCCGCACTTACTACCTACACTAATTAACTTCCGTTACAGTAGGGGCTGTCCCCTTACTAGGAGAGGGACTATTCCCTTACTAGCCACATGATAAGGACTATCTCCTCACAGAGCCATGTGATAGAGACTGTCCTCCACAATTAAGTCACATGGCACTGAGCGGAACCACTAGTCTATCTGACCACATACACACTATATAGATGCTCCTGATAATAACCATACCAGTTATTGAGGCCATTTTTTTGGTTGCTATTTTGACCATGTGCATCCATATATTAGCATTATTAGTATAAGTAGCTGGGGTCACTTCACTCAGTATCGTTATTACCAGGAGCATCTAGTGTGTATGTGGACAGCTCCTACTGTAACTGGAAGACAGGCAGTAAGTGTAGCATGGTAGTGAGCACAGGTACACAAGCCAGACCTTGGGAGCCATCTCTACCAGGGTGGAGGCTGCCAGACAGGGTAGGCCGGAGAAGCCGAGGGCCGGGAAGAACCGGTTGAACACCCTCAGGCCATGGCTGACCTCCTCCAGCACCCAGCCATTGTTGGAGTGCACTGGGAGCACCTGCACGGGATTCAGTATACTATCTGTATATTATGTACATACTATCAGTATACTACAAGTATATTATCTGCAATATGCAGGATACTACTCTTGCTGGAGGCTCAGCTCCGATTGTGTAATTCTTTGGTTAACAAAAGACTGCCACTATTATCAGTACACTTGCTGGAGTGAAACTTTACGAAGGTGAGGACCCATCTCACAACACACAAGCAATGGCTGCCAGTGGAGGGGGGCAGCAACACTTCAATTCACTCTGTTTTTGTAAGGGCCACTATCCAACCTATCACTCTGTTTTTGTAAGGGGCGCTATACAACCTAGCAACCCACTATACAACATCTGTTAAAGCTACAGACTGTGCTCAGCAAATAACACATGGTCACACCACCTCTTAGAACTGAACGTGCTTTGAGCACACCTGCAGCTGCAAGGTGATTATTATCAACGCAACTCATGGATGTTTTCCATGAAAAAGAAAGGGCTCTCTGAATACCAGCTTTAATTCAGAAAGAAATTTTGCCGAGGTGCTTACCATACAGGTTGTTCCATGATACTTGCTGTTTAGCTTGCACACAAGTGTTACATCATCTTGGTAAGGCCTAAGGTTGCCCCCCTCCAAGCACAAAGAAACCGAAAACCCTAACATCCATATAGGGAATATCCTTGTGATTGTAGAGTACATACTTGGTCTCAAGTAGTGCTACGCACTTTGTTTTGCACATGTACTCGGGCAGCAATGTCAGCAACGCACCAGCTACACACAGCAGAGCCGTGTACACAGTGTGCTCAGGAATCATCTAGGAATTCCTGTTAATGGACAAGTGGTTTATGCATCTGAAGCAGCAAAGCAGGGAGTGGTATCACCAATGCTCGGTGGTAGATTGTTGAAGATAAAAAGATTTAGAGCCGTCTAAATATAGCAGAACCAGTCACTGGACAACCCATCAGATAATGTTAGCAACCAAACGTGAGTCCAGTATTACACACAAGTATCCACGAGATAAGAGCAGTGGTGCCTACCTCAGAGTGGCTTCACTGCATTTAGGTAGCTGGTCAGCATGGCTCTACTCAGCCATTGTCCTATGTGACTTGTCAGCACTACAGTGAACTAGTGACCTCCAGGCCCACTCTACTGCAGTATCTCCTCCAGCGTAGCCTTGCCGATGACACAGACCCATTGCACACTGGAGCACCCCATTGAGTGCCACGTTTGCTGGTCAAAGGGCCAAGGTGATTTTCTCACCATACACAGCTAGTAAAAACCCATGCTCAACATCTTTATCAGGTGAGCCTGCGCAAGCCCCACGTAGGGGTACACTTTGGCACAGTATATGGACGGACATTGTCATCGTCACATTGGGGCCACCGTGGGTCCAAGTTTAAATAGCGTTGTGTACAATAATACTGACCTTGCAAAGGTCTGCCTCTAGCTATAAAATCTTGTGCCCCTCCTGCTTGTCTGGGAGGGTCTACCTCAATAGACTAGCCTGCCTCACCCAATGAGGCATGGACGATAGCATTTCGTAGTAATGTACTGCTATCTAATTTCACTATCAAATCATTTCCTACTTTGTGGGGTGATCACAACTAATGAAATTTCAGTTAGAGAGCAGGGCCTTGCTTACTATGGTGCATTGTGACTAGGGAAGTGCATTAGGGTTAGGGGTGGGGCCAGGCTACATACCCCAAGTATATGAATGTATGTACTTCCTGACAGCCCTATACTAGCTACTATAGGCCTGCATTATAATTGGAATGGTCAGAATATTACTACCATTGTATGCATACCTTCAGCACATCTGGTATCAAGGTGGAGGGATTGGTCACAGCTTGGCGTCCAGTCTTGGGTTTTGAGCACTGTTGCAGACGAAGGGAATGAAATTATGTGAGGTGCACATGTGGGTAGGAGGGGGGAGGGGCCACTAAAACAAGTTGTCAATTATTATATAATTTGATGCTAATGAAGTTTCTTCAATTCCCAACCAGAATATTCACATCAAAAATATCATCAATTGCCTGGTTCTGGTTGGAATTGAAGAAACTTCATAAGCATGAATTCTACTAGCCGACCGAGAGAATCCCTGAAGAATTAATTATTATATTTTTGCAGTAGTTGAAAGGTTTGTAAGTAGGTGCCCATTAGCTCCATGACCTAGCTTGAGTGCTCACAGTACAGCTCACCTCTGTTTGGTGTCTGCGTCTCCGGTGCCTGAAGACTAGATATGCAGTAGAGACAGCACCAATGAGGATTGCTACCGCCCAGGAGCGAGTCAGAACAAAGCAGAGCAGGCGCCACAGCCACAAGAAAGGAGCTGCAGCACTCCAAGTTGCCATCCTGGCATCCTCAGCTTTTTTTTTGCCCGGTCAAAATTAGTTCACGATTGCTAAAAAATATAGTCACATGTAACTAGCTCCGCCTACGTTAGCATTCTTCCGCGCATCGGTATTCGAGCACACGGAATACTCGGAAATAGTAAAGCGGAAAATTACGGAGTTGGCGCCACGAAAAGCTGAAAATGGCAGGCAAAAAGCCTACAAAATCACCCAAACTGGACGCAGCAGAGGAGCAGCAGCAAGGGGAAGAGCTAGAAGAACAGCAGCAAACTCTGGAGAAAGTTGTAGGCATACAGAACGAGATAGACCGTCTCAACGAGCAAGCGTCGGAAGAAATTTTACACGTGGAACAGAAGTACAACAAACTCCGCAAACCCCACTTTGAGAGACGCTCTGAATTGATTAAGAAATTGCCAGATTTCTGGTTGACGACCGTATCCAAGCGTGTACATGCAAATACCAATATTATGGAGGGGTGGGATTAATTGAGATTTACAGTGCTTTTATTCAGGGCTGTCAAGTTCAGGCAAAAATAACCATGCAATGGTTTTAAGTGGCTCCAAGGAATATATAGTGAGTTATCTGATTAGGCAAATATTTATCGTAGAGTGAGTAGGTAAAACACAGCCAAAAATAAGTGTGGATAGGATTTTGATAGGATACTCAGTTCCTCCCCCATTTCTAGGATTTGGGGGTAACTTTTGTAAATTCCGTCAGGAGTTGCTATGTACCAGAAATTGCTAGTAAAGATGCAAGGATGCTAGTTTGTGGCCCTAAAGTAATGCATTTTTGGCTAAGGTCTTACTGGCTATATAGCTCCTACTATGGGTAAGAAGTCCTGGGCTCAATTCCCAGAGTAGCTCGATTTTTTCTTTTCTTTTCATAAAGATGAATTCAAATTCGTGTATATTTAACCTCTAAAGTAAAGTTGCCTGTATAATTGGGCCTGGTCCCTAGATGTGCATGGGTTTTCAGACAGGCTAAGTTGGAAAGTGGTCTGTGTCTCTGCTCGATATTGTGTAATGAGACATTTATAGTTGTTTTTTTCCTGACGTGAGCCACAGCTGCTAAACCATCCACACTTCTCGGAGTTATTAGACGAAGATGATGAGACGGTGTTGCAGTACCTGGAGAACTTGACAGTCGATGAGTTTGAGGACGTCAAGTCAGGGTACAAGATCTGCTTTGTGAGTCCCTCAGCCTTCGTTCGGTAGGGAAAGGGGTTAGCTTTTTTATTGCACAGGTGGCAAAATTATATTAGAGCAAGAAGGTGTCTTTAGAATGGCTATGATTTATCTGAGAAGAAAAAATGAAGAAAGGAGCCTGACTTACACGCGATCTCTACTGTGGCAAACCATCGCAGAAGCGTGGAACCATGATGCTTAAGCTAATGAAGTGAAAAAAATACAGCTTGAGTACTACTGACTACACAGTAATGCATTGTGGGCATGCAAAGTGTTAATGTAGTAAAATGTAGTAGTAGTGAGGCGACCATTATGCATAATAAATGCAATTACAGCCTGTTTTTCCTTTTCTTTCCTGCAGTATTTCAGACCTAACCCTTACTTTGAGAATGCTATGCTGTCGAAGGAGTATGTCCTGGACAGCAGTGGAGACAGCAACGTAATAGGCACCGAGATTAAGTGGAAACCTGGAATGGTAAGAATAGGTCTCTAGCTATATGCTGTGCTGTGCCCTAGCCTCAGTCACTAGCCTCATTCCCAGGCCTCAGTCGCTAGCCTCATTCCCAGGCCTCAGTTGCTAGCCTCATTCCCAGGCCTCAGTCGCTAGCCTCATTCCCAGGCCTCAGTCGCTAGCCTTATTCCCAGGCCTCAGTCGCTAGCCTCATTCCCAGGCCTCGTTCCCAGGTGCCTACTCCCCCAGCTTGAAGCTGTTCTGTTGCTCTGATCTTCATAGGACCTAACAAGTCGACAGTCGGCAGAGTCGAAAGGGAGGAAGCGACCCCACGAAGACATCCAGAGCTTCTTCTACTGGTTCGCGGAGGTCGACCCCTCTGGATCTGATGACCCCGCTGAGATCATCAAGGATGACATATACCCCAACCCCCTGCAATATTTCCTGGTGGGTCCCCTGTTGGTAAAAATGTCTGCCTCTTTTAGGAACTTCCTACCTTACCTGAAAATCACGAAAAAAATTGAAGTCACTAACTACTGTAGACACTTCTCTCTTACTTAGACGACAGTGACGTTTTCCTGGCCTATAGACGTTATTTGATTGACGTCAACATTACATAATTTATTTCTGTTACATGAGTGGTAAAAGAGTGGTAGGTTCTGTAGTGATCGCAGAAAGTAGGGCAGCTTGGAATTTAGTATATTAGTTATTAGGCTGGGCAAATTTCACCTCCTACACCTTGAGTGCAACAAAAGCCATCGACCTCGTTCATTGTCATAATGCATTATTGCCACTCTAAATGGTAGCTTCTCTGTATATCCTGGTATTTCTGTAGCCTCATTCCCAGTCTCCACTCCCAGCTTTTTTTCGCATGTTGTGTTGCCCGCTTTTTTTACAACATGCGAAAAAAAGCTGGGAGTGGAGACTGGGAACGAGGCTAGTATATCTGTCCATCTGAGTCCATATTACATGTATGATGTTATCAAATATTGTGTGCCCCCAGGGCAGTGAGGTGAGTATCGATGCTGAGGGCGGGGAGGAGATCTACGAACTAGAAGAGGAGGAGGAGGAAGAGGAAGAGGGATTGGAGGAGGACGACGATGATGACGACGATGATAACGATCCTGTGAGTCACTTGGCCGGCTTCTTTTCTCTTCCTTCATTACAATTCACTGCAGTTATACCATTTCTTAGCCTCGTTCCCAGGCTCCAATTCCCAGCTTTTCTCGCACCGTTTATAAAAAGCTGTGGAGTGAAGCCCTAGGAACGTGGCTACCATTTCTCATACCCGGCTTTATTGCAGCTGTCATCTTGGGAGGGTAATTGTTTACTTAAGACTGCATGGCAAGAGCTATTCCAGTTATAGTACAACTGCAGACAGGTTCCTGGAGTGCTGACAACAACAAATGGCTGGGTAGAGTCATTGGTGTCTAACTATCACAATTCTGTGCTGCATTCAGGTGTATTTCAGACATTCCCTCAAGTTGGTCTGTATGTCTGCATATCCCCTCCCCCCCCCCCCCCTCCCTGTTAACATCACACTCTCGTCCACCACCCACTCACAGGACGAGATCGTGGAGCTAGATGACGACGACGATGATGAGGACGACGAGGGATGAGACGGCAGTCGCCTCTAGGCCACATTATAATTACTTTTTGAATTAACTAATTTTCAGCAAACTGGTTCTTGCATATGCCTGATGTAGCAGCTCTTTTCTGTACGTGTGAGTGCCCATGGTTACGGTTGCTGTGTTTCACGTACTACATTATGTTACATGTACTTCTACCGTGCTGTCCATGTCTTTCATTTTCGACAACTTTAGTTGAGGCTATGTCAAGAGATATAGTACTGACACTGTGCAGAGCCTCATTCCCAGTTTCCATTCATGGTAGTCTCATACCCAGACTATATAGTGGAGACTGGAATGAGACTGTGATCTGCACCATTCCCAATGCCAATGCATGACTTTTTTTTTTTGTTACTCACCCTGTAGCTACAGTATCTGTTCCGGCCTTGTGAGCCAGCAACTTTCAAGATATTATGATCTTGATCGTTATTTAGCTTGGACTGACCTTCATTACGTATAACAGTAACCAGCTAGTTTTAGATAATATGAAAATACCTTACAGCTTTGTGTAATGCATACAGTATGTGGTCAATGTATACGCATACAACAGTGCTCTGTAATCAAAACAAGACTTGAGCATGCAGGGGAAAAAAAGGTTATTTGTAGGGCTGCTTCTGTGAGCGTGGGCGTGGGTTGGCAGAGCGGCTCCGGGAGGCTGCCTGCTGTTGCAGCTGGTAGGCTAGAGGGTGGATCTTGAAGCCATAGAGTCTGGAGGGAGAGAGTATGCAAGAGTATAGCACACCAACAGTGCCTGAATAAAAAGGACATCAAATGCCTTCAGTGCATAAAAATTGTGGAATTGGACAACTTGAAATCATGGTATTAGGGTAGCCCCATTCTAGCAAGTGATTAGGAGAAATATGTGTACCTAGGCCTGTTACGCCTCCGCAGCATTTCAGAAACATTTCCGGAAACAATCCCGCGCCTATGCCCTAACCATACCCTAAACCTATCCCATCTATTCAGAGCCGGGAAATTGTACATTCCCAGGCTCCACTCCCCAGCTTTTCTCACACTGTGTAGAAAATGGGAGTGGCGCCTGGGAACGAGGCTAGCATTAGGGTAGGTTACCTCAATGTGGTGCTACCAAAACGAGGGTACCTTCTGAAACAGACCGCATCACGATTCATTACTATACTCACCTTGGTACGAATTGGTTGGTTGGTTTAGGTGGGCGGAGCTCAGGATGTACCATGAAGAGCATGTGGGGAAATCCTGTGCCAAAGTAGACGCCGTCGATGTGGTGATGCCGCGAGGACTTGGGGGTGTAGACATCACAGCACTTGGGACAGTATAGTTTCACCATCGACTCTCCAGGGACATCGGAGAGACCTGCAAATTTAAGATGAAAGAGGAGGAAAAATCTCAGGTGTGCCTCATTCTCAGCTCCTAGCTTTTATTTCATTCCACAAAGCCAGTATGAGTTTGTCGTCCCTCTCACAATTGTAAAGGTCAGACAGGTTCTCAACTTCCAAAAATTTAATCTTTCATGCCCTCATCAGCAAGCGGTAGGACACCAATAAAACATGAACCTACCATTCCTGATACTCAAGGTCAGGCATCCAGCAGTAACTGGAGTTTATTGCACAGTAAGGGATAGTAGGAGTGGTTGCAGGTAAGGGATAGTAGGAGTGGTTGCAGGTAAGGGATAGTAGGAGCGGTTGCAGTAATGATTTTAAATGCTATACACAACACAGTGCCGCTCAATCGGTTCCCCCTCCTCCATAGCAAATGAGGGCCAAAGAAAGACAAAGCATTGAGCGTCTGAAGACTGACTGACTGGTGCACTCACCAATGGGCAGCACTGGCTGGTTCTCACAGAACACTCTGGAGCAGTGGCCAAAGTCTCCCTGCTGGTACTTCTCGATCTGTGAAGGGAGGGGTAATCTCAAATCCTTTCTGAGCGGGCTTAAGGCATGAAGACAGTAGTGTTAACAAAATAGGGTAAGTTTACAGGCAATGGTTCTTCAAATCAGGCCTAAGTGGAGTAGGAGAGAGATATGAATCACTGTAGCACAAATAGTACTGCTTGTTGTAGTACCTTCCCCAGTAAGCTAGACTAACTAGGCATCTGGACTCTTTGTGTGAGTGCTATAATTTAATGGAGATGAAAGGACCATAACGAAACCTACAAAGAGCTCTAACTATCTGTAGGTTCTCAGGTGTGGGCGTAGAGCCCGGGTGGTGGTGAGTGCATGTATGTGAAGCAAGGATCGCCTACCATCTGTGCTAGGCCTCTGTTGGTGAGGATGTATCTGGCGTGGATGAGCCCGTAGAGCATCTCGGCAGCCTGCTCTACCAGGTCACTCTGGTTGTCTTCTAGTTCATCATCTGTGTGTGTGTGTGTGTGTGTGTGTGTGTGTGTGTGGGGGAGTGAAAACACAGAGAATACTGTTGGTGCCCTTGCTAGGATAAGGAATTTGTACACAGCGACAGGTTGGACTGTGGTATGTGTACATTGTACTTTGACCTAGGTCACGTACGGAATTCACCTTGGTCCCATAATGGCAAATATGGCACAAACCTGGTTCCAGGTCCAGTATGGTATCCAGTGCCTGTCTGTAGTGGGGGACCTGCTCATTCAGCCCAGTGAGGTTGAACTTATCCTGAATGTAGTCCTCATCCACCTGTGGTGTGGGATGGAGGTTTGGTTAACGTAAAGAGTCGAGAACTACATGTAGCCATTGTGATCTGAGAATGGTCAGCTAGACAGCTTAGTGTCAAAGTGAATGAGATCAGTATTGACATGTAGATTAAGTTTGGAACACTCATATGAACTGGGCATTTAAAAAAACATACGTACGTTGTGTAAAGACTTGTACACACCAGGTGAAATAATTTGATGCTTCTGATAAGCGTTTTGATCAAATTATGTAAATATTCCTTCAAGATAAAACTCATCCCATAAACATGTCATACCTCACAAAAGAATTCGTTCCCTCTGAGGGAGCAGAACCAGGAAATCCAGGACACTTCTTCTGAACTGCTCATATTAAAACTTCAGACGAAAGGGATAAGAATTGGAGAATGTGAGAGCTGATAGGCAAATGCTTTAGCCTTCGATTACCTGTAAGGCTGTATCCGGAACCAAGTGAGGGGGAGCGGCAAATGTCATGTGATTACTGCGTGACTTGCACGTGGCTAAGTGGGTGCTCTTTATTTGGATCACAGACCGTGAATTCTGGCGGGAATACCTCTGTAGCTCCTCACATACTCTCTGCCGGGTGCATAGCGTGCATGTGCACAGACATGGCGGAGAAACCAGAAGATCTCAGTCTACCGGCTTCTGTGGTCGCTAGGATCATCAAAGATGCTGTAGGTTGTGCATGGGCAAAGCAAGTGGCAAGGATACTTAATTAAGTATCCTTGTTGTTGGACATGTGGGTATTAACTTTAATTTGGACACTCGCTAGAGAGCAGCGTGCATTAACATTGTATATTGTTCCCAAACGAGTGCCCAAAGGTACCCACATGTCCAAGGTTAACCCCGTAATTTGACCTTAATTTTATTGCTTTGCAACTTTAGCTTCCAGAAGGAGTGAACGTGTCCAAGGAGGCGAGGACAGCCATTGGAAAAGCAGCCAGTGTCTTCATTCTCTACTCAACAGCATGGTAACCATGTCTTTACACTACTAACACGAGCTCTTGCTGATGCAGACGTGCTTTTACCGCATTGCAGTGCCAACAACTTTGCCCTGAAGGCGAAGCGGAAGACTCTGGGTGCGGTTGATGTATTCTCTGCATTAGAAGACATGGAGTTTGAGACATTCATTCCAGAACTGAAGGAATGCCTTGAAGGTATGTCTCTGGGCTTAGGGGGTCTTTTCTCCTGGATATCTGTTGACTCCCACCAAAATTTACTGTATCCACTAATAACACACTACTCTAATTAATGCGTCAATCACTCTTCTCAATGCACCAATTATAGTAATATAATATATATGTTTGATTGTGCTCTCATAGCAGTCTTGCTAGTTGATCAACCAATCATAGGACAGAAGCACAGATCTTTGTAGTAAAGACAGTACCCAGTACCGTAATTAAGTAATACTGGGTTTAGCAACTGGTTCCCAGGAGCTCTGAAAGCTGAGATCTGAAATCAGGTTGAGCATTCAGAAATCAGGTTCCAGGAATGAAGCTAAAATCTGATACGGTTTCAGCAGGTGTGCAAGAAATCTGAAATTCTGAAAATCGAAGCACTTTAAGGTGATGTTATAGGCTGAAAGCGGATTGGCCGAAAGGTACACTCACCCTGTGGGTGTGTGTACCATTCTGTAAATCTGATTTTAGCCAATCCAAAAGTCGTGATTTCCTATCCCAGCAATGAATAAATTTAACCCTTTAGCAAGTGTACTATTTTCTAACTTGGCTAAAGACATAATATTATTTGCCAACCTGTAAAAAAGTTACACAAACACACAAAAGCGTGCATATATTCCTCCATTTAGTGCCTACTTTTCCCCCCATTACATCATAGTGGAAAAGTGTCTATTCAGTGATTGGCCAAGCTGGTCTATGAATCTTTAGTCTCCTTGCCCCATTTAACCTTCCTTCTCTGCTTTCCTCTCGCCCTGGCCCCCAGCCTACAAACAGGAACAGAAAGAGAAGAAGGAAGCAGCAGCAGACCGAAGAAAGAAGGCGGCTGCGGCCCAGGCAGTGGCCGATACATCCAGCTCGACCCCAGAGATTGTCACTCTCCCCCCTTCCCAGGGCTCGACATCCAGCACTAGTGGACACTTAGTGCACCCTGTGTTGGCTACGGTCGGTGGTAGTACCACTGCTGGTCCTAGCGCTAGCATCAGGACTGCAGATGAGCCCATGGAAATAGACTGCGTTAGTACCTCGCAAGCTGGCAACAGTAACGCTAGCGGTGGTGCGGTGACAGCTCTCTCTTCCACATAAAAGGGATCTGCATAAATCATTTATGTAATGCTTTAGCGTGTGCCATATGTGTGTGATTGCCTTAATCGTGTGTGTCCTAATGTAACCTCCTTTGTCTGAGAATTTAATTTGGCTGATGGCTGTTCACCAGAGGCTGTTTTCCGCATGGGAAACAATTAAGAAACTTGGCTGCTACTTGCCATCAGTCAATTAGCCTCTGTGTAAGCAAAATTAAAAATTGTAAACTCGCAAAGTGGTAAACATACAGAGTGTCTGGGACTATAGGTAAAGCATTTTTAGTGCTGCCCTGTGGAAGGATTCTCTAAATTCCCTGGATCTCGGAGCATGCAGCAATCAACCATGCTTGAAACTTAAGCACAATCCACACGTTTTGCTTCTGTACATCAAAGTAGGGTGTAGACTGCAGTGTTATAACATAACAGCATGCAATGTTAAGCAACATGTTTGTGATATCTTGTTTTGCTGTGCACACGTATGAGCATACAGTGGTCTAGACCTATAATTATGTAGACCAAATATAATAGCATACATAGCTTGGATAGCCCATAGCCAAAGATAACGCTAAGTGTGCTGTTTATCGCTTAGGGAGCTAGCAGGCAGGAGATGCTCTGTGAATTCTATGAAAGAAAAATAGTTTAAGTGTGGCTGGAGCCAATTGATGTCCTTATTTGGGCAGTCATCACCGCGATTCATCTACGTTTGCGTGTAGGAGAGGCCTGCTGTTTGAACCAGGAACTAGGAATACTGAAATTGCACATTCAGTTAGCTGCAGAGGTAGATTTTGTGATGAGCTAGCGCTGTTATAGACCTGAGCTGTTGTGTCTACAGCTACCGCTAAAGCAGTTTGGAGGTGTGTCCTACGACATACATAAACAACTGTAAGGAGGCGGAACCTTCGATAGCTATATAGTAGTGTGAAACGAGAGTGTTAATTGCATAGCCAAGATGTCGCTGCCTCCTTGGAAGCAAGCACTGCTTCACCGCAGAAAGAAGCAAGAAGATGAACAGAAAAAGAGACGGACCGAAGAGGATGCGCAGCTCGCCTCCTTACCCCCCTGGAAACGTGCACTACTTTTGAAACAGCGCGAGAAGAAAGAAAAGGAGGCTGGAGTGGCTTCCAAAGAGGTGGCCGTGGAGAGGTCCGACTCTTTTAGCAAGTGGAAGAACCAAACACAGAAAAAAAGTGAAGAGACCAGACCGCCGTGGGTCAAAAAGGCGACTGCCAATGCACCACGCACCGGGGGGAGTATCTCAACTGCTGGCAGAAGCTACTCCGTGGGCAGTAAGCCTACTACTACTACTACCCGTAATAGTAGTAATGCAACCTCTAGTCCCCAAGTTCAGAAGCGAGTCCGTAGAGAGTCTGTAACAGTGGTTCCTGATCCTGAAGACACGCCTATATTGCTTGCTTTCAAAAGGACCAACTCACCTGAGCCTGGTTCTCCCTCCCTAGTGAGGTCACTTGGGCCTATCTCCCTTAGAAAAAAGAAGCAAGAGCCAGTGAATATCAAAGAAAAGCGAAGGTCTTTTGAAGATCATGATGACAAGTTTGCTTCCATGCCTGCTTGGAAGAAGGCACTAATCTTGAGGCGCAGGGCAGAAGCCAGCAAGCAGGAAAGTCAGGAAAAGCAGGATGAACAAGATGGACTAGAACAAAAGGAGAAAAAGCCGCAGGCGATAGCTGAATGCCAGCCTGCGAAACAGGAGGGCAAAACATCCGTGCCCCTAGAGCGAAAGCCTGACATGGCAGCTGTCCAAAGAGGCAACGAACCATCCAGAGAAGCAGAAGAGCGTGATACATCCACAGTTTCTCAAGAGCGCCCCAGGACATACTCTTCTCCAGCAGCTTCTAAAAGGTCCGCCCCCCCTCGTCCTGCATCGAGACCGGCCCCAACACGCACTGCACCGAGGCCACCCCCAGCATCCTCCGCACCAAATGCACCCCCGACACCCCCCACATCAAAAGCACCTCCAAAATCCATCACACCAAAGATATCCCAAACAGCCACTGCACCGAAGACAATTCCTACATCCACCGCACCAAAAGCATCCAGCACTGCCTCTCAGAAGGCCACACACGCCACCAAAATCTCCGCGTCTTCCAGGTCTCGTCCAGCACCCGAGATAGTGAACAGAAAAGAAGCGGAAAATGCCGCATCAAACAAACTCGTGCAACAGGAGGGCGTCACGCTGCATGCGCCAGTGTTTAAAGAAGTCGACCAGTGGGCAAACGTTTCACAAGACGATCCAAAGTTTAAGAACCTTCCCTCTTGGAAACAGGCCCTGATATTACGGAGGAGGGCTGATATCGCCAAGCGTACGGGTAGTACCAGTAGCAGCCGTACCCCAAGCCCCGTTCAACCCCTATCAGAGGAAGGGCACGTAAAGACAGCCTGGTCTCCCAGAAATAGCTTTGATGAGGCAAAGTCCCCGAACGTCCCACTCTGGAAACAAGAGTTTCTCAAGAAAAAGCAGAGCGCTGGGGATTCAGGAATGGGGAAGAAGCAGGAGAAGGAGAGCTCCAGTAAACAGAAGAACATTAGCAGCGCTAGGTCGCCCATCAAGGGCGGCAACGTGAAAGCTCTGCTCGGTAAATTCAACCAGGGTGGGTCCGGAGCGTCGACGTTTAGCACCAACAAGCCGAATCTCTCTCACCCTAGTGCTCCATCAAGACACACACTCCAGATCACCTCTCGTAGCGGCAGCGAGGACGTCTCTAGCAACAGCAGCGACGAAGAACTGGAGGAAATCCCGCTGACGAACATTGATGAAGTGTCAACAGATGAAGAAGACGACGATGATAGTGGAATCTCAGCCGGTGGAAGCATCCCCAAGACCGGATCTCCCGAACACAGTCGCCCCGCCAACAGAACTCTTGAGTTTAGCAATGAACCTAACAAGCCATCCATTCTCAGTGTTCCCGTCAAGAAACCACAGAAGGTAAAAATATATATAAGCCCATGGGCCACTACTTCTCTCAGTTTATGATATAGAGTATGTGCTGCATAAAAGAAATGCCTAGGGTGGACTGATGTGGTATTTCTCACTAAGGATAGTGTAGTGCAAGTACTGGACTTTGGCCCATACTGTAGTGTTGTCATGTAAATCTGGCGGTAATGGTATTACCAGGAATCACACTTGTAGGGGGTAATCAGGAAAGAAACAAGATAGTGCAGAGCTGGTTCACTGTGCATGTATGGCTTCTGTATTGGGGGGTAAAGTCAATTTTGAGAAAACCTGATGTTTTTATATATGGGGGGGGGGGGGGATAGTAAAGTGGTTGTAACCTCAAAATTATAAAATTATAAAATTTCACTCTCTTTGTCTGGAGCACTGTATTTGTGCTCTGAAATGTGAGCCGTGCATGCACAATCTTGTTCTCCTTCCGTGTAGGGCTTGAGAAGGGTGTCCTTCAGTGACTCTCAGCTAGTACTGGAGCACGTGTACCCCAAGTACGACTACTCGGACTACGAGGAGATAGACCATGACAAGGAAGACAGAGGGTGGAGCGAAACCGATGGCGGGAACGCAAATGAAAATTCGGGTCTCTCCCACAAGCTGCACCCCTCTCTACGTCCGACCGATACCAACAGTGCGGATCCCTATGGTTACAGTAGCCCCTCACCCCCGAAGACAGCTTCCTACCGATATAACAGTCCATCACCCACAAACAAGCATAATTTGTCAGACAGTGATCTCCAGCACTATACTCCCAGTATACTATCCAGCTATGGAGACGCGTTGCAGAAGCACTTTAGTGGTGACACTTCTTCTCCGCTGCACAATGGGCTCCGAGAAAACGCTTCTCCAACTGCAGAGTCTTCTGATGATGTCATGCCTGCGACAGAGGAGCAGACTAGTGACTTCTATGCGACGTTGAACTCAGACGCTGCCGCTATGCTGTGGTAGCACATCTTGTGATACTACTTTTAATCTACGTTTTTTTCTTTGTACTGAAACTGAAATAAACAGTCTTATTTTTTTGTCAAACATTCCACAGCACTATGGTGTAATTATAATATCCAATTTGTTTCTGAAAACCTAAATTTGGAACTGTCTTACAAATTCAGTATGCACAGGCATGCAGCAACAAAAAAATGCATGATCAGCAACACAAAAAATAATTGTAGGCCGGATAACGTACATACTTGGCACGTGCAATATCTTGTTCACAAGATGACTGGTACAAAATTTCATTACTGGTGATCCACATTCCAGCCCAGTCCGGAATGAGGGTAATGCATAATGGCTACAAAGCGTACCGCTGTATGTAGTCTCTGACTTTCCTCTCGAAGCCCCTCCTATCACAATGGTGCTGCTCGGCAGCTACAGAGTTCAAAGGATCGTCAAAAGAGACCAAATCAGTGAAAAGAGAATTCAGCCCCCAAACGACGTCTTTCAGTGTACGAGTAGGCAACCAGCCACACCCATCAAGAGAGTGCTCTCGGAGGATACTGAGACAGATTTTTCCATCTTCGGTGATGTTGGGATGCCAGATCTTGGTCTTGCAGTGTGCAGATGGCGGCTTAATGTTGTATTCAGTTGGAACCTTGATTTCAAATACAAAAGTACCTCCTCTCCAGAGGCCCTCGTTGGGACTGATAATGAGGGTGAAAGCACGGAGGTCGTCTACATCCCTAAATTGCAGTTTGCAGGACTTTGGCAGAGTGGCCTGTATTTCTGAAACCTCTTGTGTAAGGAAGCGACTTCGTACAGACATCTGTTTGGCTAAGGAACGTGGCTGATCAGCCTCCTGTTCTCTCTTCTGCTGCTCTTCTTTACATTTCTGCTGTAACTTGAACATCTTTCACATGAAGAATAATGATCTTGTGGTCCAGCAAATCTCCTCCTCAAGGTATAGTAAATCTGTAGTAAGCTGGCAGTACGTATTTTTTAAAAAGTAATCAGCTTATCTTTGGTCCAAGGTGTTCATCCAGGCGAGTCTTATGTTGCTGATAGTTCGAGAGAGAGAATGACTCTGCAGGGCAGCATTATAAGGGCGGTGACGGCTATATACGTGGGTGTGGATTTCAATATTCGTCATATGATTACCACGTGCTTAGTGTAATTAGACGACTACATCTTTACGGTCGAGCGACGTTAATAATTAACTGCGCTGCACCCCAATAAAAAGTTCAAGGCAGCGGACCAAGCAATCTCCCTTTTTGTTTTCTTGATTGAGCTGGGGAGAAATGGCTCTAAAGGACGTAGTAGCCAGACGTGAGCTCTTATCTTCGTTTCTATTTGTCTGTAGTGTCTGTAAGCGCAGCAAATACACTGAAATATATACACTGTGTTTTTTTCTATCAGGGGTCCTTGAGGAGATCTTGGGGAAGCATTACAAGCCAGGGACATGGAAGGTATTGCAAATAGCTTTTGTAGTACGGAAGTGTTTCTGTGGTATAGTTTGGTGGCTGCTTGTCCCAAGGCTATATAATGTATGGCATAAAGGGTCTTTGGGAGTGGCCACTAGATAAGACCAAATTATGGCTATATATTTGCAGCTGCTTACCCAACACGCTGACACTCTACCTAGAGTTGCCCGGTGCGGTTGTGTGTAGGTGTAGCTGTGAGGAATTATGTATAGCATGGGAAATGGAATCATGTATATACTGGTACAATTTGACAACTTGTTGACAACCACTCTCGGCCCCTCATATCAGAATCATAACACATACACAGAAACAGAAAACCAAGTTGAAGTCGCCTAAAACACAAACATGCATGCACATTCATTGCTGCATTCGGACATTTTCCAATATGCAGTCCCTATGGGTACTTAAACTGTGCGTGGATATACCTTAAGTGGCATGGGACCAGACAGTCATGTATGCTTTGTACATTCATTCAAATCACATTACGTCGTTCTTACATCATTCATAGGTGCTGGTGTTGGATCACCTGAGCACACGTATCATCTCCGCCTGCTGCAAGATGCAAGATGTCATGAACAAAGGCATCACTCGTGAGTTGGCTTTTGAAGTGGTAATGGCCTGGTCTCATTCTCAGACTTTAAATTGCCATGAAGTGCTAATGGCTTGGTCTCATTCCCAGACCTTGCCCGCCCGTGCATATATCACATGGATCATCGGCAATTTGACTTCACTAAAAATACAAAAAACGAAAACAATTGCTAGCTGAGTACAGAAACTCGATAACGGGCCTTTCTCCTTCCATAGTCTCATTCCCAGCCCACATGGCATGGGAATGAAACTAGACCTACTATTTTTCACAACCCTACTTCCTAGTTTCATGTTCGAGGCTTCTGCAGTTGACAATCCACTGTTCCTCTTCTAATGAGGATGTACAATATGATGTAAGCTGGTTTCCTCGTCAGCAACGGTTGCAAAGAGGATTGAACTGTGTATGGCTGTACATTAAGAGATCCTCATTCAGGTGGTAACCAGTCACTGGGGTTCACAGTTCATAGAAATTTTTAATTCGGAGACTAAACTGTTGAATCTACATTGAAACATGATTTTAATGTTGCGATTCTGGAAAGTGGAGCTGTAACTGTCCAAAACTTCATGAGCATAGAACGGATTGTGTTTGTTTTTTTGTATAATATTATGTTTAGGGGTACTTTGAAGTGAGACATGTGCTAGGAGATAGAGTACTGAGACTCCATATTTGTAGAGCCGTGGCTGAAGTTGCTTCTCTTTCTCTCTGTGCAGTTGTGGAGTCCCTGGAGAAGTCTCGTCAGCCCCTGACCCACTTGGAGGCCATCTACATCATGGTTCCTACCGACAAGACCATCCAGGCCCTCATTAATGACTTTGATCGAGAGCCACGCTACAAGGCCGGCCACGTGTACTTCCTGGAGAGTAAGAGAGAGAGGGGGAGGGAGGAAAGTAGGAGGAGAAGAAGGGGGAAAGGAGAGGGGAGGAGGGAGGGAGGAGGAGTGAAGAGGAGGGAGGACGTAGGGGGAGGAGGGAGGATGTAGGAGGATAGGGGAGAGGGGAGGAGGATGGAAGGAGGAGGAGAGGGGAAGGGGGCAGCGAATAGGTCTAGATAAAAGAAGGCGGGGAGCAGGAGTGAGGTAGCGGCCTAAAACGACCTTTGAACTATACACTTTGCCACTCTATAGAAAGATGTTGTATGAAGCAGTTGTGTTTGCTTCCTAGAAGCTAGTGTTTGTGTTATACATTAGGTGTCCACCCTTCCTCTCCCCTCTAGAGTGCTCCACCAGCCTGTTCTCCAAGCTGGGCTCCAGTCGTGCTTCCAAGAGTGAGTCTGGGACCCTTTCTCTGGGTGTGGTATACTGCATGAGTCTCCCACTGGTGTGGCACACTGCATGAGTCTGGGACCTTCCCACTGGTGTGGCACACTGCAGGACCTTCCCACTGGTGTGGCACACTGCATGAGTCTGGGATCCTCCCACCCTGCGTGGCACACTGCATGGGAATGCTAATCTATACCAATGCTATGACAACTGTACATGATGCGGGTAACCATAGCACCCCAGACTGCATTGTATCGTGTGTGGGATGCTTAGAAGCAAGAGCCTTGTAAAGAGAGTATATAGCCATACAGCCATGATGACAATGGTGAATGAATTTGTTACCTATGAACTGTACAGCTTGTCCTTGGGTAGGGGGGGGGGGAGCAGTGTTGCTGATAATAGCAATGACAGCGGTAGCAGTTGGCATTAAACTTTTCCTCATTACTCATCACATACACACACACACACACACACACACACACACAGGGATCCAGACCCTACAGGAAGCCAACATGGCCTTCCTGCCCTACGAGTCCAAAGTCTTCACCCTCGACTACCCCCAGGGTTTCTCCGACTTCTACTCCCAGGTCTCCATCGGTCAGAGTGAGATGTATCAGCGGATCGCGGACCAGCTGGCCACCGTCTGTGCCATGCTGGGGGAGTACCCTGCCGTGAGATACAGGAAGTGAGTAACACGCCCTTTTTTCCTGACTTGCATGTTGTCACAGACCCCCTCCCCCCTCAACCGATAAAAATTAACACTCTCTGTGACACAAAATACCACTCCTATTTATGCAACCAGAATAGAAACCTCAACTCAGACAGAGCAACAGCATAATACACATGCTACACCTATTAACAGCCTCTAACTGGACAACACAGAGAAGGTAGAGCTCAAAGGATAGCACATGAACATAATTAACAGTTCCAATCTGTTACATGTGTAGCTAGTCTTTCAAGCTAGACCTCTTAAACTACATAAGCAGAGGTTAAGAGTTCTGGCTAGAGTTTGGCCTGCTGAGCAAACATAGCTCCCCCAACTTTAGAAGGACACTCCCACATCATTCCTTGACATAGTAGCAGAAGGCTGTACTTCCTTTATGCCCTCTACCCTATTGCCAGTACATGTAGCTGTAACTGCATGGGTTAGGAAAACACCACATTCTGGGTCAGTTTCTAACCACATCCTTCCCTCCCCTCCCCTCCCCTCCCCTCCCTCTTTCCTGCCAACCAATGCCCAGTGAGGTGGGCCGTACAGTGGACATCGCAGAAGCCGTTCAGACCCGACTGGATGCCTACAAAGCCGACAAAAGGGACCTTGGATCCGTACGTTCTTGGAATTGAACCACCGTCAAATTTTGTGCTCATACGTCATATGTGTAGACCTAACCTTTGTCTATCTTCTCCTTCAGGGACCGGAGAAATACAGATCTCAGTTGATTATCCTTGACAGGTTAGTGGATGAGTGTATGTGTGTTGGTGTTGGTACCTGGGGACGGTGGGGTCTTTAGAACAGCTGGCTTATCTATTACAATGTATGTCAGGTGGGAGTGGATTGCAGTTTGGCTCCATTTGATCTCCTGTTTTTGTCCCCTCAGGGGTTTTGATGTGGTCACCCCTATCCTTCACGAGCTGACCTTCCAGGTACGGCTGTGTGGCTAATCAGGAGCGCATAATGACGCTCCTGGGCTAATCAATGTCCAGTCATTATTTCCCCTTTTGAATAGGACAACACATAAAAAAGTTTGATATTATACACAGTAAACACAGTATACATGTGTGAATGGAAGTATTATTTGTAGTCTATGAAGTAATGACAAGAATACTGTGTGTGTGGCTGGGTGTGAACTTCCAAGGTTGTTGTAGCAGTAGCTTGTAACAAATACTGTATCTTGAATTGTTGGTTGCATCAACTTTCCGGTTCCCATTCACTCATACTCCATTCCCCAGGCCATGGTGTATGACACTCTGGAGATCAGGAATGATGTCTATGCGTAAGTCTTTGTACATTTACATGCCTATACATACACAGCCGTGGGTTTTTGAGTAACCAGGTGTATGTCTCTCCCCTCCCCTCCCCTCCCCTCCCCCCTACTAGCTACCGTGCCACCAGTGGTGCCGGTGACCAGAAGCAGAAACAAGTCATTTTGGATGGTAAGGGTGAGAGGCACCTCCAGCCCAGCATAGATTTGAGAGTCCCCAGTCCACAGCAGATTTCCATTAGAGTATCAGTCCAGTAACTACTGTTAACTGTTTTCAAAAACAACTTTCTGACCTTTCAATTCAGCCTTTTTCTGCGAGATCTTTGATAGCTCAAAGCACTAATTTTTACTGACATGTTGAGTGTGTGTCCATCGACAATAAGAATGCCTCTCACCTGTGCTGCCCTCTCTTCACAGAGAGCGATGCGCTTTGGACTGAGCTCAGGCACCAGCACATCGCAGATGTCTCCAAGTAAGGAGAGGCACTGTACATAAAATTATATCTGGGTATTGGAAATTACTAGGTTCTTAGTGCCACATGGGCTAAGAACAGTGACTCGGGATGTGTCATGCAAATTCATCACCAGAATACAGCTCACAAGCTGAGCTCTTAGCCCTTTTATATTCCGGCTCCAATCCAAAATGGGAAAATAATGCTGCTTTACAATTAACTCTTGCAATATTGTGGCCTCTTTTGACCCCTCCCACTCCTTTTGTGACCCCTCCCTCTTCTCACGTGGCCTCCCTCTGCTCTTGCAACTCCTCCCACGCCACTTGTGGCCCCTCCCTCTCCTCTTATGGCCCCTCCCTCTCCTCTTGGCAGGGTGGTATACGAAAAGTTCCAGGAGTTCGCTACCAAGAAGAAGCTCAAGCATGCTGGAGATCCTGATGTGAGTTTATATAAATGATGTAATTCGGGCAGTTGAGTATATTGAACATATGTGAGTGATGATGTAATGTGCATTATCCCCTTGCAGATTTCAATCAAGGACCTGGCCCGCCACATCAGGAGGGTGCCCCAGTACCAGAAGGAACTGAGTGGGGTAATTACTACTGGCCCCTTTAATTATACGTACAGGCACTGCCTACTTTAAGGAGTAATGAAAAATTAGACTATAACTTGCATGAACAGCTCCACCCCCCATGCAGTACATTCTGCTTACATGTACATACATGTACATACATGTACATACCGAGATAATAGTACATTGGGAAAGCCTGCTAAAATTTGGCAGCTGTAGTTGTCTGCAAGGCTAACTCATACTGAATCTCCTTCCCTCCCCTCCCCTCCCCTCCCCTCCCCTGCCAGTACTCCCTGCACATCAACCTGGTAGACAGGTGTCTGCAAAAGTATCGTAGTGGCATCAACAACATCTGCAAGGTCAGCATTTCAGTCTCTCTTGAGTGTGTGGTCTAGGTCTGGCCACACCACTTAAAGTTTTAAGAGGTTTATAGCTACTGCATATAAGACCTCACAAAGGCCCCTCCCTTTCCTGCTCCCCTCTCCCCTCCCCCTCCACCTGTAGGTGGAACAAGACCTAGCCACGGGGGAGGATGCCCAGGGAGATCCCATCATCGACCCTATGAAGAACATGATGCCCTGTCTCTTTGACCGACAGATCCAGTGAGTCGTCCTGCTGGTGAAGCGCAGGGTAATGTGGGCCAGAAAGATGGCTAGAAATGCCTCACTGTTAACAGATTTACAAACTCTGTGTACTGAGCATAATCTGTGTGTGTGTGTGTTGTGTGTGTTGTGTGTGTGACTGTGTGTCATGCAAGATGCTGGCTCCTCCTCCCTCCCCTCCCCTCCCAGTGTGATCGACAAGCTGCGGCTACTGATGCTCTACATCCTCTTCAAGGGAGGTGAGTCAAAGGGATTGTAGTTGACACTGTTACTTCTATATATCACAATTCATTTCTAGTAACGTTTTGTGATTGACTGGTCCGCGTCTTTAGTGGCCGTCAAGGGCCTGGTCTAGGTCAGGGCCTGAGGGTACAGCTAATGTAGGAATGGTTCTCACTGCCCTCTCTCCTGTCTAGGTGTGAGTCGCGAGGACTTCGCCAAGTTGATGCAGCACTCGGAGATCCCCCACACAGAGCGGAAGGTCATCATCAACCTCATGCACCTGGGTTGCAACATCCTCAATGAGGTGAACATCTGTAGAGGTGGCTCTTTTGGGGCTTTTTTTTTAAACTCTTCTTTTATAGAAAAGAAGCATACAGTCACAAGGAAGGAGGGTCTAGCAGCTGGTTTTACCGCCCTCCTACCTGTCTCCCTCAAAACTCACAGGAACGTGTGAAGGATCCCAAGCACAAGCTGAAGAGGAAGGAACGGACGGGGGAGAAGTACGAGGTGTCGCGGTGGACCCCGGTGGTGCAGGACATCGCTGAGGTGAGATGGAAGTTAGTGTGATCTGGCTAGCTAGGTATACTGGCTTGAGTTTAACCCAAAAGCTCATAAGCTGAAGATACTTGAGCTAGCTATGTAGAGCTGGTTTTCTATACTGTGCCCTGGTCAAACTCACAGTACCAACTACTATCGTAATATCTATGTAAATATCCCCCCCCCCCCCCTCCCTTTAGTTTGCTATTGCTGAGAACCTGGATGAGAGCTACTGCCCCTACGTCCGTGGCAAGCCACGCCCCTCCTCCATGGCTGCCATGGGCCCCACCTCCACGACAGCCACCGGTGCCAGGTGGGCGGAGTCATTGAGTATCACATGAATGTCACATGTGTTATTGGTTCTGTCTCTTAATCGGTAGTGTGCGTCAACGCTGGAACTGGATCCCCAACCAGAAGCCCGAGAGCAGGGAGGTATGTCTTAAGGTTTTTCATTCCCAAATTTATATTGCAGCTGAGGAGGAGTGACCCCTCTCTCTTTGATCGGATGGCTTAGACCTGAGTTCTTGTATTATACGCATTCGGCAATGACAAAAGCTAGAGTCAAAAGATAGGCTGTAGCTGTGGCCTCATACTCTGCTCAGTGCTTATCTTGCAGCTATGGGATGGGTTAGGGTGAAGTTTCTCCTGCTGAAGTCCTTCTCTCCCCTAGTCCCAGCAGGCTAAGAAGGAGGGGCCAACTATCATCATCTTCATTGTGGGAGGAATGACGTACTCGGAGATGAGGGCAGTCTATGATGTTGCCAAGGCCTCCGCCACTCATGATGTCATCATTGGTGAGGGGTAGTACGACAGTCTTCTAATTTTTGGCATTCAAGATAATATGGCACACAAATGTACTATGTACACACACCATATGCACGTATCACTCAGGCTCAACTAGCATCATCACACCAGGGGACTTCATCGGTGACCTGAAGGAACTGAAGCCGTTGGTACAAGTCTGATGAATCAATGAGAGAGTCACTTTAATGTGTGCAACATTAGAATGTAATGTCCTATTGTGGCTATGGATTGACTTTTTATTCATTGATAATATTATTGTAGTGTTTCCTGCTTTATATTTTGGTTTGCTGTGCATATGTGTACTGATAGAGGTGCAACAACCCATATCATGCCATGCAACTACCCTGTAATTCAGTGTTGCTATGCAAAGTGATGCACATGGACTTTGAAATACAGTAAACCAGCTTCTACTGCTACGTGTTGCCTTGTGGTGGTATTTATAACAAGCTCCCATAGGCACTGTAGTCGCAGCTAAGACCGGGGTCAAAAAGTGGTCAACAGGTCAAGAGGTATTTTTATCAGGACACAGACGGGCGCGCGCCCGGCTAGTAAATAATGCAGGCTACGGGCCGGTTTCTGGTGCCGAGACTGGCTGGCAATTTTCTGGCGGGCTTACATTTACTTTTCATTGGTCAGAACTGCAGATTTGAACAGTGTTTTACGCGCGAATTTCACGCGAACAAAACCAGGGACGAGCTGCATTTTACTTCAGTACTGAGTTTCTTGGCTGTGCGGAATGTGCTGATGCAGTTTCGAATTGTAACTTTGCATTGTGCGTGGCAACCAAGCTAACATAGGTTGGAGCATGTATTCCGCTTTGTTTGCAGAACTAGCCTCGCCGACTGCGTGGCCTGGGAACGAGGAGGCTGTGCAGAAACTAGAGCTGTATCTCGTGTTACCAGTTTTTATTTATGTGCTTGCTTCTCTACATAGATAATATAGGGAAGCTATATTATCTATGTTCTCTCACCCCCATCCAGTCATTGCAAGACTGCAAGAATTCCCACGGTCGCCGCCCTACCGCCAGAGCACAGCTTATCCCACCACAAGCACAGCTCATCCCACATCCCAGCCACAACCACAGCCACCATCTACCAAGCACAGGTCAACACAACAGGAAAATGTGAGAGAATGTGCATGCATGTGTGTATAAAAGCAGGTGCATGGTGCCATGCGTGGCACGTGAGCAAACGAAAAACTGCACTGGTCAGCGCTGCAGCGCTGCAGCGAACGGGTATACTACATCCAGGTGCATGACATAATGTACACTTTGTGCATGATGTACACATGTTTGACATTGTGCATGAGAATTTAATACGCGACGTATGGCTAGAAAGGGTATACTATATTATTATTACTATACTGTAACGGCTGGTATTACTGGAAACTATACTGTTTATAAAGCAAAGAAAATACAACAAAAACGGACAGTTAGTTATGCAGGGACGTCCCACAAGGTGGGCATGGTATAATGATATTGTGTTATTATGTGCATGAGCGATCCACACATTAGAACTTAGAAGGTGACGCGCGGGACGTGGCTGACCGGTGTCGACCAGTGCGTACTTAGTCTCGTGTCCAGACCTTGGCTCCTCCCCCTCATCCTAGATCCTACGTACGGGGCCGGGGCCGGCTCGCGCTCGCGGGTCGCACTCGGATGACGTCATTTAGCCAAGATGGAAGCTGAAGTAGCAAAGCACGAGTTCCGTGTTCCCGTGCGGCTGGTGAAGACCCCAGAAGACCTGGAACGCTGGTTTAAGTCACAGGTAGGTCGGGGTACTGTAACTTCCATATTGGCGAACTGGCGCTATTAGTAAAACAGTCACAGAAGAGTTTCTCCAAATAGACCACACCCATTCCGTACATTGCTCCTTTTAAAGTGGCGCAATATTGATGCAATCGCAAAGTTGCACCATAGATACTTTATAGTATCTATGGTTGCACCATGTAGGTACTGCAGTACTGTACCTATGTCCACTGGTCTGTAGTGTTAGTAGAGCAGGTCCTTGGGCTGTATTGACTATTGCTGGGTGTTGTACCATCTTATCACCCCTGCAGGCATATGCGGACTTCAACGGATTCATCCGTATCCTGAATCAGGCCGTGATGGGAAGGACCATCGGTGATGACGTGCCGGCATCTCCTGTGAGCTACATGTAAATATTTTTAGTGTGATGTCATTAGCAAACGGGAACCACTCCCCCATAGACTCTATAGTCACAGTTGCGACTGCGGTCAGGCAGTGGTCACTGGTCAAAATATCTCAAAAAGAGTGTAGTCAACATGCTCTGAAGCACAGCCAGTCGATGTGAAATGGGTTGCAACAGTATAATCTGGGCGGGGTTACGCATGCAGTTTGAAGGTCAAAAGCCTATAATCAACAGTCAAGTTGGCAAGAAGAGTTAGTCAAGGTTTTGACCTGCGGTAACAGTTGTGACTGTAGAGTCCATGTAGTGACCAATTGAGTGAGCTTTTAGAGTTTCATTGGAACGAGACTGAGACTGGTGTTTCAAGGGAGCTATATATAGATTCTCCTCTCTCTCTTGCAACCCCTCTCACCTTCCCTTCCCTCCACCCCCTTCTTCAGATCATTGCCAAGCTAGTGGCAGTGCTAGACACCCTCTCCCGTTGGGTAGACGAGGTCCCGCCCATCGACCAACCACAGCGCTTCGGGAACAAGGCCTTCAGACTCTGGTCCGACAAACTCAGAGACGTAAGGCAATAGACACACACTGTCCATGGACGGCAGTTCTGCCCAGCCTTGTGATGTTGTGTCTTGAGCTTTGGTATTTGCATTATAGGCATCCTAATAGACCCTTTACCATTATGATGTAATGGGGGATAAAAGTGAGCACTAAATGGAGAAAATACAGGAAAACATATGTAAACAAGCATGTTCTTATGTTTTCGTACAAGAAAACTACATCAAAGTACATGTTCTCATGTATTTTCTCCATTTAGTGCTCACTTTTACCCCCCCATTACATCATAATGGTAAAGGGTCTATTGCACAGACAGTAGACATACAGAGATTTTCATGAGGCCGTGTATCAAAATTGCACAACATATCCGAACATTTCCCCCATACTGCACTGTCAGTGAGGTCTAATAGACCCCATTGGGGGGTAAAGTAGGCACTAAATGGAGAAAATACAAGAGAACATGTGTTTTGTCTTGCATGAAAACATAAGAACATGCTTGTTTCCTTGTAATTTCTCGTGCTTCAAGCAGTTTTACCCCCCATTACATCATAACGGATAAAGGTCTATTCGTTATGCAGACATACATGTATGATTATGTCCATGTGTAGTCTTGAGAGTGAGACTAGCCTATATGATTATGAACGTTGCCTGACTTACTTTCCTGCTTTATGGCTAGTGTCGATATTGGGTACTGTCTAAAAGCCATGGTGTCAATGCCTTTCTTGGTTGATTAGTATACTCATGTTGCTGCTGTAGCGCTTACGCCATTGACCACACACCCACAGAATGAGATGCAGTTGGAGCTTGTAAGACCTCCAGTCAGAGGACAGAGCAGGTTTTCTTAGTGAATCGTGTGCTATTAGTATATCCATTTTGGGGGCAAAGGACTGGTATACGTTATACTACATTTAGGAGTAATGTGTTGAGTTTTGTAGCCAATATACATGTAGCTAAAGTAATGGACAGCCAAACGTTTGGTACCTCATAAGGAGTTTATTAACTGAGAGAGTGGCTGAATGGGATGTCAAAGTAGTGAAAACGTTTCACTCAAATCTGTAAAAGTCAATAACGTGCAACTTTTCACTGAGAAATAGATTCACTTTGACATCTCTTCCTCAGAATGCAAAAGAAATCATCGGAGACCTCTTACCAGATGAGCTACAGGGAGCAGTGAAGGAGCTGGAGCCATACCTCCTGCGTAAGAGACCTCATCGGGTGTTTGCGGATGTTCAGCATGGGGTACTGGATACTAGGCACAGGGTACTGAATACTGGGTACTGAATTTGGGCTCCGGATACCAGTCAATATAGGGTGCTACTGAAAGAGCTACAATCCTACTGGGCTGCACGCAATGTGTTATCAGTGCATCTGATCCCAGCACAGGAGAATGGTAGGCGGGCTTTCATAGGATTTTTTTTGCGGGGGGTTGGAAAGCTATAGTCTCCTTCCCAGTCTATTCACTCCAGTTTTTGCGTTGCTTGCAGCAGTTTTTGGTATTGCAAGCGACGTACAAACTGGAGTGGAGAGAGACGGGGATCGAGACTAGGAAAGATGTTGCATGTGAGTCATGCTCCCTAGGTGGGTGTGGGGGCATACCCCCCCAGGGCATTTTTTGAGATTTAGACACTCTGTGGTTACTTCTGGGGAGGAAGGCAAAAGACTGGAATCATCAATGTTGATAAATTCTGGGGGGAATCCCAGGGGCACCCCCCCCCCCCCCTCCGTATGAAACCCTGGCGTGTATATATGCATCAAAGATAATGGTGTGGTTGCTGTATTCCTTAGTATTCCCTTGGAAGCATGGGGATAGACTACCCGTTCTCATATTTCATGTTAGTATTCAGACACCCTGGTTGAAGTTTTGCCATTTACTATAAGTCAGCTGGTTTTGCCGCCTGGTTGGCTCTCCCGATATTGCTAAGTAACAGTAGACGATTACTCACTAGAAAGCATGCATTTTCTAACTGTACCCCACTTGTACACCACTGCTTGACCTACTAACAGTGCAAACCCACATCCAGGCCTTCCTTGCCCCAGATTTTACACAGGTATAAGTAAGAACTGCACAGGAAATGCCATATTACCTAGCAACTGAGCAAGTCTGAAGGGCTGGAGAGACAACGTATGGGTGGTCACTGCCGCAGACTCTTTAGTCGCAATAGACCATATTCGGTTAAGATGACTTCGGGCATTTTTGCTGCCATGGCGACAATAGTTCCTTGCATGTAGTGTTTATTGCACAGAAATGTCATCTTTCAAATTTGAAGTAAATTGGGCATTAAATGGTGTAGATATGACCTCACAAACTTATACACATTTTATATAGGTGAGGGATTTGGTCTGGAGGCGCCTCCAGACCAAAAACCGTCCATATAACATGTGTATAAGTTTGTGAGGTCATATCTACACCATTTAATGTCCAATTTACTTCAAATTTGAAAGGTAACGTTTCTGTGTGGTAAACGTTACATGCAAGGAACTATTGTTGCCATGGTAGCAAAAATGCCCAAAGCCATCTTAACCGAATATGGTCTATTGCGTCCACGGGGCAAGACCCCTTTGACTGTGCTGATTTTCGGCTTCGACTATCGACCTTTGACCTCAATTGTAACCCAACCCATGCTTTTGAGCAACTTTGACCATTGACCGTTGATGACGTCTGTCATCACATTTGTGACTATAGAGTCTATGGGAGTGACCCACCCCCTTGAGACCCAAAAGCCACCCAACCAAGAGCCACACCAAAATTTAAAAAAATGGCAACCCCCCTCTGTCCTTTGTTCTTACCTCTTCTTCCTTCCCCTCTTTCCGTTCCAGAGGGCTTTGGCAATGCCACAAGAATAGACTATGGCACTGGCCACGAGGCCAAGTTTGTGGCCTTCCTCTGCTGCCTGATGAAGCTCAGGGTCATCCCACAGGAAGACGCTGCTGCTGTGGTACTCAGAGTCATCACCAAGTAAGTCATGCAGGGATTCATTTAGAAAAATCTCCAAGGGGGGGGGGCAAAAGCACGTCAGAAGACATTTTGGGGGGGGGGGGCGCGCGTACAGTGGGCAGTATTCAATTTTGAAGGGTTGCAATTCCCAAGGGGGGGCGAATGCCCCCCCCCCTGCCCCCCCTAAATGAAACCCTGTCATGTGATAGTCATGTGACAGTCATGGGACAGGTATTATGTACTGCTGATTTCCAAAGCTCTTGGGCTCAGTTACGTCTAATTACCAAAGTAGCCTTTACGCCAAGAAAAATTGAAAATTACCGTAGAGTATGTACTTATTAAGCGCCCATGGGCACGGACCGTTAATGCATTGCGAAAGGGGGGAATGGGCGCTAAAATGCGTATTGTCTGCATATGGGATGTCCACCATCCTAAAAGGCATGGACAAATCATCTTTTCCAGTGTGAAATATGCTATCCATGTGATTTAGCTGTTTAGCTGCCTTTTTGCAAAATTAATGATAGTTACATACATGCTTTCATAATAGCTATTTAATAAAAGTGCATCCATACTTGGCTATACTCGACTCATAGGCTCCCATTACCTCATATCTTTACTTTGCATACTGTGCATTTGCATTGCATTTGAGTGGGCGGATACATTGCATATATATGCAGAAGAAGAGGGTAGGTACTAAATATGTAGTGGGCGCTTAATATGCACTCTATTGTACAACTCTATTTAATACCCAGCATTACACAACTGTATTCATAGCTGACATACATGTGGGTACACCTACTCAACATTAACTGACCTCTGTAATGCCGCCTAGTGCCTGCTACCCAACTGTATTCATAGGTATACACCCACTCAACAATAACCTAATTAACTGACCTCCACCTGCTCTTGTGGGAAGCCTGTGGGGGAGGGCAACCACTAACCGCTCACTGGTAGTGTGGTTTTGCTTGCTGGTTTTCCTTCTTTAGAAGTGGCAGTGGTTAGTGGTTAGGCAGACATAAAGGCTGTTATGGTGGTTTGGGTTCAGGCTTGCCTCATTGACTGAAGAGCCTGGTAATTAATGAAGAGTGCCTTATTATCTTCATCCATTGATGAGCTGACCAAACTGTCTATGATATCACTGCTGTTAGTACCACATTTGAAGAAATATTTCTTTAGAATTTGGATGGGCTATGCCAGACAGTTCCTCCTCATGCGATCCTTGTTGGCCACGCTACCCTTCAGTGCTAGCCAAGGCTGCAAAGTACCAGAGAAGATCACTACAGTTGTTTCAGTAAACTGAGCCACCATTGCTGCCCGTCTCGTGCTGTGGCAACCAGCAGCTTCAAAGACTGCCTTTAAATATCCACGGTCTCACTATCCATCCACCTCCGTATGTAGCAGTATACGCGATAACTTTAAAAAAATATCTTGACACAATGTCTGGAAAAAAATTTATTTGACCTGAGATTTTGTCCATACATTTTAGTTATTTTCACAGTATTGCATAAGCTAGGGATATGACAATATTATTTCGAAACATAATTACACTCAAGTCTGTGTTATTAAAATTCCACTTGAGGCTTACAATGTTACATCATCAGCAATCCAGTGGGAAAAAAAATCTGTTCTGTTTACGTAGAATGGCCATTGTATACCGTTTGTACAGCAACGGAAGTAGCACACATGATGATGGCGATGGTATTGTCACTTGTACAGCAACGGAAGTAGCACACATGATGATAGTGGTGGTATTGTCACTTGTACGTGTTTAGTATTATACGCACATGGCTCAAATGAAATGGTTCAGTGAATAAAACCTATTACGTATGGGAGGGGGGGGGGGGGGCATAGTTGTATTATGATAGCTACAGTTTTTGTACTGAATGGTAAGTAAACTGCAAACTTGGTATAGTAAGCTCGATTGAAGTCCGCCTTGTTGCACGCAGACATTTTTTTGATTAACTCCGTTTGTCTCGCCCTCTCGGCTGTTGTCCAGGTACATTGAACTGATGCGTAAGATCCAGCTGGTGTATCGGATGGAGCCGGCGGGGAGCCAGGGTGTGTGGGGGCTGGACGACTTCCAATTCCTGCCCTTCATCTGGGGCTCTGCACAACTAATGGGTGAGTGCCAGTGTAGCCAGGATGTAGCGATACAGTGTTCCTGCTGGATTTATGCAATGGGTACACATTGACTAATTATGTCACTATGACATCATTATTAAGTCAGTCAGGTCAATGTCTGATCATTGGAACTCTGTGTCATTGCTAGAATGGTAGATTACGTCATGCACTGTTAATGGCATACTTTTAGCGATTACAAATGCATGTGTACAATTGCAGTTAGCGTGGAAAATCTGATGTTTCGCTACTTTTGGAGGGGCTCAGCTGCTCAAAAGGCTTACTTTTTGATGACAAAAAACATGGAGTTGAAGGTGGATCTAACTTCACTGGTATCTCAGTGAACCCCTCAGCAAAGGTAGTGTATCTACTCCTTAAACGACGTTGAGAGCATTGCTTGCTATTTGATATAGTCACTTGTTGGCAAGGCATGCGAAATGGGGCTGTATGATCCTGTAGAGCGGGAGAAATCGCTCGCACGAATTCTTTTTCACGTGACTATTTTCCTCTTGCACGTGACATTGACACACCTCCTCTGATTGGAACTCATTTTATAGGGATTTTAATTTTTTGCTAATTCTGAAAATGAAGGGGGTACAGTATGGTACATCACCACAATAGCGGGGTACATTGCCCCTCTAAAGCAATGTACAGAGAACCCTGGCACTGATGTATTGCATCAACATACCATGAGCATGTTGATCTAAAGCAATGTACAGAGAACCTTGGCACTGATGTATTGCATCAACATACCACTATGTTAGCATGTTGATCTTAGAGCATAGGCTCATCTTGTATGGCCTGTTGTACCTGATGTAGCGAACTTGGAATACAAGCTTCGTCCATTATCACACTAGCCTAGTGATGGTGATGGATGATAAGGGACAACACACTTAACATGGGGGAGGGGGGTTCTGAAATTATAGTCCTGTACACATTGCACCTCACCGTCTCTTCACCTAACCCAGCTCTTATTTACATGTAAATAGTTTGTGTGAGTCACTGACTGATATGATTGGGTTTGTAGGCTTAACCCCCCCCCCCCAGATAAGAAGGGAGAGAATTGTACTGGTGCACAAATGGCTCAGGGGTAGAGAGAAGTCTGTTGAGTATTTTAATAAGTGAGCTATGCTTGACTAATTGCTGTAGTTATCTCGAGCGTACCATATATCTCGAATGTGTCAAACTTTTGAAAAAAAAACAACCTAGCCTGAGGAAATATGGTAGTAACTAAGTTTTCTACTCCCAGCTCTGAGAGAAGAATAGATGTTAGCTTCATTCCAGGTCTCTACCCAGCAATTTTCCTATCGCAAGGGGTGGAGCCTTGGAATCAAAATGCTGAATGGGTGACACACTAGACATAACTATCACAATTGGGGAAACTCTTTCCTACTGATCACCTGCTATTGGGTAATATTGCTCAATGGGTATGTGTCCCTGGGCTATACATGTAGTCACCACAGATGATGAGGTCATCTATTCAGTACTGCCAACATGACATCCTATAGACAATATTGACATTACATCATTGAGTGCCAAGGTACATGGAATTGGCCATCTACACTAAGTCATGACTTTGAGTGTTGCTGTGTGAAGAACATGCTATGTGTGCTAAATAACTTTACAGTTTAGTAGCTCTCTTTTGTCCAATTAAAAATGAAAGCATTTGCCACCGGGAAGGGCTCGTGCTAATAATTCTGCTGATTTTGCTACTGACAGAACTGGCCAAATTTAATCAACACAGTATGGTAGATACTCTTGTTCTTTGGAGCCTGTGAACGATCCTGAGGCTAGCTGGCGTAAGTCTTTATGAGGAGTGTGCAAGCACTAAACACTACCTTGGGGAGCTGTAGCTTGTCTAACTGAATAGCTACGTATACAAACTGTTTTTGTGACACACTTCGTTCGATCGTCACATTCATCAATCGCACTGTTTGTCTACCAACACTTTCATCTTCACATGCACACAAACGCCACATGACTGGGAGCTGTAGCCTGCCGAAAGGTTTCCAATGCTCCCTACTCATGAGTGCAATGTACAATGTGTTTACTAAGGGAATTTATCACATGATGTACATGAGTGCTAGCCTCGTTTGACGATCTTTCAAGGGGGGGAGCCTTGGGACCAGGCTGTACGTGTGTGCACTACTGGCCCAAAGCTTGTACAACAGGTGTACATGATTGCCAGCTGAGGTGGGCTCCTATCTGAGGTGGGCTCCTATCTGAGGTGGGCTCCTACCTGGAATGGGCTAAAGCTATATTGTGTGCAGTAAATGTAGTGATCCTCAGTGGAGACATACTTGGAGTTAACTTAGTTAGTAGCCTAGCTGGTTTCCAGGTGTTGTTTTTTTCCGCGCGTAGGGAGAGCCTGGGAGCTAAAACTCTTTTTTTTCATCTAATTTTTTTTTGCACATGGGAAATGAGGCTAGTAGTTTAGAGTCTTCATCGAAGTGTCTTATGTTGTGTGAATGTTGCTATGTGAAGAACTTCTGGGTGTTCTAGTTACATACGCCAGAGTAGCATTTGGACTGTAGTAGCCTAGCTAGCTAGCTTTATCCAGGCTTTAATTCCTTGCCCAGATTTTATCTCGCTGCCGTGGAGAAAATCTGAATCTGCGAGATAAAATCTGGATGAGGAAAGGCTGGGTACAAGGCTAAAATGTATGGCATAACTTGTTTTATGGCTTACATGGGAGTTACAGCTGGGACATTACATCACATTACATCACACTATTCAAAATGCCTTAAAAATTTGTTCTGGGTATTATTGTACACACGCTTAAGACAACTCCCTACAGTGCATATTTCCAGGTGTAGTGATTTCTTTTAACATCACATGCTTGCTTGACAGATATTTTAAAGACCAAAACAGTAACCCAGGAACAGTAACTGCAGCATACTACGTACTACCAGTATACATAGTTACTGTAAACTAAATACTTCCTTGTAGGCATGTAATAGTAGACACCTGTAATATGACCTGGCTTTCCTTTAATGGAAAATCTATGACTGGTTATGTAGTTCAGTTCTGAAGGTTGCTTCATCGCCAAGGTATGTTGTTTACATGCCATGGACTGCTCTGATGCAGTGGGAACCCATTCACTAGCAACTTCACTTCCTTCTGCCCACTTAGCAACCCTTCAATAGGTAGACTCCTGTCTCCTCCTGAAGACTGTCCCAGAAAGGATTTCCTTTCTCTCAATGGTTAATTGAGTCTATGGGTGCCCCTGCTTACTCTAAAGTATTGTGCCAATAAACTGTGCTTGGTAGAGCATTTATGAATATTTGAGCTTTGATGTAGCTAGTGCTAAGAGGTAGATGGTTTCTAATCAGTTAGTAACCCAGACTCTAGACCATACTAGACATACCAGTATCTCTGTTCGTTTAGGAACACAGTAACGGTAGCGTCAACACGAGCAGTAGTATATAGTTCAGAAGCGATGGACCCATAGGCCGTAATGGTCATTAGTGGGAACACACTGTATCTTTGTGGCAATCAATAATGTCAGGGCTAATGGACATCAAAGTATAGTGTTGTTCTGCCAATCCCCTTGAAGGTGAATCCAATTGTAGTGGTGTTTTACGACGGGAATGACCCTATAATTAATCCAGCCGTCCTGTTTTCATCCTTATATTAAGGAAGTAAATGTCCTGTTTTGTAGAACTCAATTTGGTAATTAGTCTCTTGGGATTAGAGCTGGTGTGTGTGCTCTGATTACATGTTATAGCAAACCTTGGATGTATATAGTCTCATGCACTGCCTCGCTCCATGAGTGAGCCTAGGTGGCACACAAGGCTAGGATGGTATAGATGGGCTACTGAAGTACACCCACAGGTCAGAATGTTACGTAATCTATGCAGCTTTTTACTTGGTTTCTAGCCCTCCACCACAGCCTATCATCTCTCCTTGCTCCTTGCATTACTTCAGGGGAACCCTGGCATGAGATCTGAGACATGTTCTGCAGTAACCACATAATTGGGTTTCCATTCAGAGCTACAAGTTAGTAATATCCTTCCCAGACTTCCACGCCCTGAGTACTAATGCCCTGAGGACTAATGGCTGCAGCATACAGTGCCAAGTCCCACAGAGACTCTGCCTAGTCAGCAGATACAAACCTATGGGAGGGGGCATTCCTGTAACTCTATTGCTGGCAAGCACTAATTAGAGCTAAGCATGCTCATGTCTGTAGTTCACATTCCATAGGATCATCGATTGTCGTATTAATTGGTTTGGTATTTCAAACCTATATAGTCTCTTATCTTTTGACCTCTTGACCCCATTGGCCACCATGTCATGCGAAAATCTTTTGAATATAGTATGTGGGCTGTGTGTGTACAGTGTAATCAATGTATGAAAGTTTAATTAAGAGATCTTTCTGGTGAGTAAGTGTATACGGTGGTGACGATAGTGGCAATTATATGGAGTCACTCCCTTCGTAAATTGATTGCATGTGCGCGTGAGTCACTGTTCTCTGTACATGAGCAGATGTGTGGGTTGCATTCTTACATGATGTACCGACCCACGCAGTGAGTTTAGACCGTGTGTGTATTCCCAGGAGTGCAGGATGACCACACTCAGTTAGGTAAATAGCATCTGTGTTACGTAATGTGTCTGGGAATTTTCTCCTAATGTTGCAGCTATAGGGCCCAGTGGTTGGCTTACAATTACCATATAGGGGTTATAGGTGATGTCATATTATACAGTATTCACTGCTCACTGTCCTTATACAGTAATACAATGGCAATTTCTGTGTACTGGTATATGAATCAATGATGTAATCTGTAATCTATAGTCCCTACACTAATAATTGAATTTATGGAGCCTATGAATACATCTTTTAAAATTCATAGCCACAGCAACACAAAGGGGGAAATGCACCTGTATTGTTGAAAGTACAAAAGATGATGTCACCCCACCGACACTCCCCCACACACACATGTACACAAGTTGTGGGGATTCCGCTCCTTACATGTGCAACTTCCACAATGTGACATGTTGTTCATCCAATTGCCTACACAGTTTTTCCTGCTCTTGAATCAACAGTGGAGTACAGCTGCTCCCCCACATGTTGAGTCTAGTGCAGGTGCATGTGTGCGTGTGCATGATGTGCCTTCCTAAGATGAGACATCTGAGACTATCTGCATGCTATCTATATGCTATACCACAACACACACTTACCACAGTCCAGAGTGACTTAGGTCCATCCATTTCAGTGCTATAAAAAAACCAGAGACCAACAGTCCAGATTAGCTTCATTTCAGTGCTACCCAGTGACTTAGGTCCATCCATTTCAGTGCTATAAAAAACCCAGAGACCAAGGACACACTGAAGAGGGATGGTTCCACACTGTTAAGGACACTTACTACAGTCCAGAGTGACTTAGGTCCATCCATTTCAGTGCTATGAAAACCCTAGAGACAAGGACACCTAAGTGTCCACTGAAGAGGGATGGTTCCACACTGTTAAGGACACTTACTACAGTCCAGAGTGACTTAGGCCCATCCATTTCAGTGCTATGAAAACCCTAGAGACAAGGACACCTAAGTGTCCACTGAAGAGGGATGGTTCCACACTGTTAAGGACACTTACTACAGTCCAGAGTGACTTAGGTCCATCCATTTCAGTGCTATGAAAACCCTAGAGACAAGGACACCTAAGTGTCCACTGAAGAGGGATGGTTCCACACTGTTAAGGACACTTACTACAGTCCAGATTGGGTTAGCTCCATTCATTTCATTGCTATAAGATCCCCTGAGGCAAGGACAACTTACTATTATGGACAAAAAACTGTAGGTTGCATTTTTGTCCAATTAAGAAGGCATTTTTGCAATGTGGTTTTCATTGAACTAATTAGTACAGTTTCACCAAAATATCCAAACGGGAAGTACGCATAGCAGCGAGAAATTTAAAAATGCAATTTTTAATAGTTGTTTAACTATTGCTTTTGCTACGCGCAGCCCACCATCGAAATTCAATACTCAAAAGCAATCATGTTCAAGGCCTAGGCCAACAAGAAGGATGCCTAAGCTAGCTACAATATATAGCTGCATGGATAATAAGCGCTTAAACAGCTAGGGGAGGGGGTCAGTATGTAATTATTAATAGTTGTTGCTAACATAGTCATGTGAGGATCACGTTGCAACCCGAGTCTCTCGTGTCACGTGGAGACATTTTGGTGAAACTGTAGTAAAGAGTTTCTAACAGTATTTCCGGTAGATTTACAACCAGAAGGCTAAATTTTCAACCGAATAGACAACTTAGGTTTGGTGATTGTGATAGGGTTAAGATGCCACTATTGGGAAAATAGGCAATGAGGCTGTGAGTGGTGTAATGGGCCTTTTCAATTGGTGAACTGTATATTGTGCTAAGTGTATGCTAGCTTTTGGGGGACAGTATAAAGTATTGATGCCTTGCCCTCTGGTCTTTCTCAGTGTCGTGGCTGGTGTTCCATTAGTTTTGGGTGAAACTATGGATCAATTGAACACTTGATCAGCAAAATATCCCGCCAGACCAGTGATTTACTTCCTAGCAAGTAGGCTTCCTCAATAATGCAGTGATTGTGACCTGCATCCTGGAGCCCACTTCCTGGGAGAGGAAGGACAATCGTATTAGTCCTAGATCAGTGCTAGGTGTACATCCACTGTCAGCACTTGCAACATCCACGTCTCTAGGGCAAAGAAGCCCCTGCATGTGAGGAAGCACAAGGTTGCTATGAGCTCGAGTCTTGTGAGGTGCAAGCACAAGGTCCTACCTATGAGCTAGAGACTCGGAGCTCATAGCAACCTTGTGCATGTACCTCACCTGTGTGGGCTTCTTTCCCTCTCATGGGTGTTACCCTTCTGTGAAGCTGTATCTACTTGTATGTGCTACAACTTCACTTCTGGACTCTAAGTGGACAGGAAACTACAAATTGAAATTAAATTGAAGTTTGTATTGGTAGATGGTCTTTGTCACATGATTGTGTTGATGCTGAGTGGGCACTCAAATTTCCAAGAGATTAGCATTGTGGTGTAATTTTATACATAGTGGGTTATAGGGGGTAGCCACCTGTACTGCCACTGTAGTAGTGTGTGTGTGTGTCTGTGTGTGTGTGTGTTTATCACGTACTTGTGTGTGCGTGCATGCATACAAACTTATGTATGTAAGTATGTGTGAGTGCACTATAAGTGATATCATTGCTAGTTACAAACTGTCACCTCATTTATTTGATACTTGTAAATGTAATCACAATGAAAATGTTTCCTTGTTCTAAGGACCTCCCCTTTCCCAATGAGATATCGTGGTCTATTAAATTGCCATTTACACACACACACACACACATACACACACACACACACACACACACATACCAGGCCATGCCAAACTGGAACCAAAATCTTTCATCGATCCCACGGTGGTGGAGGCTTACGCTGACGACTACTTGTTCATGGGATGTATAAAGTACATTAATTCGGTGAGCAGCTCAACCAAGGAAGGCAATCGGTCTTGTGGTGGGTGTAAGTGTACATATGGGTGTGTACTGTCAGCAAGTGATGTGTTACTGTAACATGCAGTGGTCCAAGGTGTTCCACACTGTTGGCCAGAGTTGTATGAAGGTCAACCACCTGAAAGCAAGTGCATCGCTGTGCTGGAGGGTTAATCGTGTAGAACATCCCTGTTAATCAGCCAGCAGAAACCATTTCGGAGGTTTTTTTCATAACTACAGACGTGGAGTATCACTTCTGAGTTCACCCCTAAAAAAAGCCCACCCTACTTATGAGTTAAAGTTCTCACTGGTATCGCTTCACCAACGCTACACCCTAACTACAGCACTGTATATTGGTTCCTTGGGGGTCAGTTTAAAGGTTCTCAGACTGCATGATGCAATCCCATGCTCCTACAATCCTTGGAATCTCCATTCCAAGCAGTCCGGGCATATTTTTGGTGATTGGGGAATGAACTCCGTCACACTAGATAAATTGGCTTGATGAGCTGTTGGCACTTGAGACCACACAGGTACTTCGGGGGGGGACGACACCGAGCATGCCACTTGATTTTATGTAGAATGTCCATGTGATCGTCCTGGAGGAATTTGCTTTGAAAGTTTTTGGTGAATTGATGTTTGTGTATGTGCACATGTTTCCGGTCCCCGTCTGTTGCAATTTCTGTACAAGGAAAACCCCACAACATGAATTTCCCGCACTCTCTCAATCGGACGTATCGGAACATTCCGCCCTGAGGCCTTTGGTTCCCCAACTTGTGCTGCCCTGCGTTGCCTTTCCTATAGTGCATGACAGACCCTGAGCCGGGGTAGCCGAAGTATGCACCTACTCGAGAAATCTAGCCTTGTTTCCAGGCTCCACTCCCCAGCTTTTATCGCATAGTGCTGGGGAGTGGAGCCTGGGAACGAGGCTAGCTGAATTCATTCCCAACACTGGGTTTATTGACCAGAAGTGGGCATGTTCTTTGAGTGAATAGCAGACTTATATTTAGGTGGGCCTTTCAGAGGTGGGCTTGTACCAGATAGGCTTATACTCAAGGAGGGGTGGGCTTATACTCAGGGGGTGGGCTTATACTCAAGGGTGGGCTTATACTCAGGGGTGGGCTTATACTCAAGGAGGTGGGCTTATACTCAGTAGTGGTATGTGTACTATTATTCAGCTTTTAGACTTTCAATGGTTACATTTCCTGGAGTGACTGAGAAGCCATGCATGTACTAGTGGGGGGGTCTACGGCTCTGTGAGGATGTTTTTAACAACACTGGACCATCAACACTTTTAGGCCTTCATTTCCTGAGCAGTGATGTACTTGTGGCGAGGTCTACATATCTGTGAGGACATTTGCCGGACTATTAAAACTCCTGTATTACATTACACGGTGTTTTAGCTCCGCGTAGCATCTTGTATTACATATACCCGGTATTCGTTATTACTTGGTAGTTGGAAAACGATTGGGAATTTAATTTGACGTCATAAGTTTAGACCAACTCTGAGCACAATGTTATACTACAGTACTCATGTCTGAGTGTGTGACACGCTGTGTACAGTGCCCACACTCACTACACTGGAGATTTGAGAATGCCTTAAATCCACTTAACCTTTTGTCCTCTGATATTCAAAGCCTTGACAATGAAAGGCTATCAGATGCCCACTCATTTACTCTGAAGTATAGTATTCCCACTGGAGTCATCTGGCTTCTCCTACAATGGAGCAGAGATACGCCAGCCCTGTACCCATTCATTGTGTGGTGTGTAAGGCAGAATATCATAATTCATGATTCTGTGATGACTGAGATAAACTCTGTGAATGTAATGGTTGCCAGGATACTGTTTAGATGATCAGGTAATCAGGAAGTGGAAAGGCTTGTTTACTGGTTCTGTGAATAGAGGGCAGGTGGTAACCTGGGTAACTGTACCTTGTGTTATGTGCTGGTGTTATGGTGGTGTTATGGAGCGTACTGCCTTCCAAGAACGGGGAACATACTCCCTTCTAAGGACGGGGAGCGTACCCCCTTCTAAGAACGAGGAGCGTACCCCTTCCAAGAATGGACTCTGCAGTATGGTATAAAGGAAGCATTAAACAATAAACAAGGCTGGGAGCCAGTGCTATATTCCCAGGGTGTGGGAATCGTTAGTAAACAAGTTTGGTCAACTAACCCTTGAATTATAAGGACAGTATGGTACTACTTCTACACTGCAGGCCTACAGTCGTTGAATAGTAAGGAAAAGTTGACCAGCTCTTGTGATCGAGATTTTTAAAGTATACTTTTCGTCCTTAAAAGTGCGTACTGATGGAAGGCTGTAAGTACAGTGGAACTTCTATACTGTGGTCACCTTCGGGCCAATATTTATGGCTGCATTATAGTGGGTGGCTGTATCACATTAGCAATATGTACATTGGGACCCAACAGGGTGGCCTTTAGTAGAGAGTTGGCTGCTCTATAGAGTGACCACATTATAGAGGTTACACTGTATACTCATGATAATGCCTTTGACTATAGCCATGTGGAATTAAGGGCGACTTGATTCTGGCTACTATCATCATTTTATTGCCCACACACGGGCAAGAATCCAATACCTGTAGATCAGCACTGAAAACAGTTTGCATGTCACATGCACAGCCCTGAAAATGACTAACATGTATTTTATATGGCTTGACACTGCTAACATGTAAGGCTGCAGATAATGTAGAAATGTAGATGACATCATCCTTTACAGTGGAGTACAGTAGTGCATGTTGTCTAACAAATACCATTACATCATTGCTAATCCCACTCATAATATTAGCAATAATGTGATTAGCTTTCCATAAATGGTAATTCCTGGAGAGACAAGTTATGGGCTGTCTGGCAAATAATGCTTATTATCATGTGTGGGAAAGCATCCACTGTGTTTGCATTGTTACATGATTTGAGAATGCCGGCTATGACACGAACGCAATAACCGTGCCCTAACAGAAGTGTAACTAGCAAGGCTGCCTACCCACACATGATAACAATGCAAACACAGTGGATGCTTTCCCCTGTGCCTTGTCACGTTCTGTTCTGGTTGTAATCTGATAGTGTAGTAGTGTTGCTGTGTGACTATAGGGTGGATCCTACAGGAACGACCGCTCCACCCAGCGTAGTTTGCATAACAATGCCTGTGTTAACTATTGATGATAATTATTTATGCGTACAGAATTTGATTCCAGGTACTCTCTCATGCAACGGAATTTTGATGCTTGAGTGTACAGTTTGTAACTAATTGCCACAGGGCAAGATCCACCATTGAACTTAGCGACAGCAGTCCAAGCTGTCCAATTATCCTCGGAGTGAAATTATTTCGTTGAGGTATAGCCATTAATAAGACACCATTGTATGAGGCTTTGTGTGAACCACATTGAAACATATAGATGGATTAATGGCCTAGCTAACCTGTGATGATGCTATGCTGTTGCTAAGTTGCGTTGGGCTAAGCTACACTGTTGCTAAGTTCAAGATGGGCCTTGCCCTGTTGCAATTATGTGTGAAATGTAAACTTTGTGACTGAAGCTGTCAGTATCGAATTCTGCTGCTAAACAGTCACCGATTGAGGCCAAGCCGATGGAATGGAACCAGGACCTTCTCATCTCCTACCAGTGATACAATGATTATATGGCTAAGAATAGAATTTGTGTGGCATGTATTGTAATACCAAGAATACACCCCTAGAATACACCCCTTGTAAGGATGCTTCATTTTCAGCTTTGTGGTGGATTTACAGATAAACACAGAAAGCTCTACCACAGCAAAAGTGTCTCCAGCTATGCGCTATATTTTAGTGGACACTCTACCCCATTGTCTGTGTTATGTACACCACTACTGTCCTGAGAATGTTCAAAAGCAGAACAGGGCTATATATGCACACACCTTATCATTACAAAACCTCAATGGGTCCTCCAGCACAGCATTTTTTTGTTGTTGCAGTAGCATTCTTTGTTGGGGTGGCATTTTCTGAATGCATGTAATGTTTTGTTTTTTCCCTGTGTGGTTTCTTTTTCACCAGAAAATGTACACAGGGTTGGTGCACATTGTACTGGGGTGTACTGCACTGTTGCTCAATATACCGCCACTGTTGCTTCAAGCCAGTTTGATTCTGAAAACAAACATCAGCCTACTATTTTCCTCCCTATTGCTATAATAGCTCCCTGAAATGTCTCCCTTCCTGTGCTGAGCTGGGTTTCTGTGTGTCCTCCTCTGCCAAATTGAGGAGGCTGGAGACCAGATTGCATGGTTTTAATCTGATGACACTGTGTCTTGCCATTAGTTAATATGGTAGTCTTTCAGCTATAGATATGTACATCTACCCACATGGCATGTGAACTTGTGTACACGTCGGTGCTTCTCTCGATATTACATCATTATTATGTCGCTACTAAATAAGGAGACCGTAGTACGCACTGGTAGCATCATAGTACACTATACAATGTATAAGTGTATGCACAGTCATTCGAGCATTACATCACCAGTAATCCGCACTGTACTGCTGTTTAGCCAGCCATGCTTGCTTTCATTCAGTCACGTGACTCTAATGTTTTGTATACACCACATGTACAAGTACAGCACATATACATTCGAGCATTACATCACCAGTAATCCATCACTGTACTGTATGTACTGCTGTTTAGCCAGCCTGCTTGCTTTCATTCAGTCATGTGACTCTAATGTTTTGTATACACAGTATGTACAAGTACAGAGAGGTCTACATATTTATGGCCGACCAAGGTGTGCCTTCCCCTTTACAGAAGAAGCTTTACTTTGAAAGGCTTCATGTTTCACTGTGGTGGCACTCGCTCTTGTTAAAGGTACAAATTAGCTACAAATTAGCTGAGCCAGCAAGCACAGGGATTTCCTATTGGCTTGCATGCCAACTGGAGTATTCTGGCACACTTGGTAGGGTTACCCCTAATGAGAAGGAAGTATCTTTTTTTGAGGGTTTACCTGGAGGTTTATCCCTGGATTCTTGTGGAAATCTATCTCCTGTGTTTTCTTTCCCTTGAATTACTTTTTAGGCTGAATTTGGGGTTCAGTTGGATAAACTTTTGTCTTCTGTTCTAGCGACACTTCTCACAGGGCACAGGACTAATGTGTGTGTGTGTGTGTGTGTGTGCGATAAATCTGCCCATTGTACACGTATTTGTCTCCAGTGGTAGCCATTGCATATCCCGTTAGACATTAAGGTACCCTTACAGCTATGAGCTTCTTTTGACTTGAGAATGTGGCGTGTGTGCATACCACAGCCACTTATTGCCAAAATATTGACTGGTTCTGACTCACTATTTGCCAAATGCTTTGTCCATGCTTGTGGAATGAAGTGACGAGCCTCCTGGACGCCCAGAGTGCAATGCCAATTCTTTCTTCCTGTGGACCATTCCAAGCCAAAGATTGCGAATATTTCTGTCTTAATGTAACTGGATGTGCACAATAAAATATAATTAGGAGAGGAATCAAAAGTAAATAGGTAATGCTGAGTCTTCATGATACCATAGTATGAGAACATTTTGTCTGTCTTTGACAAGCACCCATAGACCTCTATAGCTCACTGTGGGAGATAATTTGACCCTTGGGTGGGCCCTTAGCAATGGTGGTTGGTCATATACCTGAGGTTAGCCCTGCCCGGAAGTAGGCCTTCCCTGAAGTAGGCCCTTACCTGAGGTGGGTCCTTACTGGCCTCGTTCCCAGGCCATGTACATGTAGTTGAAAGTTTTTCTGACTGCGTGGCCTGGGGACAAGGCTAGTCCCTTGAGCTCTTACCTGCAGTGGGCTCTTAAAGCTGGGCTCTTACCAAAGGTGGGCTCTTACCAAAGGTGGGCTCTTACTAAGGTGAGCTCTAACCAATAGTGGGCTCTTACCAAAGGTGGGCTCTTACCAAAGGTGGGTTCTATCCAAAGGTGGGCTCTTACCAAAGGTGGGTTCTTACCAAAGGTGGGCTCTTACCAAAGGTGGGCTCTACCCAAGGTGGGCTCTTACCAAAGGTGGGTTCTATCCAAAGGTGGGTTCTAACCAAAGGTGGGTTCTAACCAAAGGTGGGCTCTTACCAAAGGTGGGCTCTTACTAAAGGTGGGCTCTTACCAAAGGTGGGCTCTTACCAAAAGTGGGCTCTACCCAAGGTGGGCTCTTACCGAAGGTGGGTTCTTACCAAAGGTGGGCTCTTACCAAAAGTGGGCTCTACCCAAGGTGGGCTCTTACCGAAGGTGGGCTCTTACCAAAGGTGGGCTCTTACCAAAAGTGGGCTCTACCCAAGGTGGGCTCTTACCTGCCCTGAGTCCTGATCATGACCCTTTTATGCTGGCCAGTGGGCCCTTATCTGAGGTGGGATATGTGCCTGAGATGGACTCTTAACTAACAGAGTTTGGACCTGCCAAAACATCCAACTGTTGAACACTACCGCAACTTGCCACTGTATAAATCTATGGTCAGACAAATTAGTCTAGTGGACGCTGTGTCTGTGTAGGTGGTGAGTTGTATTGTGGTTTTTTTGGCTCTCTACAGGTAAAGACTGGACCCTTCGCAGAGCACTCTAACACGCTGTGGGGGATCAGTGGCGTTGCAGAATGGTCCAAAGTCAACTCGGGACTAATAAAGATGTACAAGGCTGAGGTACGTACTCATTTGAAATCGTTACTACAACCACTCCTACTATCCCTTACTGTACAGTAAACCTCAAACAACGTTAGTTACTGCTGGATACCTGACTTTGAGAAGTTAATTGCATAAGAGCATGCTTGAATAGTTTACGCTAGGTTTCGCTAGGAATTTTTGGTCCATAATTCTCCACACTGCTGTAATAGAGTTTTCTGATACTCCCACTAACTACAAAATGTAGCGCTAGGCTACAGCTTGCTGTCTCGGCTAATTTGGCTCCTGGATTCCCTTCGCTGACCACTCGGTTTTGGGGGTGAGTGGGACAGCAGTGGTGCGTGCATTGTGTATCAGAAAACGTAGACGCTGTTTTTTCCTGTGTAGTGAAGTGCGTGTGTCCCTATGTGTACATACTGCCATGCTGTGATATCCTATACAGGCCCATCCTTGAATGGTAGAGAGGTATGTCAATATTAGGTACTACAGTGACACGCAGTATATGTGTGATGAGCACAACTCACATTTTTAGTATTAGTGCTGAAGTAGCCCACCCTGAAAGCTTTGCGTATCGATAGCCCAGCCCGGACCAAATATGCTTTTCGCAAATAAATTGAGTTGAGCTGCTGGAGTGTATGAACCTTTACATCTCTTTTTATCCCCACCTTACTCTGGTTACATCGCTGCTTACACTGTTACACATCATGGCACCTGTTTTTTGGGGGGTGTTTCCCGCCAGAAGGCGTTGTCATGATTTGAATCTGATTCCCTGACCATGTTTTTCGGTTGTTGCCAAGACACCGTATAGATTCACAGAGACCTCCCAAGTGTATGCATGGCTGGGGTAATTGTAACCCGTATAGAGTTTCATGGTTGGCCTACCAGGCTCTCTCTTTGGTGGGAAGGTATCTGCTATTTCTATGGCCTTTCAATGGCACCTTTATTGAGTTGTTTGCCTGGAACAACATGCAGGTATAAGTATATGGCAACAAATAAATCTATAGCTATTTGCCTTGATTTAAAGTGATTATGCAATGACGGATGTGTTTACCGGGTCACCTTTTGGAAATAAGAACTTTATAACTGGGTTCAGTAGAAGCCCTTCGCTGCTGCTATATACTTGCAGGTTATAGTACGTGTTGTGTACTGTGTTACATCAACCCTAATTTGTGCTATCAGAGTGCCCACATTTGCACAATCACTTCCTTTAGCGGAATGTTATCTCTGTGATCTTATGCGCAATGGGGTGAGCTAATCTAACATCACATGATTACGACACTACTATGGCTGCAGGACTTTACCCTTATCTCACCACTCTGCTTTGTGTATAGCGCTTCCTGGCTTGAGTCACAGTTTTAATTTAGGGTATTGCATAATCTTTTACTATAATCCAAAGTTTGCTCTCTGCTCTGTCCCTCTTTTTACAGGTGCTTGGAAAGTTTCCAGTTATTCAACACTTTCCATTTGGGACTATTCTCCCTATAGAACAGGCTAGCTAACTGCTCTTATGGTAGACATAACACACACAACATAATGCATTGGATTGTGTAAGTGTTTATTACTGAGGATAAGGTTTTTTATATTCTTGGCTCACTATCAAGTCACATGATATGAACTGATCAAACTTAATTTTTTTGCAGAATTTTTCGAACTGTACAGAATGATACACAGCACATGCACAACACAGCAAACTACATACAATACGGGTACAAATAGTACGTACATACATACGGGTGGACACACATGGTACATAGGGAGTTAGGCTTTACACCTGTAAAGTTGACAGTTTTGATAAATATCTAACTCCAGTTGATACAAACCCAGATAAGCAAGCAGCTAGGAGAGGTTCCTGATAGAATATTCCAGAATCAAATATGAATATAGCTAAGAGAATACTTACTTGAGAAGTAAATGCCATAAGAGTAAAATTGGAGAGAAACGAGAAATAAAGGATGGTAAAAAGGAACAGGACAGATATAATGATAAAGTGATGACAACTTCAGAAAGCTAGGATTGGGGTCACGGGAGAGGTCTGGATGGGGGTTGGGAAGTGATTCTCGAAATAAGGCCGATTTGCTGCTGATTCGTTAGAGAGTCCATGCTCTGAATCATGTGCGAAATCTGAAGGCCAGTCTGCAGTAGAAGGGTCACTTGGTTCAGTAAACCCTTTGCCAAACAAATATGTAATTAGGGGAGCGGACTGCAAGTTCCTAGGTGAGAGGTGTCCACAGAATCCAGGTAGTGACTCGAGTGGACAGCCTTCTGGCGGTGAGGGTTTGAACCGCTTGGAGTCGTCCCAGATGTCAAACAAGAAAGTGTTGTCATTCTCGGGGAAGGGGAAAGCTTGAGTGTGGTTTCTCTTCCCTGGGGAGACGGGTCCAGTTGTAATTGAACTCGGAAATTCAAACTGGGGTTCAGGGGACCATTGGTGGACTGGAGTAGGGTCATTCTTGAGTTCAGTACTTAGGTCAAACTGCCATGAGTCCCAGCCTCTGGTATTTGAAATATCCGCGAACAGTTTGCTTCTCTTGGGAGACTTCAGCTGCTCGTTCAAATTCGTACAAGTTTCCTTAACGACTCGGTTTTCTTCGCTCGCAGCTGGAGTTTCATTGTCGAGAATATCACTTAAAACGGAGCTGACGTTTTCAAAATCCATAGGTTCTTCATCTTCTGGCTTAGATACGCGTAAAGAAATGGGGCTTTGTTCTCTTTGAACTTTTGAGGGCCGACTGGGTGAGCCCGCGGGTAGACAGTCACTTTCGAATGCGCTCTCGTCTGTAACTTTCTTGGTGATACTTGCCAGCAGTTTCGAGGAACTGCGGGGAGTCGACGAACTATTAATAAGCGTTAGGTGAGCCGAAGTAGCCACGTTTTGTGCTCTGTTAAGCACCTTAGAAATAAGTAGAGTTTTTCGCAAGGGCAACTCGCCGCTTCTGTGGATGTTGCTCAGTTTGGAGAGAGAGACTTCTACGACTCTGTTCGCTTCTAGAAATCCTTCCATTTCTGAAGGTTAATTCAGTATCGAACACAGAACGAAATCTCAACACAAGAGCAGTTAAGTGAAGGTAAAAGCCGTCCCTTTCGCACTTTTATACTGACCGTGCCCAGCGACAATCGCAAACCGCAAACATCTCATTTGTGAGCTCAAGGATGAGATCACGAACGTAAACCTTCCAAATAAGGCAATGTAAACAGCCAATTCAGGAAATTACCTAAAGACGCGTATCCGGTGGCGCGCCAGCGCCTCAATGATGCAACTTATACGTAATGCGTAACGTAATACACATACGTACGTACGTACGTACGTACGTACGTACGTACGTACGTACGTACACGTACACAAAGGTTAAGGGACTTACTTCCGCCGATCTGAAAAGGTCACCTGAAGATACTCATAGCCAGTGAGTAACTGATGTTGTTTGAATATGGAACTTCAGAAACTACTAAGCTTACCTGGCAAGCACGGTGAAGAAAACATGTTACGATCCTGCAAGTAAGTTATGCAAACTGAGAGAGTATGCAAGCAACTACGACTTAGTCTCGGGTACCCAGACCCGTCGAAAATTGTAAGAGGGTCTGGGCGATAGGCTTCGGTGGAAATGTACACTCTGGAATGTTATTAACTCATGGGTACCCGAGACTAACTACGACTGTCCATAGATATACATCTATGGACTGTCGAATCAAAGTAAAAAGTGTTCCGTCTGAGAGAGAACGAAGAATGGCTATGGGAAGTTGTGAAGTAAATACATTTGTGTGTGAGAGATGCAAAGACTGTCTGATGTAGTCTCGGGTACCCGATCCTCGGAAAATCAGGTTGTTTTAGGTGGGCTTTAATTAGAGCACTTGAACCTACTTACATCCCTACAAACTGGAAAGGATTTTCCGGTTACTTCTGCCCAGACCTCTCGGCCACTTCTGCAGAGGAACTGGTGAAATTTTGGGTGAAATCACACCAAACTTGTGCAGGACATCGACATACAATCGAAAAGTCTTTGAATTTGCCGAGAGGAGACAGCACATAAGATTGATGGATTCTTTAATTGAAGTACTCCAAGGTGAGCCAGTAGTGTATTCTGTACTTCTACAGTTTGCAATAGTGTTCCCTGTAGCCTCGTTCCCAGGCTCTTGTAGGGGGAGTGTAGAGCCTGGTACACACTGTAGCCTCGTTCCCAGGCTCTTGTAGGGGGAGTGTAGAGCCTGGTACACACTGTAGCCTCGTTCCCAGGCTCTTGTAGGGGGAGTGTAGAGCCTGGTACACACTGTTTGTGCATGTGCGAGAATATACAGAACAGGACCAGTAAATGTGTCTGCGGACAAACTCAGTCACATGGCGAGGAGTAGTACGGAAGCAGTATACATGTATAGTAAGAGGAAGAACTAGAAGCCATCTGATTTTTGATTTTCTACAGCTGAAATGGCTTTCTAACCAGTCAAGAATAGCAAAACTACCTGTAATTTTCTATGTAGCTGTCTTACCATGAAATGTCTCTCTGCTGGTAGCTGCTCAATCTCAGATCTGGCCTTCACGGCCTTTCAGAGGTAAACGGGATCAAAGAATCAAACTAACTATCACTTTTGTTCTCAGCGTTTATGGGCGAAAAAACATAAGTACCGGCTTAGCCTCGTTCCCAGACTTTTGTGAAAGCACCACCATCTTCGATTTTATGCGTGCAACAAGCGATAATACGATGGTGGATAGAATGATACTGTGGCGTAGTATCCGTTAGTTTCCAAGAGAAATCCTTGGGAAAGTGAACATGCACAAACAGTGTGTACCAGGCTCTCTACTCCTCCCCCCCCGCAAGAGCCTGGGGACGAGACTGCATGTATGTTTTCAATTATGTTGCTGAAAGTGGGATGGGGCTCACAAACCTCTGTGGATCACCACTGCATTTTTAGGGATGCCTATGTGTGTGTGTGTGTGTGTGTGTGTTCCCACATCTGTTGACCAAGTTGGGTAGAAGCACATGCTATGGCGCTATTTCCTTATACACGCAAGTGCTTTTCCAAATGCATGATGCCAACTGGCTGGCTATGACATGCTCCTGACCTAGCTTCCCTCATTCAACTCGAAGGGTTTCCTCGGCTTGGTACATGCATGTACATCTAGTTTCCGTGATATGCAATTATCATATGCGATGGGGAATTTATTATAGTGGGTGTCCTTACATGGGAATATTGACTAATGGAACGATTACACAACATATACATGTAGGAATATGTGTTTGTTGCTATTTGCACAGAGCATCTCATTCTGGGGGACATACATGCACTCTGAACCCTGCTGAATGCTTCAGACAGTGTGATAGGGATCGTAGCACTGACTCGGTACACATTCCTACTGGACAGCAAGTAGGTCAGGTGACTGCTTCTGTGGGGAACATCTACGACTTGTCGCCATTATCACCTTCGAGTGCCCAGGGCTGCCACAGTGACCCACTGGGAGTGAATTCACCATTATCCTCTTCACAACAAGCAGTGATCAGTGACACCGTCTCACGTAAAGGAGTTCTACTGCTAAGGTGCCCTGGCAGGAGCAGTCTCTGACTGAGGCTCTTAATCGAGGCTTGTACATGCAATGTGTGTTATGCTCAGCTAGTGAGTGTTACATACACACAAACACGTGCACAGACAATAGAAACACAACTTAAAACATACACCATATATAGCAGTTCATGACCACTCACCAAGATCATATTATATACATGTACACTGTATATTACTACTGCAATTTTTAATGTCATTATGCCAAATTTGATGAGTACTCATCTGGCACTGGTCAGCCACGTCCCGCACGTCACCTTCTAATGTGCGGATCGCTCATGCACAATGTCAAACATTTATTATAATAACACAATATCATTATACCATACCCACCTTGTGGGACGTCCCTGCATATCTAACTGTCCGTTTTTTGTTTTTTCTTTGTATTTTCTTTGTTTTGTTTTGTTTTATAAACAGTATAGTTTCCAGTAATACTACATGTAGCTGTTAGTATAGTATAGTATAATATAGTATAGTATAGTATACCCATTCTAGCCATACGTCGCATATTGAATTTTGCGCATCGCACATCATGCACAATGTCATGCACCTGCACGTTCGCAGTGCAGTGTAGTTGCTCACGTGCCACGCATGGCACCATGCACCTGTACTGTACACACATGCATGCACATTCTCTCACATTTTCCTATTGTGCTGACCTGTGCTTGGTAGGATGGTGGTTGTGGCTGGGATGTGGGATGAGCTGTAGTTGTGGCTGGGATGTGGGATGAGCTGTGCTTGTGGTTCGGATGTGGGATGAGCTGTGCTTGTGCCGGGCTTGTGCTCTGGCGGTAGGGCGGCGACCGTGGGAATTCTTGCAGTCTTGCAATGACTGGATGGGGGTGAGAGAAGCAGGCACATAAATAAAAACTGGTAACACGAGATACAGCATTATTAGCTACAGCTCTAGTTTCTGCACAGCCTCCTCGTTCCCAGGCCACGCAGTCGGCGAGGCTAGTTCTGCAGACAAAGCGGAATACATGCTCCAACCTATGCTAGCTTGGTTGCCACGCGCAATGCCAATTCGAAACTGCATCAGCAAAATACTCACATTCTGCACAGCCAAGAAACTCAGTACTGAAGTAAAATGCAGCTCGTCCCTGGTTTTGTACGCGTGAAATTCGCGCGTAAAACGCTGTTCAAATCTGCAGTTCTGACCAATGAAAAGTGAATGTAAGCCCGCCAGAAAATTGCCAGCCAGTCTGGGCACCAGAAACCGTAGCCTGCATTATTTACATTCTGATACCTCGGGGTCCCAATCCAACCCCCTAGCGCTAGCGCTGTGCGTTTATATAAACAACGTATAATCTTAGTACTAGCTGGGCGCGCGCCCGGCTGATACAAATTATCCTTGACTTCTTGACCAATGACTAATGACCTGCAGTCATCCGTCTGTATATTTGAAACAGTGTGTACCAGGCTTTCTGCTTCCCTCATTCAACTCGAAGGGTTTCCTCGGCTTGATACATGCATGTACATCTAGTTTCCGTGATATACAATTATCATATCCGATGGGGAATTTATTATAGTGGGTGTCCTTACATGGGAATATTGAAATAAATAACTAATGGAACGTACACAACATATACATGTAGGAATATGTGTTTGTTGCTATTTGCACAGAGCATCTCATTCCGGTGGACATACATGCACTCTGAACCCTGCTGAATGCTTCAGACAGTGTGATAGGTGATGTAAAGGTGATCGTAGCACTGACTCAGTACCACATTCCTACTGGACAGCAAGTTGGTCAGGTGACTGCTTCTATGGGGAACATCTACGACTTGTCGCCATCATCACCTTCGAGTGCCCACCAAACAGAATGGCCAAGACGACCTGTCTAATGGGGTACGTGATAATTGCCCTTCTTTATATTGCTGGTTGAAGTTGAGGGCCTCGTGATCACCCACCGGTGACTGTCTGGTTATCCTATTCTATGTTGCAATTTCTGCTCTGTTTTTCAACATTATGTATCAGTTTCATCATTACTACTGTAAGCAAACCAGCAATCCTGCAGCTGCAGCCTACCGTCTCAAACTGCTCTGTTTGCTACTTCTGCTCATATCACCAGTCTGTGTGGCTGCTATCATGGCCAGAGAAGCCTATCATTTTGCTCATTTTTTAATCAAATCTGAACAAGGTCCTCTTTTTACACAACCCTGCAGTTTTAACTTATAATTTTATGCATTCTATTCATGGTTCAGACAGGAAATACCACAGCTGACCTTATCAGTGCCTGTATGAGGTCAATAGTTTTACAAATGTCGGCAGAGTAAGGCTCTAGCTGGCGGATGTATATGTGTATTGGTCATCATACTACTTGAGTGTTTGAATTCCGGCAGAATGTCTGATGTTGGACATAAAGTAGAGGTAATTATGATTGGATATGGCTATATAGTGCATGCAGTATAGCCCCACCCATATAATGTAGTAAAGTATTCACCCCTTGAAAGTTTTTATCAGCCATTGCAGAATGGCTGCCACCGTCTCATAGTGTGCATGTGTCTTTGTATTAGTGTGGTCCATGCATATATATATGACCACCTCTCATTTAAGGATCATGCATAGCTCATAGTAAAGAGGGCTAACAGCCATGGTGGTTTTTTACTTCATGAATTAATGTGTGATAAAATTTGAGTGAGGAAGATTTGAGTCGGTATGGGCAGGCCAGTGACTCCAGCCTCTTTTGTACTAAATTATATACATGTAGCTGCTGGTATATAGCTAATGCTGTGATTTGAAGGTGTAATTTATTTATGATGTCATTTTTTTTTGGTGTGATGAATTCTAGCCTGCACCAACTTTCGTCCTGTTTCGAAATCTCCCAAAGATGAGGGAACTGATCGATCTTGGTGACCTTCTCCTTTACCTGACGGCAGAGGGTCTTCTTACAGGCAATGATGCTGAAAAACTGAAGATTGTTCCTCCTCATAACACCCGTGATGTTGTGATTTGTGAACTAGCGCACTTGATCAAGAGAAAGGGTGAGGATGGGCTTGTGAAATTTATGTCCGCTCTAAGAAAATCTGTCAGTGAAGGCAACCAGTCTGGTCATCAAGAGTTTTTACAGCTTCTCGAAAAGACTCAGGAGCTGAATCTCCTGACCACTGTTGCAGACCCATACAAGAGCAAACACATGCTCCACAAATGGAAGAGTGCTGTGACCCCAGCTCTTTATCACAATCTATTTCCATTTTACCAGTTGCTATAAGTGAAGAAACCAACAGTTCTTATCTTGTCATCAGCGAACATAACTCACCCCCTGAGTCATCACTTTCATCTAGCCCTAATCACCATCCCATGACTACAGTGTTTCTTGCTCCTAATCCCACTACTGTGAGCCCAGCACCTCCCACTGAAGTTGTTCGTCACGATGCTTGGGAGGATGATTCTGAGTCCGTAAATTCAGATTTTTCATCTTCCCATCCACTTGCAGATACCCACACTCAAGTGACACGCAGAAGGATCGGCAACAAAGCCCAAGAGGTGCCCGTAAACAGACTAAATCAAGAATTTACAATTAAGCAGCATCCAAATCCTGATCAGAGTATTATGGCAATGAATATTAATGAGAGAGATGTGTTACATGAACTTGGCTGCCAAACATTTAATACTTGTCTGTATCATACATTTGGAAGATACGACTACAGCATCCGAACAGTTGCACGATGTCTCTGTGCAGTATTACTGATATATCAGTTTTTAGCGATGACAATTGTCACCCTTTGTGAGGATGGTGGTTTTCTTACGGCATTTCAGGTGTCAGAAAATAGAAGTGGTGTAGTGTTACACTGCTTCCTATTGTTTGTATTGAGAATAGGGAACTCGAGTAATCATTCCAGCCCTGTTTATGTCCCAGCTTGATATACCGGCTGCAAAACCCCCAATTCCTAAATCCCGCTTAAAAAGTCCATGCAGCTATGCAGCAAATACTTGTTGCATACAAAATATTTTCAAGAAGGCATACAGAAAGAATAGAGAGCAAGCTATCAGATCCTTCAGCGGTTATTGACATTTCTGCAGGATTACTAAAACGTCACATCAGATCAAGTTGGATAGCAATACTTCACTCTGTCCTGTTCACCTGGCTTCTCTTCTATCTTGGGGGCTTTCAGCATGGCTGCGGATAGAGTCTCAAGAGAACAAGGAATTTGCAACGTAGGTTATATATACACAGCCGCTATTCCCCTCCCTTTGGTCAGTAGTCCCATCTCTCTCTCAATACTGGGAGAGTGTGTTTCAATATTAGCTATCGTGTTGTTGGTGAGTATCTTGAAAGAGTTCTACTTGTATGAGAGCAGAGTAGCCACGTATGCTCTTGTACTTGGAGACGAAGCTGAAAAACTGTATAGTATATTTAGAGAACGATGGGGAACCCTTGATATGTATTGCTACTGCATGCCTCTGGTACTATCTGTACTGGCTGGAGTCACTCTCTGTTCAGGGAAAGGTCTCACCCCAGAACCATCACAGGAGATTGAAGCCATCGGTGTACTAAACTGGTACTTTTGGGTATTCATCCTTTCCACCTTGACCTTCCTTGCCACTTTTCCGAATATTTGGTTCAAAATAGCGTGTTTGATAAGTTATGTTGTCATTGCTATTTTAGCCTATATTGTAGTATGATTCCAGTTGCTGGTGATTGTGCAGTCATCCTTCTGTATATTTGTCATGCTGTTCTACTTTTTAATTTCCATGCATCTCTGCTAAAGTGCCACTACTATCACTACAGGCAATCAAACAGTGCTGCTAGTTTCTACAGACAAGCGTACTGTCTTATGTGCATGGTCCTTTTGGTGATTTGTGTCTGTATTACTATGCACTGGGAAGTGACTCAATTTGGCCGCTACCTGTTATCATAGTTTCATTTTCTTTTCACTCATGTATTCACACATACAGCTATACACAGTGTTATACCTTCCAGCTATATAATATCACATACATTCTGGACATAAATCACGTATAAATTGCAGTGCATGCGTGCATGACTCAGCAAATACGTGCACTGTACACAAGACTTGATGGCAGCTACCTACATACGGTAATGCAAATTTCATTGATTGAGACACCTATTCATTGTCGTAAGTGCATACCAATGCAGTGATATAATCTCCCAAAGCGGAAATCTCCATATGTGGCAACAGAGGGAGGTCAGAGGTAAACACTGCTAGGTAGAGATTTAATTCACAACCATTGCCAGATGCAAACAGTGGTCTCTGTTGTTTATGTATATGTCTACAGCATTACGTATCAGTGTTTGGTCCATACAGCACCATCTTGGAGAAGCATCCAGCTGCATCCTATAACCGCTGCAGATCAAACACCTGCTTGGATGTCTGCAGTCATGGAAGATGTGGTAAGCAATGCATGATGTAGCTGGTGGATATCAATCTCTGTAGGATTACCAGTGTGAAAAAGTACCAGCTTCATTCCCATGCACTCAGTTAGTGTTGTTTTTGTTATTGGTACTTGGGCTGGCAGAGATCCTTGTTACAGGAGCTGCTACATGTCTAGGTGACTATAGCTCCACCCACTTTTGCAATGACAAAGGCTTTCACTCTCTTATAGGCTGATATCCTGTTCCGGCATCTTCCAGATATGATAAAGTTACTTGACATCGATGACCTCGTAATCTACTTGAAAGCTGAGAATATTTTGACGATCAGTGATCAAGACAGGTTGAAGGTTACTCCCAGCTACACTCATAATGCCGCGATGTCAGCACTTGCAGACATAATTAAACGAAAAGGTAGCAGTGGGCTTGACAGATTTATGTCCGCTCTTAGAAGGTCAGCTAATGAAGGTAACCAGCCAGGTCACCTAGAGCTGCTGCAAAAGCTTGAACAATCCTTGGAACAGCAACAGGGTAGTGTGCACGAAAGCCAAGAAGCTACCCGAAAACATTCCACCACGTCAACAAGCTCAATCCAAAGTAATGACAGCACTAGTGCCTCAGTGAATTACCATGAATACGGTCCAGTCACACACATCCATATCAAAGCCCCTGAGGTTCCATCAACAAAGGAAAGTGAGGAGAGCAGGCAGTCTATGTGCCACATATCTGCAACTAGTGAAGGGATGTCAATTACAATATCCACTCCATCTCCCAGCCTAGGCCATGCAACTAAGGAGTTGACTTTCCCTCTGGATCCAATGAGTGTGAATGGAATTTCTACATCTAGCAGTAGTATTAATGATGAGGTGCATAGTTCTGATAGTGAAACAGAAAGCCCACCGCAAACACCTCAATCGCAGACTGGCCATGATGACTCTGCCAGCCCCTGCGTGCCATTAGTCAAAGACGTAGACAACCAGCCAGAGACATCTCCATCACCATCAGTCAAAGATCAAAGAGATGTCTTGCATGAATTGGGTTGCAGTCTCTTCGATACTCCATTTTATCATATATTCCAACGCTACCGCAATACCAAACTCCGAAGTGTCATACGGTATCTCCTTGCAGCTCTCTTTGTCTATCAGTTCCTGGCCATGACACTTGTCACACTCTGTGAGAACGGAGGCTTCCCAGCTCTGTTCTGGAATGAGGAGAGCACATATAATGAACTGCTACATCGTTTTTTGATGTTTGCTTTGCGGGTTGGTTGCCGAGTGCTCACTCCACTAGTTTTTATGATGCAGTTTGATTCTCTTGCATACAGGCCCATGATTCCCAGAACTACACTAACAGAACTAGAGGCATTGCAGCGACTTCGTCATGTGCACAAAGTTTTCTCACCAGGAAATGAGCTGCATCGTCTTCAAAATTGTGACCCTTCAGAAGCCTTTAAAGAATCTGCAAACATAGTAAAGCGCCACATCAACTCAAGTTGGGTACTGATAGTGCATTCAATTTTCTTCACATTTCTTCTATTTCGTCTTGGTGCATTTCTAATGGCCGAAGAGAGGATAATGCATGGAGGTGTTTGTGAGTTTGATTTTCTGTACGAAACTCGTATTCGCCTCCCATTTGTAAATAATCCGATCCACCTATCAGTGCTAGGAGAGTGTCTCTCGATGTTCATAATTGTACTGGTAGTGGGCATAGTGAAGGAAGCTTACTGCTATGAGAACAGAATAGCAACCTATGCTGTGATACTGGGGAACCCGGAAGGAGAAGAACTATACAACAATATCCGAAATAGATGGTACATTCTTGACTGGTATTTTTACTTTACACCGTTAGCTTTATTTGCAGTAGCAGAACTGTCCTTTAGTACAGGTAAGGCCTTTACACCAGAGCCGTCACACATGATTGAGCCTTTTCATCTCGTGAGCTGGTACTTCTGGATTTTTGTCCTCTCTGTTTTGACGTTTCTTGCCACCTCTCCAAACCGTCTGACCAAAATGAATGTTGTATTTGGGCATGCAATCATCATCATTTTCATTTACGTTGTCAACGTTGAAGGCCTTACAATTCCCGCCACTGGAGACTGTGCAGTTATTCTCTTATACACGACTCTTGCTGTTCTCAATCTTAACCTTGTTTTTACATTGTACAGGTGCAATCGCTATAGATACAAGCAAACTAGTAGCACTGTAAGTGGATTGCTTATGATTTTTTGCTTGGTATGCATGGGCTTGTTGCCGATTTATATGTTTGGTATTGTACGTAGAGAAGTGATCCACTTTGCTGGCTTCCTAATTAGGTTAGATTGAGTTATATTATAACAGTTTTGTTGTACTATTATAAATTAATGTGACTTTAAGAATTTACACCTGAGACTTCCTCTATCCCATACACGCGGCATTGAAAGTAGGAGGAGCACATAATGATGCTTCCCATGTTATTGTGCGCTCCTTCCAGCAGTGATGGTGTCTTATAGCACTGGCCGAATCAATATCATTAGTTGGTACATGCCAGTATCAGTTTTGGACCATATGCGATGTTCTTCACTTCCTGCCCAAACCAGTCAGCCGCTAGTATATATGCTCGGAGAGTACATGCATGCACCTGAAGGTGCTAGATATGGTGGACCATGCAATTTTCCTTATGCACAATGTCACTATTCTCTCAATTCCAGAATTGAGAGAATAGCTTGCATCTCTATTGCCCACACATGTGCATCAATGTGCAGGGGTGGATTGGGGGCATGTGCCCTCAAGTGAGCATCTGGCCAATTATTCTCGTTTCCAGACAGACCGGCTTAGAATCCTGGAAGCCACATTAGCTACACGTACCCTGCTGTTAAAAGTAGTGAAGTGAGAGCCAGAATCCAAAATGCAACTCTGCTCTCAAGAACGCAACTGAAATGAGATGGTATGAGAGTGATGTTTCCGGATAGCTAAAGCAGGAAATAATTTTCCGTGGTTCACACTTCATGCAGGCAATGTGCACCTCTAGGTACTGCATTTGACATACATGAGCACACAGGCATTTGTTCTAGCTACACTGCAGGAGTGCACCCCCTGGGGTCTGCCCCTAAATATGTGCATGTGAATAGCAGTATTCACTAGGACTTATCATCAAAACATATACCCACAGGATTTTTACACCAGGCAGTTCACAATCAATTGAGGTAAAATACCCCTCAGTATTATCATATACATGTTGGTGTTACAGTATACATGTATCAATCTTGACTGTGTAACTCGATTAACATACGGGTGTGCCATCACCATGGACAATACATACTGTATGTATTGTCCATGCATGGCCATCACCAGACTACATAATGAAAATGCCATTGCTGTTGCCTCCAGGTATATGGCTTTATAGAAAAGTATGTGATATTATTACAAAAGAGGAAATGCCATGCATGCACAGCTAGGGTAACGTAACCATAGAGAGTCAGATGCATGAACGGTAAATTGCCAGTAAAATTGCTATAGCTCTATACCCATGCAGCTAGTCTAAGAGTACAGGTTGAATAGATGAGCTGAATTATTGAATGTGAAGAGTGGCAGCAACTCCAGTGGCTGGCATTGATACGGTAACTTGTTGCTCTGACATAAGTGCATTGACTAGCTTTATCTAAGGCTTTAAGGCTTTATCTAAGGCCTTATCTATAGCTTGACTGTGTGGTCAACATAATAGGATATAGCTGAGTTCGTGATGCAGCTGGTCTGGCGGCTTGGAAAGGAGAGACTGAATAGTGATTCTATAGAAGATGCAAGCTAACTCTTGTAAGTTACCAATTTAGTACAGTGTGTATGTTTATGTACTGACTTCAGTATGTCGGTTTTTCTTTTCCTTGCTAGTGGACGCAGTTATCACAGAGCTCTCTAAGCACATTGGTAGCAAGTGGAAGGTCCTAGCACGTCATCTACTCTTTTCACCGACCGACATAGATGTAATTGAGTATGACAACCTTTCAAATTTAAGAGAGCAAATCTATCAGTTCTTCTATAAATGGAAACAGCAGCAGGGCCCAGATGCCTCAGTAGAGCAGCTCATTGAAGGACTTGAAGCTGCACAACTGCAAGAACTTCTTGATTCTCTGGAAAAAGCAGGCCTACTTCCTGACACAAATACTAACATCTCACAGAGCCCAAATGCACACCCAACCACTTTCCCAGGACGAAGACGAGGACTGAGGGCTCCTGAAAATCCAACAGATACATTACAAGGCCTTGGCTGTAAACTTCTCAATACTGACCAATACAAAGCATTCCGGTACTATTACAATCGAAAGGATGTTCAATTTCTTATCCGATACTCACTTGTAGGCCTGTTTATCTATCAATCGGTGATTGCACTACTCCTCACACTCTGTGAAGATGGCGGTTTCTCACCCTCAAATTTTGGCCAGAATGCTTATGTCGAAGTCATGCATCGCGCACTCAAGTTTGTTTTGAGAATGGGCACGCGTGTTGTTACCCCATTGGTGTTCATGACCAGGCTCGATACACTTGCAGAAGTACCTGCAATCCCCCCCTCTAGTTTAACACAGCTGGAGGTTCTGCAACGAGTGCGCCATGTGCATGAGAGATTCACACGAAGAAAGGAACTGGACAGAATAAGGAATTGTAGTGACCCTCAAAACGTTTTTGAAATGTCCGTGGATATAGTGAAGCTCCATATTACTTCAAGCTTTCAAATAGTATTTCTTCATGCTATTCTATTTACTGCCCTTTTATTCAACCTTGGGGCATTCTCCATGGCAGAAGAGAAGATGATGAAAGGCGGTATTTGCGATTACTATGATTCAGTTCTTGGGGAGTGTATCTCAGTTTTTATTATTGTACTGTTGGTTGGCATCGTGAAAGAATTCTACTGCTACGAGAACAGAGTAGCTACCTATGCTATGCTAGTGGGAAAGGAAGCCAAAGATATATACAGACAGATTCGAAGACGGTGGCTCATCATCGACTGGTATTGCTACTGTATGCCGATAGGTCTGTTGATAGTGGGCACACTGTCTTGCAGCACTGGGAAGGCCTTCACCCCGGAGCCTTCTAAGGGGATCATTGAGCCTACAGATGTTGCTGGCTGGTTTTTCTGGACATTTGTACTTTCAGCTTTGACTTATTTTGCCACCTCTACAAACCGATTGACCAAGCATGCTGTTCTCATATGCTACATAGCATGCATCATTTTTGTTCGCATAATTCCCAAAAATGGATTTTTGATACACGTGCCAGCAACTGGCGATTGTGCCATTGTTCTTCTGTTCACTGCTTTGGCTGTTCTAAACTTTAACCTCATTTTTACTCTTTATAGATGCAATAAATACCACCACAAGGCAACACGGAGCAGTAGAAGCTGGTATTTGATGGTTTACTGTGTTGTGTGTATGTTCTTACTCTTTGTTCTTGTAACGGTTATCGCGAGTAGGGAAATTAGCTACTTTTCTGACTTCCTGAAGTGAGTGTATATAAACTCTCAATTGTATATTGCTGGACCTTTGCTGTAACATATTATTGTACTGGTGATCATGTAATAGAACAAATTCAGGCTTGTCAACAGACTCAACAGTTGAGTCTACATGAATTGCAACATAGTGTTGTCCACTGACACTCAAGACTATACTATCTCTTAACCCTAGTAATTGGACCTATGTATAATTCTTTGTCATACATGTATACCTTTAGGAGCTATGTTTTCTAACTTGACATATAACCGAATCATAATTAAGCAAGCTATAGCTATAGTTGCATCACTTATGCATAGTTCATGTTCATGGTGAAAGTGATAGCTAATACGTAAACTATCCAGTAGTTTGACTATATTATGTGGGAATGCTGTACAGGTTAATTGGCATATGACAAATTCTGACTGCTATGAGGACATACTATAAAGCCGCATGCATTCTCAGGGCTGACAGGAAATGTACACATGCAGGTGACATAGCTATCTGCATCAATACAATTGCTGATCATATACAGTCATCACATATCTTAGCTTAATTGGGGAATCACCCTGAAGCTAAATGCGTCCTGTTTAGGACATTGTAGTATAACAATCTCCACAGGAAATACCAAAGACAGAAATGTCCATATATTATGACGCAGTAAACAGTCTGCAGCTCATTTGCCACAGATCTAGAGAGACATTCACAGTCTGAGTGCTAATAACTATGGCAGAGAGGACTCAGGTAATATATGCCTCTTGAGTCACAATTAACTGGCACTATAATACTGTAAAATGAATGCTGTATTATGGGTGCAGAATCATCTGTAGAGGCTGGGTAACCTGCATTGTAGGTATATATTTGTAGGGCTATATTATGTAATGGCTTAATTAGCTATAGCATAACTTACCTTAATAATGAGAGAAAATTAGTTAATGATATAATACATGTGTTGTTATTTCACAGTCTACTGTAAAACTGGATGAAAAGCAAGGACATAGCTCAGCAGAAAAGCACAATGTTATTGTATCAGTATCTGAAAGTGAGGGGAATCATTTACGGCAAAGAAATCATCCCGAAGGAGTTGAGGCTTCAGATCACTTGAAACTGACCACCCCACGTAATGAAACAGACACTCTGAATCAATTTTACAGTAATCTTCTTGACACCGTACCACATCAAATGTTTCAAACGTACTTTGAGGATAAACTCCGAAGCTTTGTTGTCTACTTCCTTATAGCTGTCATGCTCTACCAGCATGCTCTGTTAGTTCTCATTACAATTTGTGACGACACTGGCTTTCCCGTTATATTTAGGAATATCAATGAGAATATGTACAATGAAATATTGCACCGTATACTCAAGTACACTCTAAGAGTAGGTACCGTAGTGATTATGCCAATATTTTTCATGATCCAGCTCGATACACTTGCAGAAAAGCCCATAGTGCCCCAATTTAACTTAACACTGCAAGAAACCCAAAACCATGTCTGCCGGATACATGAGCTATTCATGCAAGGGAATTACACACCAAAAACAAGTGACTCTTTGGGAATTTTTACCAAGTTTGAGAACGCGATAAAACACAATCTCTCATCAAGTATAAGGACAGCAATGCTTCATGCAGTTCTACTTACTACCCTTTTGTATTGGATTGGAGCGTTTAATATTGAGGAAGAGAATATAGTGGAGGGAGGTGTCTGTGACTATTTGCACTATGATTTCAATTTGCCAGTAGTGATGGAGTATGTCTCCATTTTTACCACTGCATTAGTAGTAGGCATTATAAAAGAGTGCTATTGCTACGAAAACAGAATAGCTGCCTGTGTTGTATTGATAGAAAAGAAAGGCGAAGACCTACATGATGAGATCCGAAAGCGGTGGAAAACTCTTGATGGGTACTGTTATATCGCACCCTTGGTTTTGTTCACGGTTGCCATTCTGTCTTTTAGCACGGGAAAAACCTTTATCCCCAAACCAACTCAAGGAACCGAAACTACTGATGTCATTAGTTGGTATTTTTGGACCTTGGTGCTTTCAGTTTTGATATTTTTCGCTTCCTACCCAAACCAATCAGCCACTTATCTAATTGGCTACTTAGCGTCCTTGGTGGTTACTTTTTTGGGCAATGGGCGTATGATCCCCGGTACTGGTGATCATGCAATTTTTCTTATGTACATCATTCTCACATTTCTCAATTTCAACCTCGTTTCCACGCTGTACAGATGTAATAGTAATCACTACAATATCAATCGAGCACGCAACAGAATAAGTTATTATAAGAGGTTGTTGTGCTTAGCTTGGATGTTGTTATTGTTCATTTTTGTGATTGCTCTTGCAATCCGAGAATTTATTCCCTTTTTACATTTACTGTGATGGTAGCAGGCAGCCATGTTAGTACATTTGTAGCTAATCTGCTATGTGTTTACTTGTAATTTGCTCTGCACATGTCCACATAATGTTGAGTAATCCTAACCACTTGTTTACAATAACTAATAAACACTACGTGATTCGTATATGGATTCCCAATACAATCAGATACCATATTTTTTATTTCTGGGAATGTAACTTCAGGAAATTCTCAATGTCCTATTACGGTAATACTGAAACTCATGGGTGTGCCACCGCATGAATACATAAAGAAATGATGCCTAGTCTTCCGGACTGAAAGGCATGCCAAAACAATACTTGTATCATATTGCAAACAGCAGCAGATACCATTTCTTTATAAGCCACATTGGTTTATCGAAGCATGAGATAATATTACCAGAAGAGGAAATGCCATGCATTCATGCATTGCTAGGGTAAAACCCATTAGCAAGTCGGGTACGCGAATGACAAATTGCCAGTACATGTACATAGCTGGAGTACAGGTTGAATAAGTGAGTGAATGTGAAGTGTAGCAGCAGTTTTAGTGACAGTGATTAGGTAACTTGTTGCTCTGACATAATTAGCTATAAGCTAGTGCATTGACTAGCTATAATAGTAAGTGTGTGGTCAACAGGATAGCTACAAGTTCATCATGCAGCTGGTCTGACGACTTGGAAAGTTGAACAGTGACTGTCTACAGGAAATGGAAGCTAGTTCTTGTAAGTTTACTTTTAAATTACCATGCAGTGCATGTTTATATGTACTGACCTCATTACGTCAGTTTTTCTTTTCCTTGCTAGTAGAGGCAGTCATCAAAGAGATCTCTGAGTGTATTGGTAATGAGTGGAAGAGCCTAGCACATCACCTGCAGTTTTCACCAACCGACATAGCTTCAATCGAGTACGACAACCATTTAAGTTTAAGAGAGCAAATCCATCAGTTCTTCTATAAATGGAAACGGCAGCAGGGCCCAGATGCCTCGGTAGAGCAGCTCATTGAAGGACTTGAAGCTGCACGACTGCAAGAAGTTCTTGATTCTCTGGAAAAAGCAGGCCTACTTCCAAAAGATCACGTCACAAGTACTATTACCTCACAGGGCCCATTACCAAATGACCATGGTACAAATATCTTACCGCATCAAGGTCTAGGCAATACCTTACCGGTGGTGACTTCACCAGACCAAAGAAATATCGTGAGTGAACTTTGTAACAAGCTTTTTGATACCACCCTCTATAACCTATTTGACAAATACTACAATGACAGAGTTGAAACCGTCGTAGATCATGTCCTCGCAGGTTTCTTTGTCTACCAGTTTGGGATTATTGCCCTCTTCACGCTATGTGAGGACAGCGGACTTCAGCCTTCCAGCTTGGTAGTCTGCATGCTCAAGTTGGCTTTGAGAGCTCTCACTCGGGTGATAACTCCACTGATCTTCATGACACACCTCAAAACTCTGGCCGACAAGCCCTCGATTCCAGATCCCAGATTCACCACACAGGAAGATTTTAAGCGATTGCGTAAAGTGCATGAGCTATTTAACACACCAAGAAAAGTAGTGCGAGAAATTAATGATCCTGTAGACATCACTGAAGAGGTGGAAAAAAACCGAATCACATCGAGTTGGCAGATTGCAATAGTCAATAGTATTCTGTTAACCGTCTTCATGTACTATCTCGGGACGTTTGTCAAGACTGGAGTAAACGAGGGCACTATTTGTGATTACCTGCTCTACAATCCCTTACTGGTGGTAGAATGTATCCAGACTGCCATCTTGTTGTTTGTTGTGTGCATCGTGAAGGAGTGCTATTGCTATGAGAACAGAATAGCTATTTATGCAGTATTGGCTGGAAAGGAAGGACAAAAACTGTACAATGAAATCCGAAAACGATGGTACTTTCTAGACATGTACTGTTACTGTTTGCCTATTGGCTTGTCCATTATAGCTGCAGCCTCTTATATCACAGAAACAGCTTTAATTCCAGAGCCAAAACAAGAGATTAAACAGTCTGAAATTATTACTTGGTACTTCTGGACTTTAGTGCTTTCAGGATTAACGTTTCTTATCTCTTCTAGCAATCGTTTAGCCAAGCACACTGTTATGATCGCTTACTTGTTACTTACTGTGTTCGTCTACACATTGGAACATAACGGGATTGTCATCCCAGGGACTGGCGTCAACTCACCGATTGTTTTCCTGTACACTACTCTCGCTGTTGTTAATATTAACCTCATTCTTACTCTGTATAGATGCAATAAATATCATCACGAGGAAACTCACAAGATTGAAAGTTTTTGGTGGATGTATTTCTGCTTAGTGAGTATGTTCCTACTTCCTTTATTGGTTGTGTTCATTACAAGTAGAGAAGTCATCTTTTTTGAATGTTACAATAGTGCTGCATGTTAATTAAATATATCAAGTTATTATTCCGGAATGGGAACCGAATCACGTGACGCTAATACTATATCTGGTATAAAAACGAGTACTAAGTAACGATTTTAGCTCAGAAAGCATGCGCCTGTTGATTTTACATGAGACAAGTCAAGACCGTAGGAATCTACTGAATAGTACCGGTGTCTAACTATGGCTAAATCTAAGGTAAACTGTACGGTTAAAATAAGGGGGCATTGCCTATACGCACAATATTATAGGAGCGCTGGCGACAGTACTCCTCCGCTAAACAAGGCGCCTCTGACTTAACGTATGTAGCTAGCCATTCTTATACCGGTAGCTCAAAAGCAATTATGAGTGTTAGTATCTTCTAGGAGTTCTCATCCCCGAAAGTTCGCCCAGCCGCCTTTTTGAGGAACCATGGGCGTGAAAATTCATTTATTATAGTGTACATGCAATGTTGATCATCAATTAATACGTTAAAATTTTCTAAGTACTAGTTCTTCTTGTGGACGGCTGATAGAGGGGAGGAGGCATTGTCCCAAACCATGACATCTGCATAATAGAAAAAGGCTCATTACATTATTTACCCTATTGTTGCCAACTATTAGCCCCATTTTAGCTATAGCCTCAACTCTATTGTGACACACGGCAGAAGGTACAGTTTCCATACCCTGTAGTCCAGGTACTCCTTGATGTGCTGCTCCTCCTCAGGGCTGAACTCCAGGAGAGTGGCTATGGCACGCACCAGCTGGGAGGCCTAGGCAGGTGGGAGGGGAGGGGGGTAAGGAGGGGATGGAGAGATACAGAGGAGGATGGTCGAGGGTCGTCTTTACTTGTTGAGGTCTCATTAAAGTCACATGACAAAGTAAAATTCATTTACTGCTTATAATTAGCAGTTTACTAATGCAGTGAATGTTGCCTGTATTAGTTAGCTATTTGGAAGATTTTTTACTGCTAGCTATTTAATGGATGGTACTATTCTGTAGTCTGAGGTAGCTACTGATTGTTCCACACCTGAGACTGCTCATATCTCCGTTGAGCCCTAGACATAAGTTGTTAATTCAGGCACGGTTAGCCGGCTGTCCAAATAGAAGCTGTGCCCTTCAGAAATCAGTGCTGCTACAGAGAAACCTTCACTTTTCTCTAGTTAAGGACCACTACTTCTCACGTGTAGCCATTAAATTACTAAAGGTTGACCTTGGCTGACCTGGATATATAGTAGAAGATGTAAGCCCATTAAATTACTAGAGGTTGACCATGGCTGACCTGGATATGTAGTAGCAGATGCAAGCCCTACACGATGGGCTGCCTATGTTGACTGGCATGTACTCATGCACTATACTAGTTATCTGCACACAATATGCATGATTCAGGGATCTCTCTATTGATGAACATGCCACCTGCATGATTCAGGGATCTCTCTATTGATGAACATGCCACCTGCATGATTCAGGGATCTCTCTATTGATGAACATGCCACCTGCATGATTCAGGGATCTCTCTATTGATGAACATGCCACCTGCATGATTCAGGGATCTCTCTATTGATGAACATGCCAGACTACATGTAGTTCTGACTGTGTATCTGCAGTCGAGAACATACCTTCTATTTCTATGTTAGACTTACCTCATCCTCTCTGCTGCACATAAATCTGATAACAACATGTTTGAGATATCTTAAGATCGGTCAAAGAAGATTCATATCTAGGCCTGGTCTCTATCTCGGACCAATATACTGCTAGCCTCAATTCCAGGCCTTCCCGCCCTTACGTCTATCTTATACTATAAAGGAAAAAATCGCTCAATTATGCCCACTTCACTTATTAATTAACATACAAAGGATACTGAAAATTGACTTCGGAGGCAATTGCGACTCTGGACAGCGGGGAAGTGGGTTCCTTTGACTTCTGCCTGTAAGTGTTATTGGTAGTACCATCTGCCGATGTCTGGGATTTCTACAGTGGAGACATGCAACGCAGAAATCAAGCATGACCCTACATGTTGAGATATTATACCAACCCTGGAAATGACTCAGAGGCTACACTCTAAATGTTATACCAACAGTAACTTAATTGGGGTCAGAATACTCTCGGACAGTACTTTCCTCAATAGACCCTTTACCATTATGATGTAAAGGGGGGGTAAAAGTGAGCACTAAATGGAGAAAATACAGGAAAACATGTAAACAAGCATGTTCTCATGTTTTCGTACAAGAAAACTACATCAAAGCACATGTTCTCATGTATTTTCTCCATTTAGTGCTCACTTTTACCCCCCATTACATCATAATGGTAAAGGGTCTATTGTATACAAATAGCATTCCTCTTCCCCCTATTAGAGACAAATTGTGCCACACAGCTGGGGCCACCCATTTACATGTATGGACACGACATACCAGTTCTCTGTTGAGCGCTTTTCTCATGTCAACTATTTTCTGCTGTTGCAGCTTGATGATCTACGGGGGCAAAAATGACAACAACCTTATCAAAGCTACCTTCCCAAGTGTCATGCTTTTATCTCACAATACTACTGTGAGATAAAAATTGGAGCCTGGGAATGAGGCCTGGGAATGAGGCTATAAAAATCGGAGCCTGGGAATGAGGCTAGACTTCATCACAGAAGACAGCAAGGGTACCACCATCGGTCATACCTTGCTCTTTTCGGTCAATTCCTCCTGAAATCTCAGCTGCTCTCTTCTGAGAAACTGCAGCTATACAAATAGAACGGATGTCAAATTTTTCAACCGGCCAATTCTCTCTTCCACACATGGCATGAGCAATGAAAACCTAACCTCTTCCTCCAGTTCATGCGACTGTAAAGTAGCTGACTCTCCGCGTGGCTCCACCAAAGAAAGCTCCACTGTACCAATCTAAACAGGAGGAACAGAAAATAAATTTGGCGCCTGAAATGAATTTTTAATTTCAGCGACTCCATCTACAGTCAAAGGAAGTATACGCACACTATCTGTCTGTGACTCCACCGGCAGCACGGCGGGACCATCTTCTTCCTCCTCTTTCTTGTCTTCTGACGCTGGCTCTTCGCTGGACTCAGACGGCTCCGTCTGAGTAGCTGTAGATTCCATCTCTTTGGATTCCGCTTCTGCTTCTTTGTCTATAGCCTCCCTGGCCTCTGCTGTGGCTAGCTCTACTCTCAGCTCGTCCAGTGACTGTAGTAGCTCTAGGATCCTCATGTCTTTCTCCTGCCCCACTTGTTCCAGCTCTGCCCGGTGAGATTCTTTCAACTGCTCCACCTGAGGGAGATGAAGTAGTCATAAAAGCATATGGAGGTAGGCAGACATGCATACTGACCAAAAGACAGACAGACCGACACAGACAGACAGACAGACAGACAGACAGATAGACAGATGAATGAACAGATAGACAGATGAACAAACAGATAAACTGATAGACAGATGGTAACAAACAAACACATGTAGATGAGGATGTTCCTTATCAGTCAATACTAGCCAACCCTAGGAGAGCAGTGCTCACCAGCTCCTGAGAACTCCTGGTCAGTTCCTCAAGCTGTGTCCGCAGCTCAGCTCCCTCCTTCTCCCTCTTGGCTGAACACGCCTTCTCCTCCTCCAGCTCCTCCCCCAGGTCCTGGTTCTCCTCTCTCGCCTCTGAGAGCTGCTGGGAGAGCTTCTTACAGTTGGCCTCCAAGTCTTCCTGGGGTGGGAAGGGAAAAGAAGAGAGATGAGCAGCTCTCCAGTTGACTACACAACCTCTTGACATTCACTACTGAACTATTAATTGCCAATGAAAGTAACATGATCACTTTTTAGGGTTTCTTTACTCTCTCAGTGTTCAGGTGCATATGAGCATTAACACCACCTGAAATCACTGTCCTTCTCTCAGCCACAATTAGCAAATTGACTGGTCACATCATAATCACACAGAAAAGCTGCCCTTGCAACTGCTGTTGACAGACTTTAACTATGCCCCACTCAGATCTAAATCTTTACAAGGCACTACAGAACATAGAGCCTAGTGTGCGCGGCAGGAAGGGTGATTTGGTATTATCATCTATTGAGGTTCAGCACAAAACATGAACCTACGTATCTATCCACCACCAGTTGTTGGGCAGCCTCTCTCTGTTTTCTCTGGGATGCCATCTGAGAGAGAAAAAGACAGAAACACAATCTTAATCGTATGGACTGACATGATAAACTAGGTTTGGAGTCGTGTAGTGATTTTCATGATAAAAAACTTACTTCTGTCTCCAGCATTTGAATCTCGATGTTCCTCTGCTGCAACCGTCTCCCCAGGTCCACCACCTGAAACACAAGAAACCACATACTGTATCGTCTTTAGCTCAATCACCTGTTGTCCTGAAAACTAAGCGTTTCATACCCAAATTGCAGTCTGGGCATGAGACCTATTCTCGTACCCAGACCCAGCCTATGTCCCAGCTGCGCCCCGATTCTTCTTTAATGCTGCTACATAAATCTAGAGGTCTGGGTATGAGACCCCAGAAGTATAGAAATGAGACCATCACCCACCTCGGTCTGTAGTCTATTGATGGCTTCATCCTCTGAAAGGGCAGCATACGCTGCTACTCTGCATGACATGTGATGGCAAAGAACAAGAGGCAGAGTAAATTGTACTCCACTGCATCTCATTCTGCCCCATGTGGCCTGGCACATTAGGTGAGCTACAGTGGAACCCCTCTAATCAGGACCCCTGAAATAAGGACACCTCACTAATAAGGACATCACTTTTTGGTCCCAACTCATATCTATTTGACCCCTGAAATGAGGACACCCCCAGTAATCAGGACACTGGAGCTGGTCCCAGGGGTGTCCGTAATAGAGGGGTTCCACTGTACACTGATTTTCTCCTAGAACCAAGCGTTTACATCCTCAGCATTTGTTACAGCGTCTGGTTCCATGATATAATAACTTAACCACTGCAGGAAGTCATTCAAACCTTGACTCCAGGCTGTGTACTTTGTCCTCCAATTCTGACTCGTGTTTCTGGCACTGATCCAGCGACCCCTCTCTCTGTAACACAACGAATCAACTATGAAGACCTGGAACCCCACCCACGACCCAGAGGCCTGGCAAGAATATAATTACAGCTACCTACATTGTATGAGTATGTGCGATGAAACCATTCAGTTAGTTTGGCCTACTGGTTCGGGCTAGCAGCCTAATTTGAAGCCAGACCCTTGGTTCCTATACAAGATGAGCACTTTTGACTGTAACAAGTGCTAAAAGTACATGTATGTGAGCACCTCCCCTCTCCTCCCCTCCCCTCCCCTCTCTAGAACCTGCCCTTGCAGGTCTAAACCTACCTCTGTTAGGGACTGCTCAAGTGTTGATATCTGGTCCTCCAGTCGTCTCTTCTCTTCAGACTTTTCACTTTCGAGACTATCGACCTGTTCCTGTAGCCGTTTAACTTGCTCTGCCAACTGCTGTTCTAACTCCTCTTTCTCCAGCTGTAATTCCACTACCTGGAGTTTGTATTCACCCACTTCTCCGTCCAACTCCTCAGTATGCCCCTTCATGTCTTCGAGCTCCTATACAAGTGGGAGGAGGAAGGGAGTTAAAATTATCTGGGTTGGGTAGTGCTGGTGAGGAAGGGTTAAAATATAATCAGAGAGGGCTTATGGAATGAGCAGTTGGGGTATACATGGACTCTGTTAGACCACGGTTGCCCTCACCTGATCCTTTTCAGCTAGCCTCTCTGCCATGTCCACCTCCCAGGCAGCCCGCTCCTCTGAACGAGCAACTTCCTTCTCCTCGAGTTGCCCCTCGAGTCTCAGCTTCTCTGTGACAATGTGACGATTGAGTGACATGCTAAAACAGCCACTATCTCTACACGTAGCTAGATCAACTTCTATACTGTTTTACTCTCTGGTAAGTACTGGTTGGTATCTAAACTGTAAGAGACCACCTAATTACTGTAGGTGTTGTAGCAATGGTCCAATTCAGGGACAAGTCCACCCCTAGTCATGCTTAAAGAATCAAACGCAAAGGTCCAGTGACTGTTTACAATAACTTCAGACATTCCGAGATGCCAAAAAGGACTAAAACATTCCATCTTTATCAGCTTTACACAAATACATCAGCAGCTACTGTATAGTACCTTCCTGCAGTTCTTGGATTCTGGCCTCCAGGATCGCTTCTGCCGACAGACTGTCAGCCACACTGGACTGGAGGTGGCTAGGGAGACGGTTGGAGCACTGAGGGTTGGGAGGGAGGGAGGGAGGGAGGGAGGGAGGAAGGAAGGGAGGGAGGGAGGGAGGGAGGGAGAGAGGAAGAGAGGGAGGAAGTTGAACTAACTGTATGCATACACGCACTTAATCAAAACACAGATTATTTTCCCACTGACCACTGCAGCTGGTGGGTCCCACTCTCCGTCTACCATTCCAAGCTCCACCCCCTCTGTCCATCGGCCACCACTCGACCCAGCCGGCGAGACGGGAGTTCCTGAAGACCCTGCACCCTCGTGGCCATCAACCAGCGCTGGGCCCTATCAAACATACAAGTTGCCATATGTGGGGGGAAGCCATAATTTATGAGACCACTTAAAATTAACAACTCACATGGATGGTTTTAAGTGATTCGTGAAATTGCCAATCACCCAGCCTCTTTACTCACATGTCTCACTGCTATGTTCACTAGTTAAGGATCACTCTTAATTGAAAATTGCTATACTAATAATCAGTAATGGTTGAGACTCAGAGTAAGACCACACCCACCCACCTACCTAGTGCATGTATAGACAACGTAAATGGGGTGGAGTCAAATGTTTTACCTCCGTTACTGTCTGCATACTCTCCGCTATTTTGGAGGTCAAAAAAAACAAGGGGCAAAGTATATACATGTACTTGGTAGTATTACCCACAGCACAAGCGGTGCATGAAACAGCGACACTACTGCAGAGTGTTATAGAGGTCCTATGATGCAATCACGCGTATGGATGTATATGGGAGCAGCCACCATCTTGAGCGGCAATGAAGTTGGGTCCCCCATGGGTGATGGGTACACGCTATGATAGAGGTGGGTTCAACCCAGACCCCCCCCATCGGAAAATTCAAAAAGGAAGGAGGGTCTGGCAAGTCGAGAAGGAAATCACACAGATCCACGCCTGCAACGCAGACACAGCTAATAAATCACCTTAGCTCCATACTCTGAAGAATCGTTGGAGTCTGGAGGAACGGAACGAATTACAGACCCAGGGAGCTTTCGGGGGGAGAAGGCAGGGGGACGGTCCTCTCCCCCTCCCTCTTCAATCTTCTGCTTCAGCTTCTTGAACATCACTCATCAATCTTAATGACTACTACAGTAAAAAAAAAAGGAGGGTTATATATTACAGTCCCCGTGTTATAGGTAGTATTAAAATTTATGCTAACCTGTAGTACTAGTTCAGATGTGTTGGCTGTGCTAGACCCTTAAGCAGAGAGAAATCGCTGTAGCTGTGCGGTATGGAAGCCAAGTTGTAAAATTGAAGCAGGGATACACTTTCGCTGAATTAGAACAAGGCCCTAAAGCGTTAACGCGTACGTAGTACATACGGGGCATTAATATTATACTACGTAGTATAATCTACGGCGCGCGGGCGGGTAGGTCTAGTCACGAGACTAGCCCTAAAGGTCATCGTGAGGCACATGCGGGCTCGGCTGCATTGGTTTGGTTTTATAGCTCGGACTGTCGCTATTTGCAAGGTAAGTAGGATTGGGAAACCTTTGGCACTGCTACAGTCTTAGTTGGTTAGCTAGACATGTTAAATAATTTATACTTTTTCTTGCAGGCACGCAGGAGCTATAACCCAGCAATGGCGAGTGGAGAAGCCCCTGAAGATAGCTTGAAGCAGGTGATAGTGGGCCGATATGGGGTTCTCTACACAAAATCCATCCCGGCCAAGCAGGGTCCAAAGATCATCGACCTTCGTAGCGATACGGTTACCAAGCCGACGGAGGAAATGAGAGTGGCGATGTTTGATGCCGAAGTGGGTGACGATGTCTTCGGCGACGATCCAACTGTGAAAGCGTTAGAAAAGAAAGCGTCGGAGATGCTGAACAAGGAAGCTGCTCTCTATGTCCCTTCAGGCACAATGGGAAACTTACTAAGTGTTATGACGCACTGTCCTAGCCACGGAGATGAAGTACTGCTAGGAGATCGGTCACACATCTCCATTTACGAGCAGGGAGGCGTTGCCCAACTCGGCGGTGTGCACCCACGTACCATTAGGAATCTACCAGACGGAACTCTAGACTTGGACGATCTTCAAAGGAAAATACTACCAGAAGATCAGCATTTTACTGTTAGTCGTGTCATCTGTGTTGAGAATACCCACAATGAAATGGGAGGGCGGGTAATTCGTCCGGAGTTCATGGAAAAAGTGGCAGAAATAGCTCGTGAGAGGAACCTCAAGATCCACGTTGATGGGGCAAGGATCTTTAATGCTGCAACAGCTCTGGGAGTGCCTGTAGCAAAGCTGGTGGAAAAGGCAGACACGGTCAGCATCTGCCTCTCAAAAGGCTTGGGAGCGCCCATCGGTTCACTCGTTGCCGGCAGCAGTGAGTTTATCAAGAGAGCGAGGCGGCTACGGAAGGCACTTGGCGGGGGAATGCGCCAGGTGGGAGTGATCGCAGCCCCTGCCCTCATCGCCCTGGAGGAGATGAGTAAGAACCTACAGAAAGACCACGACAATGCCCAGCGCCTGGCCCAGGGACTGGTAGCCATGAAGGACCTCGGGATTGAGGTCGATGTTTCAAGTGTCGAGACTAACATCGTCAGGTTTGATTTGGTCCGAGATGATCTCACGACAGGTGAATTTGTGGACAAGTTAGACAATCTCGAAGAAGGGAGCGCTAGGCAAGTGGTTGTGAAGATGTGTGCCTTGACCTCACGGACAGTACGTGCAGTCACCCATCACCAGGTGGATGCAGCTGACATTGACCTTACCCTGGAGAAAATGAAGAGACTTCTTCGAAAGTGAGTCATTATAATAATGTACTGTAATATGAGATATGTCTTTGAAAACATTAAATAATCCTGTATTACAGTGATTTTTGTACATAAATAAACATAGTTGTTACACATTTGGAAGCATGGGATCGGCACATAAATGTAAAATAAGATTAAGTACATCTGTTGATTGGTAACCGTCTGCAAGATGAAAGTCTCCATTGTGACACATACGGGAGTCAATAACTATTGGTATTGAGCTATAATAGATGATGATAAAGCGTCCAGTATGTGGACACATGCATGGTAGGTGATTTCTAGACTCTGGGGTGTGAAGCTGTACTGCATGGTAGTCCAACTTGGCTCGCAGTAGGTTTTCAGATATTAGAAACACTTGAAACTGAAAGTGATACACGCCATGATAGAAATAGCAGTAGTCTGGCAAAGGATAAGATGTGTGTATTAGAACTAATGCTTTAGGAAAGTTGACTTTCAGATGAGAATTACGTTTTGAAAGTTTGCTGCAATCAGGTTTTGGAATGGTTTGTGTGAGTTTAGGTTCACTAGTGCTTGGTGATGGCAGGTTTAGGGTACTACCGGAAATTTGCTGCTGGTGATCAGTGTTTTGTATAGTGCAGCTTGGGAGGGTACCATTTTGACTAGCACTGGCATTAATAAACCTGTATTCAAGAGTTGTTGAGGAAATTGAGCACAAAATGATTAGGATTAGTAAGGAAGTGTTCCAAAGGATTCGAAGATAGGTATAAAAGGTTTTCCGTTTTTGGTATCTAAAGATGGTGAGATCGGATGTGCCGAACGTCCAGATGATCCAGAAAAGAGCAACGAGTGGTATAACATACAAGAGGAGGTGCTGGTGGATTCTACCAATACCAATAAAGCTCTGTAGTAGCGAGCTATGCACGATTATGGCAAGTATGCAGATGAGGCACACTGCTTTTTTTGCAACTCGCAAAATATTTTCCACATTCAAAAAGGTCAGGAAGGATGAGGCAACTAATAGCAGGATGCAGTAGAGCCACTGGATGGGAGCAGAGCTCTTCGGAAAAGGCATGCATATTGTAGTCAATGGGATATCTAGTATCCAATGCATACCTAAGAGGAATGAAATGAGGATCACTGTAATTGTACTGTAGTAATACAGCCAGCACCATCGGTTTGTAATCTCTTTACACACATCCTTTGCGATTTCTTTGACAATAGAGTCCTCGTCCAACAGTGTATTAGCATATTTTATTAATCGGTATTCGTATACGAAGAAAATATAGATAACGCTGACTGTGATGAGTGTAATGAAAATTGAACTGCCATCCATTATGCTTGAAACTGCAGTAAAGAGAGGACAGCTTGCCAAGTGTCCGTAGTTTAGACCGCCTACTCTGTAAAGGAAGAGTGGTAGGAATATGGAATTGGAAAGAGCTGCACAGGCCATCCAGTTTATTGGGCTAAACAATGTGGCTAGGGTAGTTTGAACAACACGTTTCCCCCGGATATGTGATTTCATCTGGGCATATTCGACAGGTAAAGCATGCTTCTTGTGAAGCTTTAGCAAGTATTCAGGGTATCCTTGAAGTATACGTAGGAGTCTGTGATGTACAAGAGCTTCGGGCACATCGGCAATGCGGTGAATAAAAATATTATATGCAAAAACAAGTGGGGTAAATGTTCTAATCCACTCTCTTTGAATGAGAAGCAACCAGTACTTAGTCTCAGCAGTTTTTGGATTTAAGAAGTTGTTTTCAAGCTCAGCATGTGTGAGGCGTACACAGTGGATGAATTGAAATAGGAGAAAAACAAGTATGAGTGGGAAGAGAAATGAATAGTTTGTGCATCTCCTCACAAATCGGTACAGTGGATTATCATACACTGATAAGGAAGGTTTGTTGTGCATGTCGGCAGCAGTGAACACCGGTTCATCAGTTGCTGTGTGAAAAAAATGTCATCATAGCATAGATAGTAGAGTACTCTACTATCTATGATCATAGCATGCCAAGTTATACAGAATTTTGATGGAGCACCTTAATTGCAATCTTTAATCTAAGTTAGTGACTTTAAATTACCAGCTAACTTTAATAGGGTTTATATAGAGCATGGGCTTCAAAAATCGAGAAAAGATAATCAAATGCGGGGGAAATCATTGCAACTTACGATGCTGTAGGTTCTGCTTGATGATTTCGAATTCGTCTACGATTGCTTGATTCCCCATCGTTCGTGCTATATCCTGCATCCGCCGGACAGTCAACTCTTTTCTCTTTGGATGCTCGAAGACCAGGTAATGCAACAACTCAGCAGCGCAGTTCTCACATTTGCCAATCTCTTGAAACTTCTCCAGTGGAACCTCTAGCTCTGGGAGTTTTGCTATGGCCTTCCATGTCGGAGTGTGGCCTGGCTGAGAAGGACGATTCAGTATCTCCAGGAGCTTGTCGTAAAAGTCAGCGGGAGCCTTGTCTAGAGGGCAGTTTTGATATTTTGAGCGACCGTTCGGAGCCATATATAGCTACCTGTTGTACCAGAGCTCGGTATTAATAGATTAACTTTGATCTTACTACTGCAAATCAATTTATTAAACACAGACACTGATAACAACAAAAACTAAAGCGCACTGTCGCCTTGAGCTATGGGCTCGAAGCGCTATATTCTTTTATTGTGACGAAAGCAGAGGGGGGAATCCCAGGGGAAATCCCAGGTAAATAACCGCTCTAGGCCTGATTCAGCAAAAGACTGCTAGCTCATGACTCTGCAGCCGAGTCGGATGATGCAATTTAATAGTATCGGCCTACCGCTGCTTGTGACATTCGGCTAGTAAATTTAAAGCATGGAGGGCGTTCTTTCCGAGACCGGTCAGATAATTTACTCTGGCGCACATAACGCAGCTGAACACCAAGAAAGACGAAGAACTTGTCGCAGGCGGCGAAAGACCTCACTGGATAAAATTCTTGCAGGTGCAATTTTTATACTGCCGATTGACTGCATGAGTACTATAATACTTGACTGTGTAAATTTATGCATCAGAAATAATAGCTAGCATGTCAACACTATAATATATAATTTTTCATTATTTTGCTCTTATTGGTTTTCAGAAACTGAAAAACTGCAATCATTAGAACTATATTGCGGCTGGATATATGTGATGCTCAGTACTTTTATGAAAAAGTGCTATGGTAGTACCATATGTGAGTCTGTGGCTGTTGTACTCCTGGGACTACAAATGGCTGAAAATTTTTTCACTCTAATGGACGACCTGAGTGCGTGGAACTTCTTCCACAAATCTTTCATAACCATTGTTGCGATGCACTGTGCTCATGCGATCTTCTACCAAATGGCCATTTGGAGCAACTGCAGTGACGACATTACCTCCACCAAGGATGCTAGTCCAAAATCTTCCACTCCATTAAAATGGCTGCACAACGGTAAAAACAAAAAACTTAAGTGTTATCACTTTCTTTTTGTAGTTCTTAAAATTATTTGTAAACAGCTCCCTCTTCCGTTACTGACTGTAGTTGCAGTATTTCATTCCATTACTGGTGTCTACTTCTTCTATTGCCTTACTGGTTTCATCCGACAGAACTTTCTCAAAGAAAGTGGCTGGTATGCTTACGTAATTGGCCATGTAATTGGCCATGTGGATATCATATCCATGTTAGTTGTCTTTCTCTGGCTCCGCTGGGCCCTTGTTTTCTATACCCACGAAGCGAATAAACTGCAAAGCAATGAGCGCACATGGCGAAAGATCTTAAGCATTAGGTGGAAGTATGCAGCCCAGTGCACCTGTGTGCTGAGTCTCCTTCTCATGAGTGTCGCATTCCTAAAGCTCATTCACGGAGTGCCCTACCTAAAACCTGAACCAATCTCCACTATAGTTACACCAGGAACATGGTTGCTGCAGATAACTGCTGTGACACTCATTACTTTGCTAAGTTGCTTCCCCCATGCTCTGTGCCAAGTTCTTGCCTGTATTTTTTCCATTTTTAGTTTTGTATACATTTCTGCCAGTGAGGCTGAAAAGCACGGAGAGGTATACGGTGTGCTCTACTTGCTAGTGCCTGGAGCAATGGCTATAGGTGCCCTAGTCTACCACGTCTTATTCTCTCCTGGGACCACTGAGAGAACTCTGTGGACGAAGATTTTCTGTGAGGTTATAAGTCTTTTGTTACTCTTCTTAATGCTTGCTGTCGTGCACTACGAGAGAAAAACATTAGTGCTATACACTTCCTATACCTCTTATTAAACTTTATTGTGTACATTTTATAAACATCTATTAGCATTAATAATGCTGATGGACTATGTACTACACACTGTTGTGAATATATATATATACTAGCACTAATCTAGTAGCCTTTAACATCAACTCACTACATGTGTATTGTAATCTGTGTATCGAAATCATGTTATGATCAATTACAATAATAATATTATTGTAGTACAGGAAACATACTTTATAGGGAGAATTAAAAGCAAATTGATCAATCTTGCTACTATTCAAGTCTAGTATTTTGCTCTGACGTTCAAGTTCCACAGAATGCTGTCCGTATCCACTGTCAAAATTGTCCATATGAACACCCCTCCTTTGAAAGAACTGCAGGCAATTCTGTAAGGTTGAAAGCAAGCATAAGTCGCCTACTGCTGATGTCTAATGGCCGCCTTGCATGATAATAGGGTAGGTATTTGTGGTGCTAGCGCTGTGTGCATTCTCTTACAATGAAGTGGTTAAAACATGAAACAGGAGTAATGCTTGCAACACTGGTTGGAGCAAAAACTAGCCTCATAGCTACCCTCGTCCAGAGATTTTAAAACTGAGAGATGTGAGATGAGATGTGAGTATAGGGCTAGAGTAAGAAGTGTCATCAGAAGATTGTGTGAGATAATCGCATCCTGCAAGTCAGCAAACTATAAACTATGTATCTGAAGCTTGTGTACAAGTATGATATCACAGCTGCACCCTATTATATGAATACTGAATGGGTAACCCCTGAACTCTGCAATCTCATTTCCTGTCACCAAAAGTGAATATTTCACCATATCTGCTCAGCTTTTGAAAGTTATCCTGTTATTGCACCCTACAGGTTGGGCAATACGGAAGAATATTCGGTTCTCGGCTTCTGCAATGGCCTTCCCTTCAATCGGCCAATACTACCAGCCTCAAACTGAATATTCTCCTATATAGGGCCCTCAAAGTCGTGCAATAACATGCACCCTAATAGGCTTGGGGCCCAAGTTATGTAGTAATAGTAGGAGGGACATAATAAGCATGTTGCATGGGCCACTGGCAACTTGGTCTTGGCTTCCAATGCATCTTGGATGCGGACACAATCTCACATAATATAATATTATAGTTCATAACTCACAGTCCGGGCTGTGGAGAGACTAGTGAAGTGATGGGGCCAGCTCCTGACACGTACTCTGAGTGCTGCAGATCTGCCAGCAATGGTGGTACAGTAATAATATGACAGTTTCTACATCGCTACATGTAGTATGAGAATGAGCTAACTGTAATCATAGTTAGTGGCAATCCTTGTAGCGTGTATGGCGACAAAAATATAATGTTTGTTCTGGACATAAATTAAGCATGTATATACATTAAATATGCAATGCAATAGTCTCGTTGGCTTAATCTTGCTTGTGTATTGCATCACATTTGTGTTAGTTTAGCTCCCAAAAAATAAGCCAGCTGGGCTATATAGGCATTCTGTATCGGAAATATACTCAGCGGTATCCTTCCCATGACCCCTCGGGCTTGTCCTTGCTTCATGTACTTGGAACTGCTCTTGCAGGTAAGCTCACCTCCACTTTCCCTCCCCCATAACTTGACTGTAGAGTCACTGCCAGCAGAAGCGATTCTATTGAAAGAAGACAAAACCAAAATGTTGTACATTGGCAGGTTAACACTGTAGGAGCTCAAGCAATGCATGCGTACAGGTTATGTTTCTTGGAGCCAATCTCGACGGAGAGAAACTGACATCCGTGCACACTCTCTGTGTGCCCTCTGTACTCTCTTACAAACTTCTTTTCCTGTCTCCTGTCCCACAGCTGCAGGAAAGAAGAGAGGGACGGAGGTGAAGTGGGATGTGAAAAAATGCGAAGGTTGTTGCTTGGGGTTGGGGTGAGAAGCAACTGTGAGACGTGAGAGAATCTATGAGAGCAAGAGAGGTCGGAGGTCGGGAGGGCAGACAAGAGGGATAAGGTTACTCACGGTTAATTCCCCTCCTGCGCTGCCCCCTAAGAAGTAGCTACCGTCTTCTGATACTGCACAGCACATCTATATGATAGACATCAGAACACAAACGATAATGACTAAATTCCCACATGGAATGCCACTCACACTATACCTCTACGCACACTCCCTGTAACATGCAATGCAAGAATAGCAGTCCTTAAATAATAAGGACACCATAATTCAAGAACTGTAGAGGTCTGGCTACTAAGAACAGCAGGGCTTCATTTAGGGGGAGGTGGGGGTGGGCATTCGTCCCCCCTCCCCCCTTGGAAACTTTATGGCCCCCTCTTCAAAATTGAATACTGCTCACTATACGCACGCCCTCCCAAAATGACTTCTGACGTGCTTTTGGGGATTTTGTTACATGAACCCCTGAACAGACACACTGGTGGGAATACTAAGGACTTCACGATGAAATCTTTAGGGCATGTTTCTTCTTTGATATCGAGAGGTCTTAAGGGTGTCCCGGTCTCATTACCAGTAGGTATCATTGAAATGGAATGGAAGTAGCAGCTTGGGTATGAGACTATAGTACAGTACATACTTCCTCAATACTAATACTGAGGAAGTATATAGGTCAGTCTCATTCCTATGCCTACCACATATGCCGCCATTTTTCTCCACAGCTGCAAAAAAAATTCTGCACGTGGGAAGCCTCGATACAAGGCAGCAATACAGTGTAATAGCTTAATATATCCACAGGACTTAATAATTCAAACAGGGAAGCAGGAGGGAGGGAGGGAAGGAAGTAATACACCTGATAAACATGGCGCCAGTGCCAGTCTTAGCTAATAGACGGTAGAAAGCGCTCAAAGGGGTGCCCATGGCCACTAATTAGAGGCAGGTCACTGCTGTTTATCTTTCGTCAGTGATCTGGAATGCAAAGCATGGAGCTCTGTTATTCCAATCAAAGAGCACCATAACACACCTCAAGGACATAATATTCAAATCCACTATTTCGGAACAAAAGCTACCACGGAGTGTACAAAGTCATTAGCAGTTGTTTTACTACGCCCATCCGATAAGTAATGCAAAGTGTGCGTTGGAGTAACAACACATCTGCTAATGACTGAGACCTACACATGTACATAAACAGACACTGTAGACACATATTTGATTTTTTTACTGCTAATGTATCAAGGAATTTCCATTGTACACAACTCTTGGTGCATGCATTTACCAGTATGGGACCCAGACTGCACTGGTCTCGTGTCCAATCCACCCTGACAATGCAAATTTGACTACCTTCTCATATGCAGCATCTGCTTAGCCTCGAACCCTGACCTCCCCTAGCCTGGAAATGAGGCTAGCATATGTTATAACCAATCAGAGTGCCAGCTCAGAAAATGTAACTGCCAACTCAGCATAACCAAGAAATTTGCTCTGTGCCACTAGCCAGTATACCTGTACATGCTGCCCCGCCCTGAAGTGCTGTACGACACTGCAGCTACGTAGATCCCACACTCTCAGAGTCTTGTCTTCGCTTGACTGTAAGACTGCCTTTTCTAGCTCTATCCACTGTAGCCCTGTGACCTGGTGTGTGTGTGTGTACGTGTGTGTGTGTGTGTGTGCGTACGTGTGTGTGTGTGTGTGTACGTGTGTGTGTGTGTGTACATGTGTGTGTGTGTACGTGTGTGTGTGTGCATACGTGTGTGTGTGTGTGTGTGTATGTGTGTGTGTGTGTGTGTGTGTGTGTGTGCGTACGTGTGTGTGTGTGTGTGTGTGTGTGCGTGCATACGTGTGTGTGTGTGTGTGTGTGTGTGTGTGGTATACACAGGATAGGACAGACTACATAAATTTTAAGAAGGAAATATTCTGCAGTAAGCTGATTCCGATACCTCCAACCCTCACGGTCCTGCGACTCACCAAGTTGCGTGGAATGTATGTGGAGGATATGGCTTTCCCTGTGGAGATGTCCCATAAGCACACGGAGTTGTCCCTCGACCCGGAGCAAAGGAGGTTGTCGTGACCTGAGGAACATCAATGGCAAGAGCAGCTGCACAGGGCATGTACAGAGAATACTACTTTGAATTAAAAAAGAGTCTCCAGTTTAATCGGGAATCAAAAAGAAGGGGTGCGTGCTATTATATAGCAGACTGTTGTAGTAATGGTCTTAAGTTATGTTCTTCAATCACCCGTAGCACTCTACTCATGTTCAATAGACCTTTATCCATAATGGGGGGTAAAAGTGCTGGCCTAGCCTACATGAAATTACAAGGAAACAAATATGTTCTTATGTTTTCATATAAGAAAACTATGTTTTCTTGTATTTTCTCCATACTTTACCCCCCCCCCCCCCTCGAGGCCTCCCAGCCCGCCAATGGAATGCCAATCAGCAGATTTACAGTATTTCTGAGCAATCACACTGCAGGGTCTGATACACAGCTATCGTGCAGGTATTTGCCAGGAGGCACACGAAGGATCTACCAACTGGCACGCCAGGAAGTGCCACTTGGAATGGACTGTCTCCTACTGGTAATGTATGGCCGAAATAGTGGACACGACACAGACCACACCCGCTGCAAAATCATCAATGTAGCCATTGCAATGATATAATCTGTCGGTGACCATACAACAGCAGCTATGATGATAGCATACACGAGCAGCTGCTGTTGTACATACCCCACTGAAGGTTATGATAATAGCTCGTGCAAAGGTTGTCCTAAACATGTCCATAAATGGTCAGTGTTGTCCACTGCCAGTACACAACTTATGTATACATGCAGTAAGGCTTCCTGTACGATAGCCCAGCCACAAGTGAACACCAGCCATGGGCAGCGTGTTGACATCAACATCCTCATCGAAGCATCAAAAAAAAAAATAATAATGTCACTATGAATGCTTGGCTACCACAAGGCAGTTATCCCTGTGGTAACTTTCTGAGAGCCAATTGCTGGACTACTAATGCTAGATGGATCATGGTCGGGCGATGCCTAGTCTCATTCCCAGATTCCACTCCATAGAAATATGGCTGTAAAGTCAAAATTGCTCAGTGGAGCCTAATAAAAAGGACTATCTGCAGTGCTACAGAGATTTCAGAGAAATTTGATTTATTTGCTCTATCTATAATGTTAAGCTCTGGAATAAAACCTACTTACTACAATTTTGTGAAAGTTTTAATTAAAACCGCAGGGTTCTATGACCTCCACAATACACCTGTGATTGTAGGTTCATTTGAGAATTGGGTCCCAAAGGAAAATTGAAAGTGGTAAAGGTGATGTGTCAACGTGGACCCAGGGAATCAGAAGATACTTACAGAAAACAATTTTGATAGGCAAATCTGTTAGCTTCATTTTAGCTGCAAAGTTTTCGGCTAAGGACTGATCGTTTGATATATGTTAGCACTTGTTTGGAACCATCAACATTTGCAACTGGAGTTATGAGAGATTATACCTCAACAATGTTTTCCCTTCACACTACCATAAACATTTCAAGCCGTATATCAGCACCCGTTCCTGCCACAAACACACTGAGTCCCGCTTTGTACTCTGGAAGATTTGGGCTTCGTTTTGGCATGTTTACTTTGTTGTAACCCCCTTCCATTCTAAATTAAATTTTAGTAAAGAAGCCCCGATTACTAGCTTGCTTTATGACACTGTATACCACAGAAAGGACGGTGTGTGTCGAAATGGCGTGGTAGTGCCCCTATGGAAATTAAGCTGCAGACTCCAGCAGTATGTTTTGTATGGCTGTGCACTTTATATGCAGTTGCTTTAAGGACAACTAGCAAAAACTACACACTGAAAAGATGAAGTGGGGTGGGTTCATACTCAGGGGTGGGCTCATACTCAGGGGTGGGCTCATACTCGGAGGTGGGCTCATACTGTGGGCTCATACTCGGGGGTGGGCTCATACTCAGGGGTGGGCTCATACTTGGGGGTGGGCTCATACTTGGGGGTGGGCTCATACTCGGGGGTGGGCTTATACCAGTTCCTTGGTGACATCCACTCACCTTCGTCGCAGGCAAGTGCAGTAACTCCAAGGGTGTGGCCATGCAGGGAGGCGGCCGATTTGACCACTCCGACAGAGGAGGTGCTGGTAGCATTGACGTGGGTGTGGTTTCCTGTTTCAGAGTCGTCAGGCGGCCACTTCCACTGGTGTATGGTGCGATCTCGGGAGGCAGCGTGGATCAGACCGGAGCGAGGATTGTACACTACCTGCAGTCAGGGGAGGGTACGGAGTTGGTAGCCTCATTCCCAGTTTCCATTCTGGTCTGGAAATGAGACTAGAAACAAGGCCACAACTACAGCAATCTCTCCCGCTAACCGTTGGCAAAGAAGAGCTAAAGTACATCACACACCTATTGGCCTAATTAAGAACACAACGGGGAGTGGTCATTGGACACTTTGAGAACCAAATACACGTATGTGAACACTGTACAGGAGCCTGGTCATATTACATTCCTTGAATAGTAAGGACACGGCGTGTGCAGTACGCTGTCAAGCACTACAATAGTCGAGGTACCTGTTATGACGTTATGGTTCGTTGAAATATCATTTCCTGGGTCCATTAAATTAATTTTAGAAATTAATCCATTAATCCAAGGTATTTTAGCAAAAGGATAGTGGCAGTAAACAGAGTTCTACACCTAGAAATAGCTTATGCTATATAAGGTGCTCCAGCACTTGTCTTCACTTGCTGATAGAGTTGTGGAAATATTTTGGACGAAGCGTAATTATTACAATGAGGGGCCTTGGCAAATGTGTGTGTATAATAATTACCATGTAATTGGGGAAGGCCAAACACAGTCAAGCACATGGTCATGCTACCCAATGCACTGCTCATTACCACAGTAGTTCTGTAGTAAACTATCCACACCTTTCTACTACTGCTATAGTATGGTAGAGTACAATGGTCAGTCACACTACATTAGGCATGCATGATACTGTATTTAATAATTCATACATAGAGCTATTAAAGCTTACCTGTGTAACATCTTTCGTGGGTCCTCTGAATCTGCCAATGTTAGTGTGGTTCGTCCACGAATACAGCAGAACATCCTAAGTAGTAGAAATATGCACAATTGTTATATAGAGAACCAGAACGAATTTATCTACCCTAGATCTGACAGATTAGTGTAAGTGCAGTCATTTGAAACGTGCAGTCACTGAGGTCCTGAAGTCGTATTTTAGCATATTGCAAGCAGTTTGCATGTCTCCGTAGACCTCGGAGGTGGTAGAGTGGTAAAGTAGTAGCAAATCATTCGGCGGGAACGTTTATTACCTTGTCCGCCCCTCCCGATAGCAGGCGTCCTTCATCCACTGCGCATAGGCTGTGGATGGGTCCCGTGTAGAGCGACGGTACGTCCTCGACCGTCTCCTCCTCTGCGTTGGCGTAGCTCACGGAGGAATCGTGCTGCTCCTTTGACGCTCCCTTGCCCATCGTTTGAAAGAATACGAAAAGTGTACGGAGCGTGTGCAAAGAGGGTTGAGTTGATGGGCGGGGCTCAAATTAGCACCGCCGGCTAGGTAAACAAAAGTTATTAAAATTTAATGACATGAAGGGAGGTCCCTATTAGATTGCGCGCTGACTTGACAGTGACCCAGTGAAGATAATTCCCCCATTCTAAGATCGCGCTTCGTCTTTGAGACCTAAATTCCCAGCGCTAGGCTCCTATCCAGTCTGGCAGGTATCGTATCTTATAGTTATCTAGAAAATTTGAGGCATTCACAGTTGTTATTTAAAGAAGGATGTCTTCCGACAGAAGAATAGCGTTCAGACGGTGTCTCGGCCATATTTCTCAAAATCTATCTCGCCAGCAGTTCGACGACATGAAGTTCATGTGCAAGGACGTCATACCGTTGGCCAGAATGGAGAAGATTCACGGCGCCCTCGACCTCTTTCAGGCTTTGGAGGAAAGAGGTACCCCATATAGTTTTTACTAATTAGCTTATTCCTGCTTGCTTTCATTGAGGCGTTGCTCTTAAATCTAAAATCAATTAACTGACAAACACTAGGGTTGAGTGACGGCTAGTTTCATTTCCAGTCCACACTAAGGCCACTCCAAATAGCTTCTGGTCCCACCTTTCCTTCCAACAGGATGTGGGCGGGCGGGTGCTACAGACTCTAGGACCTCACCAAACTTCCGTATATCAATATTACGCCCTTTTTACTCTGTTTGCCTTATTAAAAACCTTACTTGGCTTGCGCGATGATGTCGTGGTAGTAGCCGTGAAGGGCCATGGAAGATATTCGGGAGGCGGTATCTTCCACGGATACAAAGCTGTTCCGCCTTTCCAGAACTACACAACAGTTCTTCCACACCCACTAGCCTGGATCACGTTCTAATTACATAATCGTAATAGTCATAATAAATTTGGTCATGAAAATTGGATGCAGACGGTGGACCAGAAACTAAACATTAATTTGGAGTGATCTAAGGCTTAATGACATAGCTACATCTGTGCCTAGGTAAAATGTGTGTGCCTCAAGTCAAATAATGTTCAAAATGGGTGTGGTGGCCATCGCAGAGACAGATTCTTTAAGTAACTGCCGCTGCTATTGATGCTGCTGAACGCGCGACAACCGAAGGAGCGCACTGTACTTTGCACTTTGCACTTTGCGTGGAGGGTACACTTCGCAGTGCAAGGGCTGCTACACGTAGCCCTTTACAACCAGCCCGTGCCCGGGTAACACTAAATCTCTAGCTTCGCCATTGCTGAGGGTTAATAAAGGATGATGCAGATATTGTAAGCAGTCCCTAGCCTTGAAGTGGGCTGAAGTGAGTTTGCCTGGCTAGCTTGTGTAATACAGGTGTACTCTTGAGTTAGTTATAGGCTAGAGCACGTGAGCCACCGCTGCATGCGGCAGCTCACGTGCTTCTGTTATAGGTGATGATTTTTCTTGTACCAATTGGCACAGCATATCACGTGATTGCCTTCCATTCCAGGGAAGCTGTCTATGGAGAACATGGAGTTCTTTATCAAGGTCTTGGGCACCATTGGAAGCCCCAAGCTCCTTGACGAATTAGTGAGAGAAGGATTTTTACCCCAAAATGTGGTACGACAGCAACTAGCCGGCTCAAACCAGGCGCTTGTACCCCAAGACAATCAAAGCAGGGAAAGTGCTAGCGAATACCCGCTTACGGAATGCCTGATGAAGATTGCCCATGGACTCACGTCTCCAGAGGTGAACCGATTGGCATTTATTTGGTCTGAGCCACTCCTGAGCATGAGCGCAGATAAAATCTACTCCTCCACGCATCTGTTCCAGCTCCTACAGCAGAGGCAGATTATCACCCCTAAGAACGTTCGGCCACTTTACGATGGACTCCACGATATCGGTCGTAGTGATCTCGCACAGTTGATCAATTTGTATCTGGGTAAGACTGGTCAAGAACGATACGACGTAGCGGATGTGGGCTCAAGACCGGCGGGACAAGGTTGGTATTACCATATATACCCAGTAAAGTAATTGTCTCTCTCCCTGTATTGTAAAATTGTCTGTTGCCTTGTATTAAAGGCCGAAGATGCTGAAATAGTCGACCGTGAGTTTCAAGGAACGCAGTCCATTTCTCTGTTCCTTCTTAGTAGCCACTGAGAATAAAATTGGAGAATAATGGATACAGGCCCAGTACAAGGGTCATTCCTATCATTTCACATGGTGGGGGGGGGAAGGAGGGAGGGGGGGAGGGAGGGAGGGAGGGAGGGGGGAGGATGGGACCATTAGATCCTGCCATGATTGCTTGCCAAGCTATAACATGTCCGTTTTTGAGAACCTAATTGTGTAGTCGACAATAAGTATGTCTGGGCCTTTCCCAAGAATTCCCTTATATGTAGTGTAGGTAATGATCTCGCTTGTTCATCAGAAAGTAATTTGTGACGGTAGGACTTATATGTAAGGGGGGAAGCTATCCAAATATTATGCATGGTTGAACAATTGCATCAATGACATCGGAAAGTATCAGGTGGCCACGTATTATCTCGCGAGTTCGAGTTTCATGTAGACTAATGAGCTAATATTCCACGGCATTAGCTTATAGCTCTGTGGGTGCATGTGGGAGTCAGGCCCCCCCCCCCCCAACTAATTGGCTGCTCCTGGGTTATGGCTACAAAGAAACACTTTCTTTTAAACTGTTACCACGTAACTGTCTGACAGGATCTGAGTAGACCTGAGCCTAATTTGCCGGCTTAATTTTAGGTAGTTTTCCGTACCAAGAATAATGCGGGGAATGATCGGAGATAAAATGGGATTATTTTGATCTACAGCCTGGACCTCACATGCGGTCATTCTCAAGTTAAGTTGTATGACTGCAGTGTTTCCCCCAAAGGGGGGTACCAGGGTGCTCCCCCCTCCTTTCCTAACTTGGTGTCCTTTGATGTGGTCATTGGAATGTTTAATTTGCATTGATCTAATGGAAAAGTTATATCTCCCTCCTCCCCCCCTTTCTTTTTGTACTTGGGAGAAACACTGTTATAACAATACATGTACATTGGTCTACATAGACATATCACTTGTGTTGCAATACACCAAGTGCTGACTGTTTTTGGAAGTTGGAACATGCTGTTTGATGTCTTGTCACAGGCATGCAGCATTTAAATAATTTTAGGATGAGGTCATGACAGTGATTCTTTGGGGAAGTTCCCAGAATAAATATTGTGCAGTAGCCTCAGGCCTTAATCATAGGCATCAGAAGACATATTATGGAAAGTGGTAGTCAAATTACAAGTTTACATAGACTAGCTCAAGTCTTATTTTTAGAATTTGTCTAACAGTGATAGCTGTAGGTTGAGAAAATCGTATAGCAAACAATGTTTCACAATAAAGCTACCAAACGTTATCAGTCATGTGACTCAAACAAGGAAGGAAGTTAGTGTATTGCTAACATCCTTTGCAGGCAGTAAAATTCCATTCCAAAGCACTTGGAGATTAACGGGTAGCACATCTCTAGTTTAGTTCTGCTCTATCAGTGTGAGTGCATGGAGCATTGCAGTTAGACTTGTTCCCAAGTTATAGTTCTACAGAGAGCCTGCACGTTAGTAAGTTATTGTGTGTTGTAGAGACCATCGAAGGAAGGATGAAGTACGGATTCTCCGGAGGACACCACGTAATTCTTTGCTCGGTCTCTGGTGCAGATGTGCATGTCTCCTGAGGGAAGCCTGGAGCCATTATCTTTCTTGCCACACTTCCTTTTAAAAATGTTGACATCGTGCATGTGATTAGGGGTGGTAATTTCATATCTCGGCAATATCGTAATATTGAAGGGACTCGATATCGGAGTTTTTGAACAATATTGCAGTCACAATTTAATATGCCCCATGCACGTGCACACATAACTGACTAAACATTGTGACTGACAGGAATGAAATGAATCCAACGAAAATAGCCTTGTCGACTTACTATAGCTCCCAGGTTTGTAGTAGACTTGGTGTAGCCAGTGTATAAGTAGAGAGATGTGAGCACTGGAGATGGATGGCATGATCGAGCAATGCAAATGTGAGTTCCATGTAATCTCTACACTCTCAGTAGCAGCTGTGACTGATCCTTGGCGATATGTAACAGACAGAGACAGCATTCTCCTCAAGGCCAGTCAGGGTGTTTCCCCCCAGCACTGCGTGAGAAACAGAAAAAATAAAAGTGATGTCATAGCAACCTGGAAACTGTGTCTAGTCATTGTTTGGCTATGAATTTATTTTCAATTTCCTGGTTTGAAATATGTTATGGATTCCGGGGAATTGCTTGTGGCTTTGTACTGTATGGGTGAGCTGTACACTACGTGTGTGGCAGTCCTGCATGAAAAAGCAAACATTTATTTCGTTGCGTATTTTGATTACATTGCTGCGTTTGAAGCACTGTATCTCTGAAGTTCAGAGGTAAATGCAGTGCTTCGAACACAGCAATGCGATCAAAATACTTGTTGTTCATTTTCTACCCAGGACTGCCACGTGTGCTGGTTGTCGTTCCTATATACATGTATGGCCTGGTGACACTATATAGCCATCCTTTTTGGAATTTAGCAATGTTGGCATGTGGCCACTATTTGTAGCAATTTTTGGAGGCATGGTTTACATTTTTGTAATGGTTTTCCATATCCATTTGGCTTTTCGTGTGAACAGAATGGACAGTATACCGATTAGTTATTGTATGTCCATTTACGTAGCGATGATTGAATCATATACAGGCAACTTATACACAATTGCTAGGTTGTGCATTAATGTCCACCAGCTCTATATGCACCTTTAGGGCAAATCACTTTCTCTAGGTATCTAAATCTTTTATCTCGATACACTAAAGGTTCCGCAGCCTCCATACTTTTGGATTTCAGCATATACTGTACAGTGCTAGAGAACATTATGGGTGTGGCTTGTATTCCAAGTTAGTGTGCACAGTTTGAAGTCATAATAAACACTGGGAATATTTGGTTCAAATCAAACCAAACCCTACCAGCTTATAAGTATTCTCCTCCACTACGCACCCTCCCGTTATCTCGAGACCTGTCTATTGTATTATGCCATGGTCATAGCTTAGTTCCTGTGGTGTTCATTCCTTACAGGTGGAATAAGGGACAGACCTGGTGGTCCCCATAACTACCAGCCTACACGGCCAATTCAAGTCTCAGAAGACCATGGATCCTCCAATCCCCTGCCACCAGCATCAACAAACAGGGAGAGAATGAGTACTGGAGAAAGTTATCCCCATCCTTCCGTATGCAGCGAAGATCTGGAACTTTCTCGCCTCCATTCTGGCATCTCCGGAATGCACTCGTATGGTGGTGGTAATGTCTACGGATCAACCGCTCTGAGCACAGGTTCCCAGTTTACTTCTGCCCAAACCATTAGTAGTATGGGAGAGTCGACCAACACTACAATTTCCATGGGTTCCCATCCTGGGCAGAGCGGGTTACGTTTCGGTCACTTTCCCTCTAATGGAAGTGTGCAAATGACCCCGCCTTTCCTCCAGAAGTCTGGCATGACTAGCCCTCCGCCATCTTACGACGACGTAGCACTGCAGCCACCACGTTCAGCTGCATGTGACCACTCACCGAAGTTTCAAACACCGTTTGGCTTGACCTTCGACAGTCGATCAGAGAGTGGTGAACCTCTGCGAGGACCTCAAGCTAACCAAGATCTGGTGGCTGCTCTGAGTCAGAAAGACACTGAGCTCCTATCCAAAGAGCAAGAGCTTCAGCTTCTTCGCGACAATCTTAGACAAGCACAGGCAGAAGCCAGGCAGGCACACGTGCAAACTAGCCAGAAGAACGAGGCTACCTACGTGGAGACGGTCAAGCATTTGGAAGGAATCATTAAGATAAAAAATAGAGAAGTCACTGATCTAACAGAAGAAGTGCGGAAAATGCAAGCGACTCAAGCAATTGTTCCCGTTGATGACGATGAACTATACCCACTGGACAAAAACCCACATGGGATCTGCCTCATCATAAACAACCATAAGTTCTATCACCCGACAGATCCCGAGAAGGCGCACAATAACCGTGGAGGTGCAGAAGTTGATCAGTACAACTTGGTGCAGACTTTTAGGTACCTGCGCTATAGAGTCGAGGTGGAAGAAAACCTGACTCACGATGAAATGACTGATAGGATGATGCGAATGAGCCAGAGAGACCACTCTAACTATGATAGCTTTATCTGCTGCATTCTCACCCACGGCGAACGAGACGTGGTCCACGGCGCTGACAGCATCGAAGTAAACCTCGCTGATCTGACTGGCCTGATGAAATTCAGCAAAACACTGACCGGAAAACCCAAGATGTTCTTTGTCCAGGCTTGTCGAGGAGAGAAAGAAGATTCAGGTGTCAGGCTTGATTACGAAAAAGACTCAGGTGGTCTCCAGCCTGCCTCAGTAACTTCAGTCATTCCTAGCGATGCAGACTTCTTCTTTGGCTATGCTACGCCATCGGGCAATGCCGCCTATCGCAGCAGACGGCACGGCTCCTGGTATATCTCCGAACTGTGTAAAGTGTTTACAGAAGGTGCATATGAAAGTACCTTAAGCCGAATGATGAAAAAGGTGAACAACCAGGTCTCTATGGCCTTCACGAAGGAAGGCCTGAAGCAGTGCTCGGAGAATGTAGACCGTCTTCGCAAAGAAGTACACTTTTTCCATCACATACGTAACAAAGTTAGTGGAAGACCCCATTGAATGTTTGTTTCTGTAGTAATATTATGTTATGAGTGGTTCTAATAATGGTGTACGGTTTCCATCTAATGGTAATGTTTTGTACATATAGTTGTATTCGTCTTCATGCTGTTCAATGTTGATTGTATGGCATCATCCCACGGTTGCTATAATAATATTCCATGCTGATTAATCTTAGCAAGCTGATCCTGAGTTGATCGATCCTTAGCTGCCATGGGGACAGACTCCACGTAGCTACACAGAAAGTTACCGGCCAGGGGACAGGCTCTTGCTACTGGAGAGTGTCTCCCTGATGGTACATGTACTCTGAGAGGCACAGAAGGTTTGTGTATTATAGTCTGGTTAAGCCTTCCCAAACTGCATGTACTATATATAGCTAGTTACCAATTGCAAGGGGTCCTTATATTTCTCCTATATATTATCAACTTTAGAATATTTGAACCCACATACGTGGGGGGGGGATTCTTCCAGGGGGTCCATTAAGAAAATTGTAATTAACGTGACATGATGATCTGGGGTTCGGAATGGCTATAAAACGCTTCCGGCACCTGGTACGTAGCTAGCTGGAGCCAGCAGATAGTCAGCGGCAGCGGCTAACTTATATAAATTATCGTTGGTTGCAAACTACATGTAGGCCTACCGGTAGCTGACAGTGACTGCTCTTGTCGGCAAATAGTATTAAGTAAGTTTGATATCATTATAATATTAAATAGCTAATTTGTATGTACTGCGATATAAACACAGCCGTGGATCGCAGGCGAGACTATCACCAAAGAGTCCACTGCCATAGCCATATTAAAATGCATGCAATAAAGATAATTTGAAGCACTGGCTATTGGTCAGGCTAGGAATCAGCAATGCTCCTGCATATATTAAAGCGCACGGAGGACTCTAACCGAGTAGAACCTTACTGTACATGACTTAGTCTCGCTATCTTTCCCGGGCAGAAGTGATGTACTAATAACACCCGCCCTAGTCGCCGGTCGAGATGGGCAACCGCATGAATTTAACTCCGATAACTTGTCGATTTCCTGTAAGCTTAGCTTCCCCCCTCCAATCTCCCGAATGACTCGCGGCTCCAAGCATGCAAGCTCTGCAATAATACTCTAACTTATAATCGGTAGTCTCGCATAGCCAGACTGTTATTGATTTAAAAAAGTGAGCAGCACTGCTGGGTGGAAGAACACCGTCACTGTTGAATCTCAATATTGGCTAGCAAGCCATAAAACATGCAAGTGAATTTCATGGCAATGTCAGTCTAGCGACAATACAATTATGCAGGATTGCAGTTTCCATATCTTTTCAGCTTGCATGGCTGCTGCTGTCCAGCCAGTGATCCAGTTGTGGTAAGCGTATCACTTATATGGAACCATAATTGAATCAGCTGAAGCAGTCATTGGCAACCCTTACCAAACAAAATATGCAAAGCCTTTGCTGGTATAATTATCATATAATAGCCATGGTATAGATTGGCTAAGATGACTCCTAAGTGCCAAAGTGTATGTTACCAGCCCACAGTACACAGAACCCCATCAATGCAGTTGAAGTTAACAAAATTTGCCAAATTTATGTTAACTTCAACTGCATAGCTACCTGGTAGATGGTAGATACTAAATGCATAACACTGATGGGAGGTGGGAAAGAAGGGAAGAGAAGGAACCTCCGAGCTAGTGTTGTTCTAGCCAGGAGTAGGACTTCCAACATTTTTAGCTACTCATACTCTGATATATAGCTATATAGCGTTCCATATCTGACCCGTACTTCTTTTTTTCGTTGTTATTTTTTACTAGATCGTGTCACTGCTACCATCGGAAGTGTTTGAAAATGGGTAAGGTTTTGAGAAGTATTCATATCAATGATAAGTGCAATAGAATGAACTGTCTGTGTTAAAGGGAATTTCACTGTTCTTATTATAAACTGCAATTACCTGTGGAATCTGATGTAGCATTCACTGATTGATTACTATAACACCTAGATCTATTGCTAATGTGGCTCCATTAAATATTATTTAGCTGTATCATACATGCAGTTTATACGAGTATATTTAGACTAGCCAAGAGCCCCCAGACTAGTACTCTTGGACTCATGAGTAACACATCTTGTGTATGGCTTTCACATGCAGCTGAAGCTAACTACTGTATCCCACTGGAGAATCTCCTCGAGCCCCTAACACCCATTGCTGACCACTGGCATAACCTTGCAGCGGCTATTGGTGTCCCACAAGACATTACCACATCGATTAATGCCCGATACGCCGGTAATACAACCGATTGCCTCCAAAACCTGCTGGAGTGGTGGTCCAAAAAGCAGACGGATGAACAAACTGCTTGGAAAGTGCTTACTGATGCACTCCAGAAACACGGGCACGAAAACATCTCAAAGAATCTAGCCGAGAAATACCTCACTGACAGCTCACCAGACCAGCAAGCGCCAACCTCAACCCCCGAGCCACGGCCAATGTCACCCTCTACAGGTTTCTATATGATCATTATAATTTTTTATATTATAATATAGCTACTGTGTACGAGATCTAGTACAGTGAGGCATGGAAAGGGGAGTGGCTGGAATTGAAGCTGTACTGTTACACTATATTGCCTACTGTTTTTTGAGACTTGTGTGTGGCCCTGTAGCTATATATATATAGCTAATTAGTTATAAGAGTCTTCCTAAAGTATATAATAGATTTGTTTTCAGACTTTGTTACATTTCACAGTATGGATTTCCAGAGCTTCAGTTCAGTCATTCATATCTGACTTATATACGTTGACTCAAAGTCAGGTATCTAGCAGTAACTAAGGCATTTGAGGTTTATTGTACACTAAGGACTAGTAGAATGGAATTAAGTGGTTGTAGTAATGATTTCAAACGTGAGACTACAGGTCTCTGTGAAGACTAGACAAGAATCAGATGCTATCACTAGTAGCTAATTAGTAAGTGCATTGACCCAGAGAGCCAGGACTACCCACATGCAGAGATTTCTGCAGCCGTGGAAAATAGCTATACTAACTGTAAAAAAAAGAGTAGCTTCCAGCTTCAATAGACGGAAACCCTATTGACCACGTTTATGTGGGACTCGCTCACCATTCATTGAAGAACTCCAGGGTTCTACTGTAGTTGTGCAGTGTCTAGAAGCCATTGGGAAGAAAATGTGTTTTTATCAATGTCAGTACAGCACTACAGCAATACAAAGGCACTGGTAGGATTTGTAGCTGTGAAAAAAGCTAAGGCTGCATGCAGAAGAGCTAGCTATGTAGCTAGGGAGACCTGAGTATGAGGCTATGCCTATACTCCTGAAGATGAGCAAGCTTTTGTCCCACTCCAGTAACCTGAAGCCAGAAGTGAATGCACGTACTAATTGTTTATGGTATTCGGTGACAGCAATTGAATCCTTGGAATGATCATAGAAGTGCCACTCGTATTTAGAATTTCATGAAGGTTCAAGTTACATAAGTCAGGTATCGTATAGCGGGAAATTTTCACCAGGGAATATTTTCGCCAAAGCCAATAGTGTAGTATTGCAGGAAAACTTGTCAAAATTTTACCCCTGGTGAAAATTTCCCGCTATACAGTATATTAAGTTAAGTTAAGTCAGGTAAGATCATATGACTGACCTAACTAAAACTCTCTGGCAACCCAGCAAAAAGAGCCCATACTACAGTATACTATGGCAAAAGACGGGGGGGGGGGGGGCAGTATCAACCCCATGATTATAATTATAATTATTGTACTTCCGAAAACTTTATGCCAAAGTGTCAGTACTGCAACTATTAATAGCACTGCTATAGGTAGCCATTTTGAGATTTGAAGCACACTCCTTCACACCCAGGTGAAGTGCACCAGGAGATGACGGCAGAGATGGCTGTCAGAGAGCCAGAGGCAGCAGCAAATTCACAACTCGCAGCAGCCGCTACAAGTAGGTGGATTTGACTCATATTATGATATTGCATATATAATACATGAATTACAGGTGCTGCGTGCATTTGTAAAGATTGAACCTACAATAATTTCTACAATACAGGAGTCTTTGCATGCATTGTGATGTATTTAATATGTCCGTGCCCGCTCCATCTCTGCAGATCGTTTCAGAGGCATACTAGCCAATGATATCTGCAGAAAACTTGGCCCACCCCAAACAAGGAGTTTGAAGTTCATGTGTCGAAGTATCATTTGTCATGCCACCTTAACCAGAATTGATGGTTCACTGGGAGTTCTCGTGGAATTGATGAATGTTGGAAAGCTCTCTCCTACAAAACTCGGTCTCCTGACGGAGATATTCCGCATCCTAGGGTGGGAAGTCCACCTGAAAACGCTGGAAGACGCAGGATTTAACATTCCAGAGAACATGGAATGTGATGACATCAACAAAAGAGAGTTCATCTTCGCTAAATACCTGATGAAGATTGCCCAGGGACTCACAGATGAAGAAGTCCAGCAGCTCGGCTTCACCATTATCAACCAGTGGAAAGGTATGGGTGCTCAAGCGCAACAATACTCCGCGATTCAGCTGTTCATCGTCCTACAACAGCGTCGGATCATTACACCTGCCCATGTGGCTCGCCTCCACCATGAGCTCCATGAGTTGAAACGTGAAGACCTCTGCCAGTTCTTGAAGGAATACACTATCGAATCAAAGCAAGAGTATATTCCACAACTACAGCAGCTCTCTGAAGGTATAATATATAAATAGTTGTATAGCTACCACCAAGGAATTCTATACATTTTAATAACGTTATCATTAGTTGGTATAGTAAGATTAAAATCTGCAGTTGTGTTTATACAGTCATATTATTGCAGGCCACTACTTTGGGCCTGTCCTCGAGCCTTCTACAGCGGTATACCGACAGCTGCAGACCCCAGATGTCCTGATGCCAAAACGTGATCCGGAGCAGATATTTAAGCAAGAGCATGAGACCAAAACCATGGAAACTGATGGAAAAACAAGAGAGCTGATGGAAAAAATCAAGAAGCAAACCGAATTAGTTGAAGAAAAACACGCTGAACTACAGGCCTCCGAGGAGAATCTGTCAGCTTTGGAGAATGAATTAGATGTCTTGAGGAATAGAAGGAAGGAGTTTATCGCTAAGATTCCAAAGCCACGTACGAAACTACCCACTTACCAGATCGATAATAAGAGAAACCATGGCCTCGCACTCATCATCAACAACTTTGCATTCCTCAGGGACACAGAGGATGCAGACGATATCAACCAGTGGGTTCCCGAGAATGCATTGTCAGGAAGAAATATCGATGAGCACAATCTCGTTGAGATCTTCTCGGTGCTGGGCTACAAAGTAGAAGTACAACAGAATTGCAAAGCTGAGGAAATCCAAGCAATATTCCAAGCGATCAAGGAGCAAGACAATTCAGGGTACGACAGTTTCATCTGCTGTATCATGTCACAGGGAAGGGGCCGCAGCATCTTAACTTCTGACAACAAGTTAGTAGGCATTGACCAACTCATGAATGGGCTTAGCAAGGAATTCTATCGACAGCCAAAGATGTTCTTCATTCACGCTTATTCCATGGATGCCGAACCAGCTGCAACCCCTGTAGCCACTCATTCCAGTCTCATTCCCGAGGGCATGGACTTTCTCTGTATGTACACGAACCCACCGATGGAGGTCGCCTGGCAAGATGGCAGATTTGGTTCATGGTTCTGCAGGGCCCTGTGTGAGAACTTCTACGTGCATGCCCAACAGTATGATCTTCTTACGATGCTAACCATGGTAGCTAAGAAGCTTTCCAGAGCTACCGACGAAGACCAAAAGTACTACCCAATTATTGTCAGCCAGCTGAGAAAGCTGGTGCAATTCCATTTGATTCGCCCAATCAAGTAGTGAAGGTTTAACGAACTGCATCGGACTTTGTATCATTCTGGTGAGAAGATACAGCTTGCATAACTTTTGGTTGTATTTTTTTCTTCAAGGCCAATGATGGTTATAACGCATACATGACATATTATATAATAGCTAGTACTTTTTTGCTATCGTGTGTATTATACCATTATTATAACAATGACAATTTCAATAAATGTAATTATGAAACTCAGAAATTGTGCAACTACAACACAGAGCACATATAATATATACAAACGTAACAACAAAAAAAAACTGAAAAAGTAGGTAATAGCCCTCATTCACAAACACAAATCCTACAACATACTGAGTGTCCCTGGCCCTTCCAGACAAGGATAGTAGACCTATAGGCATTAACTTCATAATCAAATGTCTAACACTCCGGCCCAGTGCTATAAGCCCAGGAATCCGAAAGGCAAAATGAAGAGCCACATATACAGGTCCCGTCTTTTTGCGCGCGAGTCAGAGTCTCGTGCCCAGACTTCCCTCCCGGCCGATCCCGATCCCAGGCCCACACAAGGGCACGTACGAGTACATGCAACTGTCATGGTTTCGGAAGACTATAAATTGCTACCGCTTCCGACACCTGATAACGGCAACCAGCTGGGGTACGTGTATGGTGACATATCTGACAGTGACTGGTCTTGCCAGCAAATAGTTTCACAGTAAGTTTTGATATCATAGCTACACAATTTATATGTAAAACGTGCTGCAATAGCTATAAGCACTGCCGAGGACCCTGGCCGGACTTCTGGGAGTGTATCCGCTGTCACGGTGCTGCCGCGGCGGCATTAGCTGATCACGCAGCTTTTATTAGCTCCTGGCACCTGCCTCATGCAGCTAAAATATGGGACTCCACCCGAGTCGGCGCCGGCCGCGCATGAACAGACGCTGGCTACGCCAGTCAATATTTCGTGATATTAGTGCAGGAGCATTATGGTCTGACTACGTAATAGCCTATCAGGACGCCGGTCACAAATTTACACCAGCCAGTACTAAAATATATCTCCTGAATGAAGCAAGCTACCTATTGCAGTCGGATATCACTTTACTACCCTATGTGGCTTATCAGCTAATAGGAGTCACCTTAGCTGATCTGCCAATCGTGGTATAAACGTGTTAAGGCATCCAAGCCAGCAGTTTACTCGTGCACTGACTGCTTCCATCAAAGTACATGCACGTAGTAGCTGTCCATGTCTGTGAGATTCTACACTATTATGAACGGTTGTTGTTGTTTGTTTTTTAATAGGTCGTGTCACAGTTGCCCTGTGAAGTGCTTGAAAATGGGTAAGGGCTTGAGAAGTAGTCATATCAATAATTAACTTTCTTTATTAGCTACGAAAGGAATTCTGCTGTCCTTATTATAAGCTGCAACCAATGGAATCTGATGTAACATTGATATTTTACTATAATACCTAGACTATATCAATACATTTGGCTCCACAAAGAAATTTGACTCTGTGGTGGGTGAATGATTAATTAGGCTTTGAAATCCATCTTGGGATAGTGCCTTCCATATAAGGAATGCTCTGAGCTCTGAGCCGTGTAAATTCCTGTATATGTGCAATATTTTTCGTGCGTGCAGTTTACTAGATAAGCCAAGAGCCCCCAGACACTTGGACTCATGAGTAACACAACTTGTGTATGGCTTTCACATGCAGCTGAAGCTAACTACTGTATCCCACTGGAGAATCTCCTCGAGCCCCTAACACCCATTGCTGACCACTGGCATAACCTTGCAGCGGCTCTTGACGACGTTCCACAAGACGTTATCACATCGATTAATGCCCGATACGCCGGTAATACAACCGATTGCCTCCAAAACCTGCTGGAGTGGTGGTCCAAAAAGCAGACGGATGAACAAACTGCTTGGAAAGCGCTTACTGATGCACTCCAGAAACACGGGCACGAAAACATCTCAAAGAATCTAGCCGAGAAATACCTCACTGACAGCTCACCAGACCAGGAAGCGCCAACCTCAACCCCCGAGCCACGGCCAATGTCACCCTCTACAGGTTTCTATATGATCATTATAATTTTTTATATTATAATATAGCTACTGTGTACGAGATCTAGTACAGTGAGGCATGGAAAGGGGAGTGGCTGGAATTGAAGCTGTACTGTTACACTATATTGCCTGCTGTTTTTTGAGACTTGTGTGTGGCCCTGTAGCTATATATATATAGCTAATTAGTTATAAGAGTCTTCCTAAAGTATATAATAGATTTGTTTTCAGACTTTGTTACATTTCACAGTATGGATTTCCAGAGCTTCAGTTCAGTCATTCATATCTGACTTATATACGTTGACTCAAAGTCAGGTATCTAGCAGTAACTAAGGCATTTGAGGTTTATTGTACACTAAGGACTAGTAGAATGGAATTAAGTGGTTGTAGTAATGATTTCAAACGTGAGACTACAGGTCTCTGTGAAGACTAGACAAGAATCAGATGCTATCACTAGTAGCTAATTAGTAAGTGCATTGACCCAGAGAGCCAGGACTACCCACATGCAGAGATTTCTGCAGCCGTGGAAAATAAACTAACTGTGAAAAAAAAGTAGCTTCCAGCTTCAATAGACGGAAACCCTATTGACCACGTTTATGTGGGACTCGCTCACCATTCATTGAAAAACTCCAGGGTTCTACTGTAGTTGTGTCTAGAAGCCATTGGGAAGAAAATGTGTTTTTATCAATGTCAGTACAGCACTACAGCAATACAAAGGCACTGGTAGGATTTGTAGCTGTGAAAAAAGCTAAGGCTGCATGCAGAAGAGCTAGCTATGTAGCTAGGGAGACCTGAGTATGAGGCTATGCCTATACTCCTGAAGATGAACAAGCTTTTGTCCCACTCCAGTAACATGAAGCCAGAAGTGAATGCACTTACTAATTGTTTATGGTATTCGGTAACAGCAATTGAATCCTTGGAATGATCATAGAAGTGCCACTCGTATTTAGAATTTCATGAAGGTTCAAGTTACATAAGTCAGGTATGTTAAGTTACATATTATAAGTCAGATAAGATCATATGACTGACCTAACTAAAATTCTCTGGCAACCCAACAAAAAGAGCCCACACCTTTAATGCAGTATACTAAGGCAAAAGACGGGGGGGGGGGGACAGTATCAACCCCATGGTTATAATTATGTACTTCCGAAAACTTTATGCTAAATTAAAAAGTGTCAGTACTGCAACTATTAATAGCACTGCTATAGGTAGCCGTTTTGAGTTTTGAATCATACTACTTCATACACAGGTGAAGTGCACCAGGAGATGGCAGAGATGGCTGTCAGAGAGTCAGAGGCAACAAACTCGCAGCTCGCAGCAGCCGCTACAAGTAGGTTAATTTGACTCATATTGTGATATTGCATATATAATACATGAATTACAGGTGCTGCGTGCACTTTTTGTAAAGATTGAACGTGCGATAATTTCTACAATACAGGAGTCTTTGCATGCATTGTGATGTTTAATATGTCCGTGCCCACTCCATCTCTGCAGATCGTTTCAGAGGCATACTAGCCAATGATATCTGCAGAAAACTTGGCCCACGCCAAACAAGGAGTTTGAAGTTCATGTGTCGAAGTATCATTTGTCATGCCACCTTAACCAGAATTGATGGTTCACTGGGAGTTCTTGTGGAATTGATGAATGTTGGAAAGCTCTCTCCTACAAAACTCGGTCTCCTGACGGAGATATTCCGCATCCTAGGGTGGGAAGTCCACCTGAAAACGCTGGAAGACGCAGGATTTAACATTCCAGAGAACGTGGAATGTGATGACATCAACAAAAGAGAGTTCATCTTCGCTAAATACCTGATGAAGATTGCCCAGGGACTCACAGATGAAGAAGTCCAGCAGCTCGGCTTCACCATTATCAACCAGTGGAAAGGTATGGGTGCTCAAGCGCAACAATACTCCGCGATTCAGCTGTTCATCGTCCTACAACAGCGTCGGATCATTACACCTGCCCATGTGGCTCGCCTCCACCATGAGCTCCATGAGTTGAAACGTGAAGACCTCTGCCAGTTCTTGGAGGAATACATTATCGAATCAAAGCAAGAGTATATTCCACAACTACAGCAGCTCTCTGAAGGTATAATATATAAATAGTTGTATAGCTACCACCAAGGAATTCTATACATTTAATAATGTTATCATTAGTTGGTATAGTAAGATTAAGTCGATTAAAATCTGCATACTGCAACTCTGAAGGTATAAATAGTGTATAGTTGATTTATGCATAATGCTATCATCGGTTGATATAATTAAGGAAATAAGATTGTTTATACAGTCATATTATTGCAGGCCACTACTTTGGGCCTGTCCTCGAGCCTTCTACAGAGGTATACCGACAGCTGCAGACCCCAGATGTCCTGATGCCAAAACGTGATCCGGAGCAGATATTTAAGCAAGAGCATGAGACCAAAACCGTGGAAACTGATGGAAAAACAAGAGAGCTGATGGAAAAAATCAAGAAGCAAACCGAATTAGTTGAAGAAAAACACGCTGAACTACAGGCCTCCGAGGAGAATCTGTCAGCTTTGGAGAATGAATTAGATGTCTTGAGGAATAGAAGGAAGGAGTTTATCGCTAAGATTCCAAAGCCACGTACGAAACTACCCACTTACCAGATCGATAATAAGAGAAACCATGGCCTCGCACTCATCATCAACAACTTTGCGTTCCTCAGGGACACAGAGGATGCAGACGATATCAACCAGTGGGTTCCCGAGAATGCATTGTCAGGAAGAAATATCGATGAGCACAATCTCGTTGAGATCTTCTCGGTGCTGGGCTACAAAGTAGAAGTACAACAGAATTGCAAAGCTGAGGAAATCCAAGCAATATTCCAAGCGATCAAGGAGCAAGACAATTCAGGGTACGACAGTTTCATCTGCTGTATCATGTCACAGGGAAGGGGCCGCAGCATCTTAACTTCTGACAACAAGTTAGTAGGCATTGACCAACTCATGAATGGGCTTAGCAAGGAATTCTATCGACAGCCAAAGATGTTCTTCATTCACGCTTATTCCATGGATGCCGAACCAGCTGCAACCCCTGTAGCCACTCATTCCAGTCTCATTCCCGAGGGCATGGACTTTCTCTGTATGTACACGAACCCACCGATGGAGGTCGCCTGGCAAGATGGCAGATTTGGTTCATGGTTCTGCAGGGCCCTGTGTGAGAACTTCTACGTGCATGCCCAACAGTATGATCTTCTTACGATGCTAACCATGGTAGCTAAGAAGCTTTCCAGAGCTACCGACGAAGACCAAAAGTACTACCCAATTATTGTCAGCCAGCTGAGAAAGCTGGTGCAATTCCATTTGATTCGCCCAATCAAGTAGTGAAGGTTTAACGAACTGCATCGGACTTTGTATCATTCTGGTGAGAAGATACAGCTTGCATAACTTTTGGTTGTATTTTTTTCTTCAAGGCCAATGATGGTTATAACGCATACATGACATATACAACAACACATCCACTGTATTGCTTTTGGTATGTATCGTATGTATCTGTATCATCAGAACTTACTGTATAATATTTCTAGTTAATAAATGTTCATGTGCTGTGTTTTTTGCTTTTTTATAACCTATTACTGTCTCATAAGCTCTCATGAGCTGGCTGTACCATTCTTACAGGTGACATTAAATTTTTGATTGATTGATTGATTGTATATAATAGCTAGTACTTTTTTGCTATCGTGTGTATTATACCATTATTATAACAATGACAATTTCAATAAATGTAATTATGAAACTCAGAAATTGTGCAACTACAACACAGAGCACATATAATATATACAAACGTAACAACAAAAAAAACACTGAAAAAGTAGGTAATAGCCCTCATTCACAAACACAAATCCTACAACATACTGAGTGTCCCTGGCCCTTCCAGACAAGGATAGTAGACCTAGGCATTAACTTCATAATATTGATTCAAATGTCTAACACTCCGGCCCAGTGCTATAAGCCCAGGAAAGGATCAATACAAAATGAAGAGCTACATATACAGGTCCCGTCTTTTTGCGCGCGAGTCAGAGTCTCGTACCCAGACTTCCCTCCGGCTCCCGGCCGATCCCGATCCCGATCCCAGGCCCACACAAGGGCACGTACGAATACATGCAACTGTCAGAGACTGAAAGGTACGGGTGGTGGTTTCGGAAGACTATAAATTGCTACCGCTTCCGACACCTGATAACGGCAACCAGCTGGGGTACGTGTATGGTGACATATCTGACAGTGACTGGTCTTGCCAGCAAATAGTTTCACAGTAAGTTTTGATATCATAGCTATACAATTTATATGTAAAACGTGCTGCAATAGCTATAAGCACTGCCGAGGACCCCAGGACTTCTGGGAGTGTATCCGCTGTCACGGTGCTGCCGCGGCGGCATTAGCTGATCACGCAGCTTTTATTAGCTCCTGCTTCAGCTAAAATCCACCCGAGTCGGCGCCGGCCGCGCGCTAGAACAGACCATAACCATATGGGTGGATGTGATACGGTACGCATCCAAGCCAGCAGTTCGGTATTAGTGCACTGACTGCTTCCATCAAAGTACATGCACGTAGTAGCTGTCCATGTCTGTGAGATTCTACACTATTATGAACGGTTGTTGTTGTTTGTTTTTTAATAGGTCGTGTCACAGTTGCCCTGTGAAGTGCTTGAAAATGGGTAAGGGCTTGAGAAGTAGTCATATCAATAATTAACTTTCTTTATTTATTATAAGCTGCAACCAATGGAATCTGACGTAACATTAATTGGTATTTTACTATAACACCTAGACTATATCAATACATTTGGCTCCACAAAGAAATTTGACTCTGTGGTGGGTGAATGATTAATTAGGCTTTGAAATCCATCTTGGGATAGTGCCTTCCATATAAGGAATGCTCTGAGCTCTGAGCCGTGTAAATTCCTGTATATGTGCAATATTTTTCGTGCGTGCAGTTTACTAGATAAGCCAAGAGCCCCCAGACACTTGGACTCATGAGTAACACAACTTGTGTATGGCTTTCACATGCAGCTGAAGCTAACTACTGTATCCCACTGGAGAATCTTCTCGAGCCACTAACACCCATTGCTGACCACTGGCATAACCTTGCAGCGGCTCTTGACGATGTTCCACAAGACGTTATCACATCGATTAATGCCCGATATGCCGGTAATACAACTGATTGCCTCCAAAACCTGCTGGAGTGGTGGTCCAAAAAGCAGACAGATGAACAAAATGCTTGGAAAGTGCTCATTGATGCGCTCCAGAAACATGGGCACGAAAACATCTCAAAGAATCTAGCCGAGAAATACCTCAACTCAACAGACCAGGAAGAGCAGACCTCCAGTTCTGAGCCACCTGAGAGTTTGCGGCAGCCCTCCACAGGTTTCTGACAAATTATAGTAATTTGTGTGATATACTATGGACAAGGTCTAGTAGATTTGTGTTATGAGTAAGTGTTGGAATGCAATTAGTGTACACCCTTGGACTGGGAGTAGCAGTTGCAGGGTACATGCACCTAAGTAAGGTGACAGTACAGGACAGTGTAAGCACTATTAAAATATGCAATTAGACATACTTGGGTACTAACCACGAAACTCTATACATTAGAAGTGCATACACAACAGCTGTCGTCTAGCTTTCTTCAGGTTTCACATTTTTGTACATATTATACCGTGACTATTGGTTGATCTCAGCTCTCTTAGTAGAGCCATTGGAACAACTTCCTTAAATGAATCAACCTGTTCTCATTTTGATCATAGCCATTTATTTTTTGAGTTACAAAAGCTGAACATGTTGCATACACGGGCACAATTAATTGTTAACACGGTATGGGTATGTGGAGGGAGTTGGTCAAGAATGCTGAAAGTACGTTCGCGGGTATTAAATGTTGTGATTTTTCCAATTTGCAAAAATGTGTATAATTGTCTCCTTAAGGTATGCCAAATTGAGAGTACTGCAATTACTAAATCAGACTCTCAAATAGCACTGCTAGGTAGCCATTGTGAGACTGAATCACACTACTTCACATCCAGGTGAAAGGCACCAGGAGATGACAGAGATGGCTGTCGGAGAACTAGAGGCAGCAACAAACTTGCAACTCGCAGCAGCCGCTACAAGTAGGTTGATTTAACTCATATTGTGATATTGTATATATAATACATGAATTACAGGTGCTGCGTGCACTTTTGTAAATGCGATAATTTCTACAGTACAGGAGTCTTTGCATGCATTGTGATGTATTTATATGTCCGTGCCCACTCCATCTCTGCAGATCGTTTCAGAGGCATACTAGCCAATGATATCTGCAGAAAACTTGGCCCACGCCAAACAAGCAGTTTGAAGTTCATGTGTCGAAGTATCATTTGTCATGCCACCTTAACCAGAATTGATGGTTCACTGGGAGTTCTTGTGGAATTGATGAATGTTGGAAAGCTCTCTCCTACGACACTCGGTCTCCTGACGGAGATATTCCGCATCCTAGGGTGGGAAGTCCACCTGAAAACGCTAAAAGACGCAGGATTTAACATTCCAGAGAACGTGGAATGTGATGACATCAACAAAAGAGAGTTCATCTTCGCTAAATACCTGATGAAGATTGCCCAGGGACTCACAGATGAAGAAGTCCAGCAGCTCGGCTTCACCATCATCAACCAGTGGAAAGGTATGGGTGCTCAAGCGCAACAATACTCCGCGATTCAGCTGTTCATCGTCCTACAACAGCGTCGGATCATTACACCTATCCATGTGGCTCGCCTCCACCATGAGCTCCATGAGTTGAAACGTGAAGACCTCTGCCAGTTCTTGGAGGAATACATTATCGAATCGAAGCAAGAGTATATTCCACAACTACAGCAACTCTCTGAAGGTATAATATATTATATAAATAGCTACCACCAAGGAATTTATACATGTTATCATTAGTTGGTATAGTAAGATTAAGTCGATTAAAATCTGCAGTTGTGTTTATACAGTCATATTATTGCAGGCCACTACTTTGGGCCTGTCCTCGAGCCTCCTACAGAGGTATACCGACAGCTGCCGACCGCAGAAGTAGTGATGTCAGAACGTGATCCGGACCAGCTATTTAAGGAAATGCAAGAGCATGAGACCAAAACGGTGGAAGCTGAAACAAAAACAAGAGAGCTGATGGAAAAAATCAAGAAGCAAACCGAATTAGTTGAAGAAAAAAGCGCTGAACTACAGGCCTCCGAGGAGAATCTGTCAGCTTTGGAGAATGAATTAGACGCCTTGAGGAATAGAAGGAAGGAGTTTATCGCTAAGATTCCAAAGCCACGTATACAACTACCCACTTACAAGATCGATAATAAGAGAAACCATGGTTTTGCGCTCATCATCAACAACTTTGTGTTCAACGGGGACACAGAGGATGCAGACGATATCGACCAGTGGGTTCCCGAGAATGCATCGTCAGGAAGAAATATCGATGAGCACAATCTCATTGAGATCTTCTCGGTGCTGGGCTACAAAGTAGAAGTACAACAGAATTGCAAAGCTGAGGAAATCCAAGCAATATTCCAAGCGATCAAGGAGCAAGACAATTCAGGGTACGACAGTTTCATCTGCTGTATCATGTCACAGGGAAGGGGTCGCAGCATCTTATGTTCTGATAACAAGTTAGTAGCCATCGACCAACTCATGAATGGGCTTAACAAGGAATTCTATCGTCAGCCAAAAATATTCTTCATTCACGCTTATTCCATGGATGCCAAACCAGACGCAACCCCTATAGCCACTGATTCCGGTCTCATACCCGAGGGCATGGACTTTCTCTGTATGTACACGAACCCACCGATGGAGGTCGCCTGGCAAGATGGCAGATTTGGTTCATGGTTCTGCAGGGCCCTCTGTGAGATCTTCTACGTGCATGCCCAACAATATGATCTTCTTACGATGCTAACCATGGTAGCTGAGAAGCTTTCCAAAGCTACCGATGAAGACCAAAAGTACTACCCAATTATCGTCAGCCAGCTGAGAAAGCTGGTACGATTCCAATTGATTCGTCCAACCAAGTAAGGAATGTTTCTAACAAACTACATGTATAGTTAAGTGTATGTACCTTGGACTGTGGCATCATTCTGGTATGTCAGCTATAGTTTCCATAATTAGCTTTTGATTGTGTATGTTTTCTTATATCCTCAATATTCTGAATAATAAATGCACATTCTTTTATTTATAATAGGGCTTTTTTGAAATGTTATATCACTGAAAAAATATGTACATGTAGTTGTTTTGACCACTTAGTGATTACCTGAATTTCAAATGTACTGTCAGGTAGGAGTTAGGCCTCATATGCAAGGAATGTCAAGTTCCATACAACGAACAAATTACCCACTTAGAGGCCTAACTCCTCTATACCTTCATACTCAGACATCTGAAATTTAGGCCACCACTGAGTAGCCAAACAACTACACAGTTTTTGCAGTGTACTATTCTGTGTAACGTAATATCATACAACAATGGCAATTATTATTGTTGGAACTATGAGCAATTTCAGCGTAGAGTGTAGATAGACCTAACAACAGAAGTTAAAAGGGTCTAGCCCTCACCTCACTATACACACTGCAAATTTATGCAATAGATAAGCATCCCTCTCCAGACAAAAAACAGTAGGCCTAGCTTATATCAAAAATGTCCAATGCTCCAGTGGTATACAAGTCCAGGAAAGCACCAATAATGCCATTTCATGGCACTGAAATAGCCACACAGGATCTTTTTGTTGCACTCTCGTGCTTCAAGACCACCCTAAGTACTGTAGTACATGGTCAGCTAAAAGTATTACCTTTGCAGTATGGCTAATGATATCAAAAGCATCCATCCGGCAAAATGATGTCAAATGTTTATTCCCAAGCAACCTGTTAGAGCTAGCTTTGGTGATCACCTACAACGATAAGTCAGATATGTGGGCTAGCCAGGAAATGGTGCAGCAGGCCAGATCTTCCCCAACACTTTGCCCTGTTGTCCACTAAATTGCCCTGTTGTCCACTAAATTTAACAAAGATCCCTCAGAATTTTCGTTTTCTACCCAGGACTGCCACGTGTGCTGGTGTTCGTTCCTATATACATGTATGGCCTGGTGACACTATATAGCCATCCTTTTTGGAATTTAGCAATGTTGGCATGTGGCCACTATTTGTAGCAATTTTTGGAGGCATGGTTTACATTTTTGTAATGGTTTTCCATATCCATTTGGCTTTTCGTGTGAACAGAATGGACAGTATACCGATTAGTTATTGTATGTCCGTTTACGTAGCGATGATTGAATCATATACAGGCAACTTATACACAATTGCTAGGTTGTGCATTAATGTCCACCAGCTCTATATGCACCTTTAGGGCAAATCACTTTCTCTAGGTATCTAAATCTTTTATCTCGATACACTAAAGGTTCCGCAGCCTCCATACTTTTGGATTTCAGAATATACTGTACAGTGCTAGAGAACGTTATGGGTGTGGCTTGTATTCCAAGTTAGTGTGCACAGTTTGAAGTCATAATAAACACTGGGAATATTTGGTTCAAATCAAACCAAACCCTACCAGCTTATAAGTATTCTCCTCCACTACGCACCCTCCCATTATCTCGAGACCTGTCTATTGTATTATGCCATGGTCATGGCTTAGTTCCTGTGGTGTTCATTCCTTACAGGTGGAATAAGGGACAGACCTGGTGGTCCCCATAACTACCAGCCTACACGGCCAATTCAAGTCTCAGAAGACCATGGATCCTCCAATCCCCTGCCACCAGCATCGACAAACAGGGAGAGAATGAGTACTGGTGAAAGTTATCCCCATCCTTCCGTATGCAGCGAAGATCTGGAACTTTCTCGCCTCCATTCTGGCATCTCCGGAATGCACTCGTATGGTGGTGGTAATGTCTACGGATCAACCGGTCTGAGCACAGGTTCCCAGTTTACTTCTGCCCAAACCATTAGTAGTATGGGAGAGTCGACCAACACTACAATTTCCATGGGTTCCCATCCTGGGCAGAGCGGGTTACGTTTCGGTCACTTTCCCTCTAATGGAAGTATGCAAATGACCCCGCCTTTCCTCCAGAAGTCTGGCATGACTAGCCCTCCGCCATCTTACGACGACGTAGCACTGCAGCCACCACGTTCAGCTGCATGTGACCACTCACCGAAGTTTCAAACACCGTTTGGCTTGACCTTCGACAGTCGATCAGAGAGTGGTGAACCTCTGCGAGGACCTCAAGCTAACCAAGATCTGGTGGCTGCTCTGAGTCAGAAAGACACTGAGCTCCTATCCAAAGAGCAAGAGCTTCAGCTTCTTCGCGACAATCTTAGACAAGCACAGGCAGAAGCCAGGCAGGCACACGTGCAAACTAGCCAGAAGAACGAGGCTACCTACGTGGAGACGGTCAAGCATTTGGAAGGAATCATTAAGATAAAAAATAGAGAAGTCACTGATCTAACAGAAGAAGTGCGGAAAATGCAAGCGACTCAAGCAATTGTTCCCGTTGATGACGATGAACTATACCCACTGGACAAAAACCCACATGGGATCTGCCTCATCATAAACAACCATAAGTTCTATCACCCGACAGATCCCGAGAAGGCGCACAATAACCGTGGAGGTGCAGAAGTTGATCAGTACAACTTGGTGCAGACTTTTAGGTACCTGCGCTATAGAGTCGAGGTGGAAGAAAACCTGACTCACGATGAAATGACTGATAGGATGATGCGAATGAGCCAGAGAGACCACTCTAACTATGATAGCTTTATCTGCTGCATTCTCACCCACGGCGAACGAGACGTGGTCCACGGCGCTGACAGCATCGAAGTAAACCTCGCTGATCTGACTGGCCTGATGAAATTCAGCAAAACACTGACCGGAAAACCCAAGATGTTCTTTGTCCAGGCTTGTCGAGGAGAGAAAGAAGATTCAGGTGTCAGGCTTGATTACGAAAAAGACTCAGGTGGTCTCCAGCCTGCCTCAGTAACTTCAGTCATTCCTAGCGATGCAGACTTCTTCTTTGGCTATGCTACGCCATCGGGCAATGCCGCCTATCGCAGCAGACGGCACGGCTCCTGGTATATCTCCGAACTGTGTAAAGTGTTTACAGAAGGTGCATATGAAAGTACCTTAAGCCGAATGATGAAAAAGGTGAACAACCAGGTCTCTATGGCCTTCACGAAGGAAGGCCTGAAGCAGTGCTCGGAGAATGTAGACCGTCTTCGCAAAGAAGTACACTTTTTCCATCACATACGTAACAAAGTTAGTGGAAGACCCCATTGAATGTTTGTTTCTGTAGTAATATTATGTTATGAGTGGTTCTAATAATGGTGTACGGTTTCCATCTAATGGTAATGTTTTGTACATATAGTTGTATTCGTCTTCATGCTGTTCAATGTTGATTGTATGGCATCATCCCACGGTTGCTATAATAATATTCCATGCTGATTAATCTTAGCAAGCTGATCCTGAGTTGATCGATCCTTAGCTGCCATGGGGACAGACTCCACGTAGCTACACAGAAAGTTACCGGCCAGGGGACAGGCTCTTGCTACTGGAGAGTGTCTCCTTGATGGTACATGTACTCTGAGAGGCACAGAAGGTTTGTGTATTATAGTCTGGTTAAGCCTTCCCAAACTGCATGTACTATATATAGCTAGTTGCCAATTGCAAGGGGTCCTTATATTTCTCCTATATATTATCAACTTTAGAATATTTGAACCCACATACGTGGGGGGGGGATTCTTCCAGGGGGTCCATTAAGAAAATTGTAATTAACGTGACATGATGATCTGGGGTTCGGAATGGCTATAAAACGCTTCCGGCACCTGGTACGTAGCTAGCTGGAGCCAGCAGATAGTCAGCGGCAGCGGCTAACTTATATAAATTATCGTTGGTTGCAAACTACATGTAGGCCTACCGGTAGCTGACAGTGACTGCTCTTGTCGGCAAATAGTATTAAGTAAGTTTGATATCATTATAATATTAAATAGCTAATTTGTATGTACTGCGATATAAACACAGCCGTGGATCGCAGGCGAGACTATCACCAAAGAGTCCACTGCCATAGCCATATTAAAATGCATGCAATAAAGATAATTTGAAGCACTGGCTATTGGTCAGGCTAGGAATCAGCAATGCTCCTGCATATATTAAAGCGCACGGAGGACTCTAACCGAGTAGAACCTTACTGTACATGACTTAGTCTCGCTATCTTTCCCGGGCAGAAGTGATGTACTAATAACACCCGCCGGTCGAGATGGGCAACCGCATGAATTTAACTCCGATAACTTGTCGATTTCCTGTAAGCTTAGCTTCCCCCCTCCAATCTCCCGAATGCATGACTCGCGGCTCCAAGCATGCAAGCTCTGCAATAATACTCTAACTTATAATCGGTAGTCTCGCATAGCCAGACTGTTATTGATTTAAAAAAGTAAGCAGCACTGCTGGGTGGAAGAACACCGTCACTGTAGAGGTTGAATCTCAATATTGGCTAGCAAGCCATAAAACATGCAAGTGAATTTCATGGCAATGTCAGTCTAGCGATAATACAATTATGCAGGATTGCAGTTTCCATATCTTTTCAGCTTGCATGGCTGCTGCTGTCCAGCCAGTGATCCAGTTGTGGTAAGCGTATCACTTATATGGAACCATAATTGAATCAGCTGAAGCAGTCATTGGCAACCCTTACCAAACAAAATATGCAAAGCCTTCGCTGGTATAATTATCATATAATAGCCATGGTATAGATTGCGCGTGGCATACTAGCCAATGATATCTGCAGAAAACTTGGCCCACCCCAAACAAGGAGTTTGAAGTTCATGTGTCGAAGTATCAATGGTATAGATTGGCTAAGATGACTCCTAAGTGCCAAAGTGTATGTTACCAGCCCACAGTACACAGAACCCCATCAGTGCAGTTGAAGTTAACAAAAATTTACCAAATTTATGTTAACTTCAACTGCATACCGGTAGTTGGTAGATTATAACACTGATGGGAGCTGTCGAGGTGGGAAAGAAGGGAAGAGAAGGAACCTCCGAGCTAGTGTTGTTCTAGCCAGGAGTAGAACTTCCAACATTTTTAGCTACTCATACTCTGCTATATAGCTATATAGCGTTCCATATCTGACCCGTACTTCTTTTTTTCGTTGTTATTTTTTACAGATCGCATCACTGCTACCATCGGAAGTGTTTGAAAATGGGTAAGGTTTTGAGAAGTATTCATATCAATGATAAGTGCAATTATAGTCTGTGTTAAAGGGAATTTCACTGTTCTTATTATAAACTGCAATTACCTGTGGAATCTGATGTAGCATTGATTACTATATAACACCTAGATCTATTGCTAATGTGGCTCCATTAAATATTATTTAGCTGTATCATACATGCAGTTTATACGAGTATATTTAGACTAGCCAAGAGCCCCCAGACTCTTGGACTCATGAGTAACACATCTTGTGTATGGCTTTCACATGCAGCTGAAGCTAACTACTGTATCCCACTGGAGAATCTCCTCGAGCCACTAACACCCATTGCTGACCACTGGCATAACCTTGCAGCGGCTCTTGACGACGTTCCACAAGACGTTATCACATCGATTAATGCCCGATACGCCGGTAATACAACCGATTGCCTCCAAAACCTGCTGGAGTGGTGGTCCAAAAAGCAGACGGATGAACAAACTGCTTGGAAAGCGCTTACTGATGCACTCCAGAAACACGGGCACGAAAACATCTCAAAGAATCTAGCCGAGAAATACCTCACTGACAGCTCACCAGACCAGGAAGCGCCAACCTCAACCCCCGAGCCACGGCCAATGTCACCCTCTACAGGTTTCTATATGATCATTATAATTTTTTATATTATAATATAGCTACTGTGTACGAGATCTAGTATATACAGTGAGGCATGGAAGACGGTGGGAAAGGGGAGTGGCTGGAATTGAAGCTGTACTGTTACACTATATTGCCTGCTGTTTTTTGAGACTTGTGTGTGGCCCTGTAGCTATATATATATAGCTAATTAGTTATAAGAGTCTTCCTAAAGTATATAATAGATTTGTTTTCAGACTTTGTTACATTTCACAGTATGGATTTCCAGAGCTTCAGTTCAGTCATTCACATCTGACTTATATACGTTGACTCAAAGTCAGGTATCTAGACTAAGGCATTTGAGGTTTATTGTACACTAAGGACTAGTAGAATGGAATTAAGTGGTTGTAGTAATGATTTCAAACATGTGAGACTATACAGGTCTCTGTGAAGACTAGACAAGAATCAGATGCTATCACTAGTAGCTAATTAGTAAGTGCATTGACCCAGAGAGCCAGGACTACCCACATGCAGAGATTTCTGCAGCCGTGGAAAATAAACTAACTGTGAAAAAAAAGTAGCTTCCAGCTTCAATAGACGGAAACCCTATTGACCACGTTTATGTGGGACTCGCTCACCATTCATTGAAAAACTCCAGGGTTCTACTGTAGTTGTGTCTAGAAGCCATTGGGAAGAAAATGTGTTTTTATCAATGTCAGTACAGCACTACAGCAATACAAAGGCACTGGTAGGATTTGTAGCTGTGAAAAAAGCTAAGGCTGCATGCAGAAAAGCTAGCTATGTAGCTAGGGAGACCTGAGTATGAGGCTATGCCTATACTCCTGAAGATGAACAAGCTTTTGTCCCACTCCAGTAACATGAAGCCAGAAGTGAATGCACTTACTAATTGTTTATGGTATTCGGTAACAGCAATTGAATCCTTGGAATGATCATAGAAGTGCCACTCGTATTTAGAATTTCATGAAGGTTCAAGTTACATAAGTCAGGTATGTTAAGTTACATATTATAAGTCAGATAAGATCATATGACTGACCTAACTAAAATTCTCTGGCAACCCAACAAAAAGAGCCCACACCTTTAATGCAGTATACTAAGGCAAAAGACGGGGGGGGGGGGACAGTATCAACCCCATGGTTATAATTATGTACTTCCGAAAACTTTATGCTAAATTAAAAAGTGTCAGTACTGCAACTATTAATAGCACTGCTATAGGTAGCCGTTTTGAGTTTTGAATCATACTACTTCATACACAGGTGAAGTGCACCAGGAGATGGCAGAGATGGCTGTCAGAGAGTCAGAGGCAACAAACTCGCAGCTCGCAGCAGCCGCTACAAGTAGGTTAATTTGACTCATATTGTGATATTGCATATTATAATACATGAATTACGGGTGCTACATGCACTTTTTGCAAAGATTGAACGTGCGATAATTTCTACAATTAATACAGGAGTCTTTGCATGTATTTAATATGTCCATGCCCACTCCATCTCTGCAGATCGTTTCAGAGGCATACTAGCCAATGATATCTGCAGAAAACTCCAAACAAGGAGTTTGAAGTTCATGTGTCGAAGTATCATTTGTCATGCCACCTTATCCAGAATTGATGGTTCACTGGGAGTTCTTGTGGAATTGATGAATGTTGGAAAGCTCTCTCCTACAAAACTCGGTCTCCTGACAGAGATATTCCGCATCCTAGGATGGGAAGTCCACCTGAAAACGCTGAAAGACGCAGGATTTAACATTCCAGAGAACGTGGAATGTGATGACATCAACAAAAGAGAGTTCATCTTCGCTAAATACCTGATGAAGATTGCCCAGGGACTCACAGATGAAGAAGTCCAGCAGCTCGGCTTCACCATTATCAACCAGTGGAAAGGTATGGGTGCTCAAGCGCAACAATACTCCGCGATTCAGCTGTTCATCGTCCTACAACAGCGTCGCATCATTACACCTACCCACGTGGCTCGCCTCCACCATGAGCTCCGTGAGTTGAAACGTGAAGACCTCTGCCAGTTCTTGGAGGAATACATTATCGAATCAAAGCAAGAGTATATTCCACAACTACAGCAGCTCTCTGAAGGTATAATATATAAATAGTTGTATAGCTACCACTATACATTTTAATAACGTTATCATTAGTTGGTATAGTAAGATTAAGTCGATTAAAATCTGCAGTTGTGTTTATACAGTCATATTATTGCAGGCCACTACTTTGGGCCTGTCCTCGAGCCTTCTACAGAGGTATACCGACAGCTGCAGACCCCAGATGTCCTGATGCCAAAACGTGATCCGGAGCAGATATTTAAGCAAGAGCATGGGACCAAAACCGTGGAAACTGATGGAAAAACAAGAGAGCTGATGGAAAAAATCAAGAAGCAAACCGAATTAGTTGAAGAAAAACACGCTGAACTACAGGCCTCCGAGGAGAATCTGTCAGCTTTGGAGAATGAATTAGATGTCTTGAGGAATAGAAGGAAGGAGTTTATCGCTAAGATTCCAAAGCCACATACGAAACTACCCACTTACCAGATCGATAATAAGAGAAACCATGGCCTCGCACTCATCATCAACAACTTTGCGTTCCTCAGGGACACAGAGGATGCAGACGATATCAACCAGTGGGTTCCCGAGAATGCATTGTCAGGAAGAAATATCGATGAGCACAATCTCGTTGAGATCTTCTCGGTGCTGGGCTACAAAGTAGAAGTACAACAGAATTGCAAAGCTGAGAAAATCCAAGCAATATTCCAAGCGATCAAGGAGCAAGACAATTCAGGGTATGACAGTTTCATCTGCTGTATCATGTCACAGGGAAGGGGCCGCAGCATCTTATCTTCTGACAACAAGTTAGTAGGCATTGACCTACTCATGAATGGGCTTAGCAAGGAATTCTATCGACAGCCAAAGATGTTCTTTATTCACGCTTATTCCATGGATGCCGAACCAGCTGCAACCCCTGTAGCCACTCATTCCAGTCTCATTCCCGAGGGCATGGACTTTCTCTGTATGTACACGAACCCACCGATGGAGGTCGCCTGGCAAGATGGCAGATTTGGTTCATGGTTCTGCAGGGCCCTGTGTGAGAACTTCTACGTGCATGCCCAACAGTACGATCTTCTTACGATGCTAACCATGGTAGCTAAGAAGCTTTCCAGAGCTACCGACGAAGACCAAAAGTACTACCCAATTATTGTCAGCCAGCTGAGAAAGCTGGTGCAATTCCATTTGATTCGCCCAATCAAGTAGTGAAGGTTTAACGAACTGCATCGGACTTTGTATCATTCTGGTGAGAAGATACAGCTTGCATAACTTTTGGTTGTATTTTTTTCTTCAAGGCCAATATGATGGTTATAACGCATACATGACATATTATATAATAGCTAGTACTTTTTTGCTATCGTGTGTATTATACCATTATTATAACAATGACAATTTCAATAAATGTAATTATGAAACTCAGAAATTGTGCAACTGCAACACAGAGCACATATAGTATATACAACATACTGAGCGTCCCTGGCCCTTCCAGACAAGGATAGTAGACCTATAGGCATTAACTTCATAATCAAATGTCTAACACTCCGGCCCAGTGCTATAAGCCCAGGAATCCGAAAGGCAAAATGAAGAGCCACATATACAGGTCCCGTCTTTTTGCGCGCGAGTCAGAGTCTCGTGCCCAGACTTCCCTCCCGGCCGATCCCGATCCCAGGCCCACACAAGGGCACGTACGAGTACATGCAACTGTCATGGTTTCGGAAGACTATAAATTGCTACCGCTTCCGACACCTGATAACGGCAACCAGCTGGGGTACGTGTATGGTGACATATCTGACAGTGACTGGTCTTGCCAGCAAATAGTAAGTTTTGATATCATAGCTATACAATTTATATGTAAAACGTGCTGCAATAGCTATAAGCACTGCCGAGGACCCCAGGACTTCTGGGAGTGTATCCGCTGTCACGGTGCTGCCGCGGCGGCATTAGCTGATCACGCAGCTTTTATTAGCTCCTGGCACCTGCCTCATGCAGCTAAAATATGGGACTCCACCCGAGTCGGCGCCGGCCGCGCATGAACAGACGCTGGCTACGCCAGTCAATATTTCGTGATATTAGTGCAGGAGCATTATGGATTCCTAGTCTGACTACGTAATAGCCCATCAGGACGTATTATACCGGTCACAAATTTACACCAGCCAGTATTAAAATATATCTCCTGAATGAAGCAAGCTACCTATTGCAGTCGGATATCACTTTACTACCCTATGTGGCTTATCAGCTAATAGGAGTCACCTTAGCTGATCTGCCAATCGTGGTATAAACGTGTTAAGGCATCCAAGCCAGCAGTTTACTCGTGCACTGACTGCTTCCATCAAAGTACATGCACGTAGTAGCTGTCCATGTCTGTGAGATTCTACACTATTATGAACGGTTGTTGTTGTTTGTTTTTTAATAGGTCGTGTCACAGTTGCCCTGTGAAGTGCTTGAAAATGGGTAAGGGCTTGAGAAGTAGTCATATCAATAATTAACTTTCTTTATTTATTATAAGCTGCAACCAATGGAATCTGACGTAACATTAATTGGTATTTTACTATAACACCTAGACTATATCAATACATTTGGCTCCACAAAGAAATTTGACTCTGTGGTGGGTGAATGATTAATTAGGCTTTGAAATCCATCTTGGGATAGTGCCTTCCATATAAGGAATGCTCTGAGCTCTGAGCCGTGTAAATTCCTGTATATGTGCAATATTTTTCGTGCGTGCAGTTTACTAGATAAGCCAAGAGCCCCCAGACACTTGGACTCATGAGTAACACAACTTGTGTATGGCTTTCACATGCAGCTGAAGCTAACTACTGTATCCCACTGGAGAATCTTCTCGAGCCACTAACACCCATTGCTGACCACTGGCATAACCTTGCAGCGGCTCTTGACGATGTTCCACAAGACGTTATCACATCGATTAATGCCCGATATGCCGGTAATACAACTGATTGCCTCCAAAACCTGCTGGAGTGGTGGTCCAAAAAGCAGACAGATGAACAAAATGCTTGGAAAGTGCTCATTGATGCGCTCCAGAAACATGGGCACGAAAACATCTCAAAGAATCTAGCCGAGAAATACCTCAACTCAACAGACCAGGAAGAGCAGACCTCCAGTTCTGAGCCACCTGAGAGTTTGCGGCAGCCCTCCACAGGTTTCTGACAAATTATAGTAATTTGTGTGATATACTATGGACAAGGTCTAGTAGATTTGTGTTATGAGTAAGTGTTGGAATGCAATTAGTGTACACCCTTGGACTGGGAGTAGGTTGATGCAGTTGCAGGGTACATGCACCTAAGTAAGGTGACAGTACAGGACAGTGTAAGCACTATTAAAATATGCAATTAGACATACTTGGGTACTAACCACGAAACTCTATACATTAGAAGTGCATACACAACAGCTGTCGTCTAGCTTTCTTCAGGTTTCACATTTTTGTACATATTATACCGTGACTATTGGTTGATCTCAGCTCTCTTAGTAGAGCCATTGGAACAACTTCCTTAAATGAATCAACCTGTTCTCATTTTGATCATAGCCATTTATTTTTTGAGTTACAAAAGCTGAACATGTTGCATACACGGGCACAATTAATTGTTAACACGGTATGGGTATGTGGAGGGAGTTGGTCAAGAATGCTGAAAGTACGTTCGCGGGTATTAAATGTTGTGATTTTTCCAATTTGCAAAAATGTGTATAATTGTCTCCTTAAGGTATGCCAAGTATGAGAGCACTGCTAGGTAGCCATTGTGAGATTGAATCACACTACTTCACATCCAGGTGAAGTGCACCAGGAGATGACAGAGATGGCTGTTGGAGAACTAGAGGCAGCAACAAACTTGCAACTCGCAGCAGCTGCTACAAGTAGGTGAATTTGACTTATATTGTGATATTGCGTTTTATAGTATATTTCCGTGGCAAAGCTCAGCGTGAAGCTAATTAGCAGCAGGTGATAATGCACACTGTTAGAAATGGGGAGTAACAGTTACTCTTTTAAAGGAGTTCCCAGAGCTGGGAGGATTTAACTCCTTAAGGGAGTAAATAGTTACTCTTTGGGAGTACCGATCACCATGCAAGAGAGAGTTCCAGGGTGGAGTTTTGGGAGGATTTAACTCTTTAAGGGAGTAAATATTTACTCTTTGGGAGTATTGATCACCATGCAAGAGGAGTTTACAGGAGGATTTAACTCCTTAAGGGAGTAAAATAACTGCTTGAAGGAGTAACTAGCTAGTTACTCTTCATGAGTACTGATCACCATGCGAGAGGAGTTCCAGGAAGCATCAGTTGAGGTATAGGAGTAAAAATTATATAAAGCACTGCAGCAGGATAACAACTGCACAAGACTAACATAAATAATGGTACAGTTATGTAGTAGTACAGCAGTGATATGAGGTGGAGGTGAGGGATTATAATGGTAATATTCTGAGAACTACGGTTATAAGATGAGGATGTGAGAAATACGTCTTCTTGAATATGTTCAGTATAATAACTCAGCTTTTGGGCTTCTGGTAGGCAAGGTCGAAAACAATATGCACATGATATTCAAAAGTGTATCAGCAAGTGAAGATGACATGATGAGCAGCTGAGACTCCATGATGACAAAATACTCTTTGGTCTCATCAGTTTGTCCAATAATGATGTACGGCTCTTCTCTGCCATTTGCTGCAGCCAGGTAGCCCTATTATTAAAAGAAGACAAAAAACTTGTTTAATTTTAATGCAGCTATCAAAGGATGGAGGAGGGTGGGGCAAGGGTGGGAATTTGAACGTCAAATGCCCCACCCCCAGAGGGAAACTTTGATTTAGTATTCCCCCATCCCCACACCATGGGACATTATTCCATATGTGACCACGAAATACTATGTACCTACTCCTGACAAACTTCACGATGTATTATGTACTCTTAAGTACCAGTATAAATTAAGCCAAACAAGAAACACCTTTAGTGTAGCTAACAAGTTGTTTATCAACCTATGATCCATAAGAACAGGCAATTAGAATTGAGTTGGACACTATTCACAGCAATGTATACCCTCACCTAGTTAGTGGATGTGTCTGGTATGCAATGAGTACAGTGCGTTGTGGCCCAGATAGGTGTCTCATAATTTGTGATCCATGACAACAGACAATAGGAACTGAGTCAAGCACTATTCACAACAATGTATATCTCACATGGGGTGTGTCTGGTATGCAATCTGGGAGCAGGTGTCCATGGATTCAGGCTATAAATTCTGGTTAAACATATGACTTGAACTGTCTGGCCCTCCCCTTTTTTCCTTTGTGTGAGGTAGCTACAGGTGTGTATATAGTTAATGTGCGAGGATTTTTGGTAAACAATTTTGTATAAGCAAAGTGCTGGCATATACATGCAACATGTAGCTAATTCCAGGCCATTTACACATGGACGGATCATGGTCACATGACCTGGTGCCCTTCCTTTGAAATGATAAGTGTGGGATCACTATGACAGCACTACATGAGAGGCTTAACCTGCCATGGTCCCCTCCACAGCAGATTTTAAGTGCAGATTACTGCCCTATGGCAGGTATCTGAGGATGCTACCTACAATCACCAGGACAAAGCCCAAGGTGATTACAGGTGTATCCCAAAGACAGCTAAGATCAGATAGCTGCTAGAGGCTTGGACTATGGGTTATATTTCAGTTTCTCTGTGTGTAAAATGATGAGATGTCTAGCTAGATTTTTTAAGACCTCAGTTCAGATGACCTAAGCATATTATGTGCATACCATAGTGCGATGAATGAGGTAATCAAAAACTTTGTGGTAACCAATCATGCACAAAGTGCAACCATGAATATCATTGTCCACAATCAATCCACTTATCAATCTGATCCACATCATAACAAGTAGCTAGCTACTCCATTTGTGACTGATTTGCTTGTCGCTTCCTGCTGACTAAGATAGCTGTATCTGCTCTGATAAACATGCGATCTACAAAATACCTTGTGTGCCGAATACAGACTTAATACAGTCGTGGTGCAGTTTAGTTAGAGTGGCACGTTAGAGCAGATATAGCTAATAGCTACATGTACGTTTGAACACGAAACCAATTTCCCACTGCCTAAAGGAAAAGTAACGAGCAACACCACCCTTCCCCTGTCCATCACATAATTATGCCATTTCTTTGCCTGCAGCTCAATTCTTAGACTGGCTCATTTTGAGTCATGCTTAGCAGTAAAACATGGTCAGGTGTTCTCTTGTTGCATACCAGACACACCCACTAACTAGGTGAGGGTATATATTGCTATGATAGTGTCCAACTCAATTTCAATTGCCTGTTGTCAGGGATCATACATCGATAAACAACTCTCAGCTACATTAAAGGTGCTTCTTAATTTATACTGGTACTTTAAGGATGACATGTTTATAATACATCATGAAATTTGTCAGGAGTATAAAAAAATTATAGGTACATAGTATTTTGTTGTTCACTATGAGGCTGTCACTTTTCCAAAAATGGAACAATGTCCCATGGCCATCCCCCCCCTAGTATGCCCCACCCTCCTCCTACTAGGGAGGGTAGGGCATCATGAAACTTGTCAGGAGTATAAAGGTTCATCTTGTTTTCTGTGCTTGTGGGTACAGTAGGTATTCCAAGATGGTAATGCACTTGATGTCATCAAAACCTGCATGATAGTATAATATTACCAGTAAATAGTAGAATGCTGGAGCAGCCAATAGTGTGTAGCCAGAGGAGGTCGGCCACGGTTGACCTTTCAAAATCAGGTCTCAAAATCACGTGACATATGCAATCATAAGGCAATATTGCACATGATCGACGGTAATGAGCCGTTAAGTATTGCAAACACCATATGGAAAGAATCGCAGCTTTAGCGATCACGTGAAGACGCGTGCAAGCTGGCAGTGCGCATTATTTAGCAACTGTTCGTGCCCCTCATTCAGCTGCAGAGATCCTAGTGATATAACATTAACATTGGCTACCTCTTAAGAAAGGTATTACTGTACAGATGCATGACGGAGTACGAAGAATCTTTGCTTGATGTATTCAACTCCAACTCTGCAGAGCGTTCGTCCAACTCCGCCCACTTAGCCTTAGCCCCACCCCCTATGCGCAAATTGCCAGTCGCTGGCTGTTGTGTTCATGTAGCAGAGACTAAAACTCTATCTTATACATGCAGAAAGTTTCTTGTTTGTCAACTGAGTCAATCTAGCTGCTTGTATACTCCTTACAAGAGTTAGCATTACTCCCCTTGGGGTTATTCAGATGGCTACGCTCATGCAGAGTTTTCCACAACCCTCCATTACTCCTAGCAGAGTTTTCATAATTACCCTTGTAATGGCAACTCCCCACATTGGAGTAAAAAGTTACTCCCCATAGTTACTGGTACTCCCCTTCAGATTGTTACTCTCATGCAGAGTTTCCACAAACCATGGCATTACTCTTAGCAGAGTTTCCATAATTCCCCTAGTAATGCAAACTCCCCACATTGGAGTAAATATGTTACTCCCCATAGTTACCTTTACTCCTCATTTTTAACAGTGTAGACAGGTGTAGAAGACAAATAAATAAGAGCTTGTAAATGCTATCATCTGCAGAGAAAGTGTGGCTATCAATAGCCTTTTATTTAGCTACAGCCCGTAAGGCAACACTTCATCAAGCACAGATGTTCTTATAGGCACGGTAGCTCACCTTTAACGATCACTTTTACACAATGGTGGACAGCTTTCCGTTCTACCACATGATGGCTGATGGGCGTAGTCAATTAGCCTAGTGGTAGCTAACAAAAATTTCTTTTAAAAGTGTTGTATGCAGTTTTGTAAAAGTTTGCACCTGTGCATGATAATTTCCACAATACGTACAGCAGTCTTTGTGTGCATCATAACAATTATTAACTTAATATGTCCATGCCCACTCCATCTCTGCAGATCATTTCAGAGGCATACTAGCCAATGATATCTGCAGAAAACTTGGCCCACGCCAAACAAGCAGTTTGAAGTTCATGTGTCGAAGTATCATTTGTCATGCCACCTTAACCAGAATTGATGGTTCACTGGGAGTTCTTGTGGAATTGATGAATGTTGGAAAGCTCTCTCCTACGGCACTCGGTCTCCTGACGGAGATATTCCGCATCCTAGGGTGGGAAGTCCACCTGAAAACGCTGGAAGACGCAGGATTTAACATTCCAGAGAACGTGGAATGTGATGACATCAACAAAAGAGAGTTCATCTTCGCTAAATACCTGATGAAGATTGCCCAGGGACTCACAGATGAAGAAGTCCAGCAGCTCGGCTTCACCATCATCAACCAGTGGAAAGGTATGGGTGCTCAAGCGCAACAATACTCCGCGATTCAGCTGTTCATCGTCCTACAACAGCGTCGGATCATTACACCTGCCCATGTGGCTCGCCTCCACCATGAGCTCCATGAGTTGAAACGTGAAGACCTCTGCCAGTTCTTGGAGGAATACATTATCGAATCGAAGCAAGAGTATATTCCACAACTACAGCAGCTCTCTGAAGGTATAATATATTATAAATAGTTGTATAGTTGTACAAGGAATTTATACATTTAAATAATGTTATCATTAGTTGGTATAGTAAGATTAAGTCGATTAAAATCTGCAGTTGTGTTCAACTCAGCAACTCTGAAGGTATAAATAGTTGTATAGCTCCCACCAAGGAATTTATACATTTTAATAACGTTATCATTAGTTGGTATAGTAAGATTAAGTCGATTAAAATCTGCAGTTGTGTTTATACAGTCATATTATTGCAGGCCACTACTTTGGGCCTGTCCTCGAGCCTTCTACAGAGGTATACCGACAGCTGCCGACCGCAGAAGTAGTGATGTCAGAACGTGATCCGGACCAGCTATTTAAGGAAATGCAAGAGCATGAGACCAAAACGGTGGAAGCTGAAACAAAAACAAGAGAGCTGATGGAAAAAATCAAGAAGCAAACCGAATTAGTTGAAGAAAAAAGCGCTGAACTACAGGCCTCCGAGGAGAATCTGTCAGCTTTGGAGAATGAATTAGACGCCTTGAGGAATAGAAGGAAGGAGTTTATCGCTAAGATTCCAAAGCCACGTATACAACTACCCACTTACAAGATCGATAATAAGAGAAACCATGGTTTTGCGCTCATCATCAACAACTTTGTGTTCAACGGGGACACAGAGGATGCAGACGATATCGACCAGTGGGTTCCCGAGAATGCATCGTCAGGAAGAAATATCGATGAGCACAATCTCATTGAGATCTTCTCGGTGCTGGGCTACAAAGTAGAAGTACAACAGAATTGCAAAGCTGAGGAAATCCAAGCAATATTCCAAGCGATCAAGGAGCAAGACAATTCAGGGTACGACAGTTTCATCTGCTGTATCATGTCACAGGGAAGGGGTCGCAGCATCTTATGTTCTGATAACAAGTTAGTAGCCATCGACCAACTCATGAATGGGCTTAACAAGGAATTCTATCGTCAGCCAAAAATATTCTTCATTCACGCTTATTCCATGGATGCCAAACCAGACGCAACCCCTATAGCCACTGATTCCGGTCTCATACCCGAGGGCATGGACTTTCTCTGTATGTACACGAACCCACCGATGGAGGTCGCCTGGCAAGATGGCAGATTTGGTTCATGGTTCTGCAGGGCCCTCTGTGAGATCTTCTACGTGCATGCCCAACAATATGATCTTCTTACGATGCTAACCATGGTAGCTGAGAAGCTTTCCAAAGCTACCGATGAAGACCAAAAGTACTACCCAATTATCGTCAGCCAGCTGAGAAAGCTGGTACGATTCCAATTGATTCGTCCAACCAAGTAAGGAATGTTTCTAACAAACTACATGTATAGTTAAGTGTATGTACCTTGGACTGTGGCATCATTCTGGTATGTCAGCATATAGTTTCCATAATTAGCTTTTGATTGCATATGCTTTCTTATATCCTCAATATTCTGAATAATAAATGCACAGATGTCATTCTTTTTTTTATAATAGGGCTTTTTTGAAATGTTATATCACTGAAAAAATATGTACATGTAGTTAAATTGTTTTGACCACTTAGTGATTACCTGAATTTCAAATGTACTGTCAGGTAGGAGTTAGGCCTCATATGCAAGGAATGTCAAGTTCCATACAACGAACAAATTACCCACTTAGAGGCCTAACTCCTCTATACCTTCATACTCAGACATCTGAAATTTAGGCCACCACTGAGTAGCCAAACAACTACACAGTTTTTGCAGTGTACTATTCTGTGTAACGTAATATCATACAACAATGGCAATTATTATTGTTGGAACTATGAGCAATTTCAGCGTAGAGTGTAGATAGACCTAACAACAGAAGTTAAAAGGGTCTAGCCCTCACCTCACTATACACACTGCAAATTTATGCAATAGATAAGCATCCCTCTCCAGACAAAAAACAGTAGGCCTAGCTTATATCAAAAATGTCCAATGCTCCAGTGGTATACAAGTCCAGGAAAGCACCAATAATGCCAACACTGAGTTGCGATTTTATAGAAGTGAAACACATGAGCTCTTTTGGCTGCAATTAGTGATCACCAAAGCTAGTTGCATTCTTGAGAACAAGCATTTGGAAAGGGACACTTATGTTGTGTGGATTTGTAGTATAAAGGGCTAGCAAGGGCAGCTCGATGCGCCCTTGAGGCTAGACATGTATTCTACTAACATAATTTTACCAGATGCTTCGATATCATTAGCTGTTATGGAATTTTAATTCAGTAGTGAACACCTTTTACAAAAACTGGTCTTCACTCACGGTGGGGGACTAGCCTCGTACCCAGGCCAAGCGTCACGGGCCTGGGTACGAGGCTAGAATGAGGGCTATAATAATAATAATCAGATAATCAGAGACGCCACGGCACTCGGTACTGGCTCTTATTGGTGCATTAGCTCAAATTTGTTCACTGAGTTTGAGAGGCTCCCCACCACAGACAACTTATGCCCCCTCCAATACTAAACAAGCGTGGATTAGTCTCATGCCTTAGGCTAATGCGAGTATATCCCCCCCCCCCCCCTCCCCATTTGAGATTTATATAGATCACTGCCAAGTCAAAAAGTTCTATTTTGATCACCATGTCAGTGAACTTGTTATAAATGAACCATACTGCATGTACATTATATGTACTGTGCAGGCCTAGGTTAGCCTTGGACTGATTGTAAAAGCACAGTTTCATCCTTGAATGACCCCTTAGCCATCTATTTTGACCTTGGTCTTCTAGTTCGACAGAGACTACAGCCTACAGCTGGGTATACAAACTAGTGATGGCCCAAAGAAACCTTTTTGCAGCAGACACCTCATTTCGGAAGAACTATGGCAGTCTCCACTCTGCTCTTGCACAGCCAAATGTGACATCTGGGCTTGCCTCAAAACTCTATGCGAAAGCAATAATTACAGCAGAAACCAGAGATGCTGTCCAATTCACAAGTGGCATCACTCCATTGGATAGAGCAGCTAGTCTTCTCCAAGCAGTTGAGTCCTCCATCAAAATAGATCACCAGAGGTTCCAGCAATTCATTCGAATCTTGAAAAACGATCCCACTCTGAAACTGAAACTAGCTGCTAAACGGCTTCACAGGTGCTACAGTAAGTCTTAGGTTTTTGAGAGAAAATGTAGAAAAAATTGAAAGAGCAGAGAGCATCGCCGAAATTTTTATGTACTTGAACCTCTACTGGAACTTCATTGACTGTCACTTGCTGGAGTATATAATCAGAAAGCATGGAAGTGAAAATCTAAAGGCCAAAATAAAAGTGTATGTACAGTTCAAACATACTACAACAATAAGTCAGATATGTGGGCTAGCCAGGAAATGTTGCAGCAGGCCAGATCTTCCCCAACACTTTGCCCTGTTGTCCACTAAATTTAACAAAGATCTCTCAGAATACACCCTCGAAGAATTAGAACAGTTTAGAGAGTCATTCTGCAGGGAATTTACACTTTCTGAATCCACGGCAATGTTTGCTGGGCAATCGAAGGATCTCTCATCATACATACTCTGGCTCCATCCAGCAAAATGATGTCAAATGTTTATTCCCAAGCAACCTGTTAGAGCTAGCTTTGGTGATCACCTTGGGCCATACCCCTCATGCAGTATTAAAGTATATTTGCAGCACTACAATATTAGGTTCTATCTCACAATTATGAAATTTTTAATTCAGAAGTGAACACCTTTATGAAAACTGGTCTTCACTCATCAGTGCTTCGCTTCTCCAGATTAGCAGTGTACCACGAGCATCATATACCGGTACAACTGTTGATAACGTGGGTTTTTTTTGAATAAATGTAGCATATTAATTGAGGCAGGCATTTGATTAATTTTGTTCAACCAATCAAAAATGATTAATAACTGTTTCTAACATATTATTATCATTGCACAGTTATATCTAACCTCTTGCATCATTCTGGTATGGACATATAACTCCCATAATACCTTCATTTCAAGGCTCCTAACAGCTACAATTAGGGGTTTATAATCAGCACTTGGTATCTTATAGTTTCCAACGAATATTACAACAATGACACAAAATGCACTTTCAATAAATGTAAATTGTATTATTTGTAAGCTATAGACGTTCTGTTCCATTTTCAATTCTGAGGCTTAATGAAGCGAACACCATTACGAAAACTGGTTGTCCACTCCACACACTGCTTTGCTTCTGCCATTTCTCCAGGTTGATCACTAGCGGTGTTTAGCAGGACACCACGAGCATCGCATACGACTGTGTTGACTTCACACATCATTTGGACAAGTGTTCGATAACGTGCTGACTTTATAAAGGTGCGGTGTAAGGCAGCGACAAACCAAGAGCCATCTCTTGGACTGCGGTAGGAGAGATTTCTGGCTGTTGTAGCATTTGCTATGAACATGTCAGCATCTAAGCTAGGTGTTGGAGTAACTTGCTGTGAGGGATAGTTGGTACCCACTTGGGAGTGGGGAATGGCACGACAGGCTTGGATGAAAAACATCTTGGGCTTTCCATGGAGGGTACGACATTGTTTCAGGGGTCGATCAAATTCAGTTCTCTTGACCCCCACACTGTCACTACCGTACATCATATGCTCATCACCATGGGTTGAAATGCAGCAAACAAAACTATCATAATTTGTATGATCTATTTTCCCAACTTTATCAAGAACTTGACACATTTCTGGCGCTGTCAGGTTTGTATACCGCTCTACCTTGTACTCCAACTCTCGAAACATGTCCGTAAAAAGCCAAAAATCTTGCTGGGCACCTTCTCGGGGGCCCAGTATCAACTCTGACACACCTGGATCAAATTTCTCATTGACAATAACGATAGCTAGACCGTGGGGGTTACACTCCATCTTATAGAGAGGTGCATTTTCAGCTTGAAGTAGCTCTCGAAGGTGCCTTACCTCACTCTGTGTAGAGTTAACTTCCGTAATTTTTTTCTCTAATTCATTGGAAAGTGACTGAATTTGAGCGTGACGAAATTCTTTGTCATCTTTCACAATTTCATTGAGCTTCTGCCTCAAACGTCGTATCTCTTCCTGCTGGCGCTGAATTTGTTCATCTTTGCGCAGCAGCTCACCAGTTTCAGGACGAGATTGGCTACTAGACGTGCTGTCCATTGATGTCGGCTCACTCTCAAACTGGCCAACAAGTTGTGTGCAACCCTGAATCATGACTATAGCTTTGCTTCCACGGTCATCTGGACTGGGCTGCTGTTGCTGTGTACCAGTAGAGTCAGTATGGAAAGAAGTGAGGGGTCCACTGGAACTACTTGCAGAGGTCAAACCGGTGTTTACATCAGACAGCATCGAAAGAGATGTCGGGTCTCCACTACTAATTCCAGAGAATCGACTAGCCATCGAATCTACAGCACTGCCACTGCTGTAGTGGCCACTGAGCGGCACGTGACCATTTTGAGCTTGAGGTAGTTGCTCTCGGAGGCGGATTACCTCATCATGTGCAGAGATAGCTACTTTCTCAATCTCATCGAGCTTCTGCCTCAAACGTTGTATCTCTCCCTGCTCTTGACTCGGAAATGGAGCCACATCTATTTGTAAAAAGAAGGATAAATACAGCATGGCAGGGCTCCTATTTTTAATTTTCCCCTATCTCTAATGCTCTGACATGAGATATGGGACCTTGAGCATTGCATGCCTTTTAAACATAGTTCGGGTTATCAGTGCTTCAACTAGATGCTTCATCTACCTTGCTTACCCACCCAATAGCTTCAGTGGCTTGGAAAGAACCTCAGAAGGCCCCGAGTTCAATCCCTAGCTGGGTCCCATTTTTTCTAGATGAAACCTGATGGAAATTACCTACTATAGTACTGTACAGTACCTCTCTAACCTTGGGCAGCCTGGAAGGAAGTGGAAGGAGTCTTGATAAAATCCTTTGTCTGTGTCATGTATGCATCAATCTTTCGGCAAGCATCGTATCGACCGATCACCTCCAACACGAATCGCAACTTTTGCAAATCAGTGAAACCGATGACCTGGTTGTCTTTGAGAATCTTGAAGAGGTCGCGAGCCGATCGAAGGTGCTCCACTTCTTGCATGCCGAGGTTTCGAGCCGGATTAAAGAAAAAGAGCGCAATGTCACGGACGTTCCTATCAGAAAGCTCATCAGCTACCTCAACAAGCATGACGTTGAACCTCTCCTCTAGACGTTCATTATCGTACTCAATATGCTGAGCCTCTGCCGGTGGCGTGTGCCATTCACGAGCCTCTTGTACCCCCCTACCACCACCTTGCTCAAACAGCGGCTGAGTCAGGTGACTCTTTCCCACAGAATCGAGAATCTGCGTCAGAAATCCCACATCTGTTGAGGAGATTTTGCTCTTCTCTGAGAGGACGCAGAAGAGCTCAAATCCCGTACGGATCCTCTCCTGCTGCCGACGGGGGATTATGCTCCCACAGATGAATACCAGATTTCTTACCTACAGTGGTAAGAGACAGAAAGACGCATAACTAGTGCACTGTCATTACACAGGTGCTCACGTCTATAGAGGGTTTATAGCATGCATCATCGATGACATCGTGTAGGTTTTTGGAGGACAAGCCAATGGCTGGTGGATGGTTTATCTCGTGTCCGGAGCTATAGATTGGAACTTCCCCAAGCCTGGCACTATTGCTCACACGTTGCAGCTTAAGTGCCTTGTTCAGTGAAAAATGTAGACTCCTCCCATCCCAATTGCAAAGTAATAAAATAGTTGGGGTTATCAAATGTGCATAGGATTGACCTTGACTGTTGGTTGATCAAGTGCTATTAAACCAAATATTAGCCTAAGTTAGATTTATGGTGACACTACAACTCAGACACGAACTCTATGGCCACAAATACTGTCAAACCTACCCCATAATTATCCAAACCACACCCCTAATTAGTTCAAGTCTCCAATAAAATTCCTAGGTCCTAGCAGAAAGCTAAACTGACCTCATCGGTTGATAGATGGTTTGAAATTAAGTAAAGCTGTTTCTTGAATTCAAAAGCATCCATTTAGAATCGCTGAGAGCTTTACAGAATAGTACTCAACGCATGGAACTCGAGCTGCACGATCACAACGGGGAACTCCCTTTCTTTGCTAATGACATCATTACTTAGGGCACTAAATAGAACATTAACCAGAAATGAGAAGGCGACCTTGGATCAAAGTTCTTCACAAACGACAAGACTATCCTGACAACTACTTCGACACAGACCAGTTCCTGAATGGCCTCAATAAGAACTGTATGTTGATCACGTGCAGCTGGACAGCATAATTATGTTGTCACTTTCGCTGAACATCAATAGGGTGTTAATGCGGCTAAGAACACAATTGTGTTCGCAGAAATATAAGGCTTACACCGGTAGGAAAGTTTTCAAAACGCAAGTGGAGGTCACTTCCATCATTGCTGCCTGCAGCTATGGCCTGAATGCGAACAAGTTTTTAATGGTTACATAACTAAAGCATTCTTTCCTGTTCGCAAGAGTCCAGGAATAAAGTATTTTGATTAGTGTAGGAGTAACAGTCAGAGCCCCAAAGAGCAGCAGTAGGTATTGTACAGTTAGTTACATGCGCTCTATTGTTTACAGTTAATCTCGCAAGCCAGCCCCCTTCCGTTCCGCAGCACCAATCGCTTTCAGTATCGGCACGCCCATCGTTGCTGTGGAACGGAACGGGGCTGGCTTGTGAGACTAATCTACGGTATAGAACATTTACATCACATGTCATCAATAATGTCATTGTGTAGGTTGAGTAAGTGCTGTTGCGTTAAGACTCTCTTTTTCCTGCAGTGCACACTCGAACATACTCCCTCTCTGAGCTGATTATTGCATCTGGGGTACTGACACAGGAGTTCAGCTGGTGAGTGTGGCGTTCATCCCTCTCTTTTCCATATATGACAAAAGCATGACTTATGACCATTTCTTACCAAATATGGCAATTTTAAATGTTGCCGGAAATGAAAACCTTCATTTTAGCCAAAATTGGAAACAAAATTACTTCAAACCATTTTTGGTACTTTCTGAGCTGGCTGAATTTGCCAAAAATGGCTCCCATACACAACTGATATCAGGAACCCATGAACCACGCTCATGGGGTCCTGCTGATATAAAGCTACCTACCTTGAAATTAGAGTCATTTGAGCACTAAACGTACGTAATTCAGGCACAGCGATAGCTCTCAGTATGTTTCAGCACAACTGGCCTTCACCACCATAAGCCCTTGTCACTCATTGGCGTAATGATTATGGTGGTCCTTTGTATGTTCCCAAGCACCTGCTTTTTTTAGTTGTAGCCCTCCCATGTACATGCCTTCCTCGTTTACTTTCTCCACATCTGCACAAAAAAATTTGGTGACTGGACATGAGGCCAGGGTCTTGCTGCAGTCTAGCCAACAAATTGTTTCACTCTCAGTGCTGAGTCACAAGTAGGCATGCCTTCCCTCCCTCCCTCCCTCCCTCCCTCTCTCCCTCTCTTCCTCCTTGCAGTGTATGTCTTTTTGTCAGCTTGTACTGGTTTGTGCAGGAGGAGTGGCTGTCCCCCCTCACCCTATTCGTGTCCTCCCTCCTTGTCACTGCACTGGGGTTCACCACCACTCTCCTAATGGAAGGAGGCTTTGGGCTAGAGACCAGCTCCACAGGTTTGTGCTTTCACTATAACCTTAACTCGGGGGGAGGCAGGGAATCCAGGACACTTTTGCTAATCATTGATCAAAGTTTTACAGTAGTAGACCTTTGTGCTTGACTACCTGACCTGGAATCCAAGAGCTAGCACTGTGGTGGCCTCCATGAGCTCATATAGACTCACAGCTTATAGTTGTATGTAGCCTCATTCCCAGCCCCCCCCCCCCCCACTTTATGCAGTTGCACAAAGGCTTTGTGTAGCCGAAAAAGCAGGAGACCGGGGACAAGGCTAATTAAGTTACAGGACATTTTAGATGTGATGTAACCCGACTAATTGCTGTCATTACTTTTTTTGATGAGCCAGTGAATGCATCATCGATCGTTCTGATTCATACCCGCTTAGTAACGGCGCTACCAATAACTCCAATGGAAGGTTCATTGATTTTGACTCTGACCCTCCAGATCTCTTGGCCGACTACGTGAAGCCTGCTGTACTCTTCATCCTCTTCTTGTGTGGGGTCTCCCCGGTGTTGAAGACTCTGACCGAGTCCATTAGCACGGATACCATCTGGGCTATGACGGTAGGTTGGACCCCGTCTTCTATTACCTAGTCTCATTCCCAGTTTGCATTCCCTTCTTAGCCCCATTCCCTTCTCGTTTGCCTCTAGTTTCCATCCTAGCCACAGCTGTTATGGAGTCTGTATGCTAAGGTGGTACCTTGTCCTTATTATTCAAGGAATAACTACAGCCTTGTCAGAGTGAGACTGTGGCCGAGGCTTGACTAACAGTGTCCGTATTATTCAAGGAATACCTACAGCCTTGTCAGAGTGAGACTGTAGCCGAGGCCTGTCTAACACTGTCCTTATTATTCAAGGATTCAAGCCCATCCATACAGCTCTAGTACTGAACCACTTTACTCTGATTTATTGCTCTCCACAGGTCGGGATGTTGCTCGCACACCTCATTTTCTACAACTATGGGAGTGAGGGAGCACTGTAAGTTTGTGGAGGACATGGATTGCATTCACATAATGTGTGTACCAGGCTTACATACATAGAGGATTGTTTCCATAACCTCGTACCCAGGCCTCCCACGTCCAAATTTTATCTCGCAGCTGTGCAGAAAAATTGAAGTAACTCCATGGCTGCGAGGTAAAAAATCTAGGCATGGGAGCCTGGGTATCAGGCTACATTTTTCACTGGTCCAAGCCTCGAGCCTGGCCTTTGGCCCCTCAGCCTTTACCACCTCCACTGAATGGGCTGACTCCTATACAATGTACCAGGCCTGAGTTCTATGATTGTTTGGACTCTGGTGGATTTAGTACTGCCACCATGCTGTTCTTGAGGGCATGGTTACTAGTCACATGATTAGGCAATGTGGTCACATGACAAATCGCAGTCGTGTAAATAGTACACGCAGCTGTTCATTGCCTACAGCACATGACAGGAAACTGGGAGGGTGAGCCTAGGAACAAGATCGGTGCCGGTCGTACTTGCATCCTGTTACAACACAGGCTGTGTCTTGGAGAGGGGGGTTCCCGCTGCAGTCGACTTGACTGCTGAAACTCACCTTTAGGCGGAGAGTTATGGCCTTGTCTCTCTGATGAGAAGGAAACTACAGTGACACTACTTCCTGTTGTCAGGCACTGATAAGAAGGAACACAATACATTTTGCACAGTCATTCCCTGTCAGCTCTGGAGTCTGAGCTGACCTTTGCTGCTCTGGGTCATGGGTGGAATGTCACAGGTAATTCATGTGAAATGTGAGCCCCTTTGAGCAAAAGATACTCCAGCTTTCAGTGTTTATGCTTTGAAATTCCTTGCTGAGATCACTACCGTCTACCAATTAAAGCACTTGTCATTAGCGTGGTTCCAAATGGCATGCTAAAAAGGTTTCCCTGGATACACTCATGCATTAATAAACTTGAGAGTATGTATGGTTTGTTCCGAATGGACTTCTAAAAATAGCACCCTGGTTTGCCCCTGGCTATGTTTATCCATATATGGTATTATAAATCTACATGTAGCAATTAGTGGAGCTTCAGTCATGTGAACATCTTGTCACTGTAGTGCTGACCTACAGTACCAGCCATAGAACAACACCCTGGTACCGGGAGGTACAACAGATGACTTGGAAATTAAAACAGAATACATAAGTACACGCATGCATACATCATAACAACCAACAAAAATAAAATAAAATAGAAATTATTGCCTTATAAGGTACTGTTTACATTATCAGGCACATATGCATACCCAGGCCATCACTCCATTCACTGCCTGTATAAATGCTGACATACTGGGTGCGTGGATATTAAACAGTCGTCATACTTTTACCCCCCCCCCCCCCCCCCCGGCCCCATGGATAAAGGTTTATTGCAACGTGTGCTTGCTTTCAGTGTCCGAGGTCACCCCCAGCCCCCCTCCTTCCTCTAAATGAAACCCTATCAAATATAAATACTTCTTGTAACTGGAGCTGCTGGAATCTCTAGTAATAATAATAACATACTCATGTTGCTGTCGTAGCGCTTACGCCATTGACCACGCACCCACAGACGCAGGCGGAGCTTGTAAGACCTCCAGTCAGAGGACAAGAGCAAGAACAACCAGAGACCACACAATCCTGATCACCATACAATTCCTTCTTCCTAGCCTCCCATATCAATAATACAAAGCTCTTAACTAGCTTTAATAATGCTTTAAAATCATCCCTATTCCAATTCTCAAACCCTAAAATAAAGCTTGCCTTATTAAAATTATCAAGTGTACTAAACTCCCCAAACCTGCCCCCCCAATAGATTTTCTAATTCTACCATGAAATTATTTCCAATGCTGTCATATGCTGGACACTCCCAGAGAACATGTACCACACTCACATTCACCCCTGCATAATTTACACTGCCTATCATCATTTTTACCCCTATGTCTTCCTAACTCTTCATTCAGACCGTTCGTACCTGACCGAAACTTAAACAATAATCTTGTACCCGGATCACCTACCCCCTGCAAATAATTCTTGAATTCTATTTCCTTACAGAAAGACTTGTACAGATTCAACTTAACTTTAGTATTCAAGCTGTCATTAAAGTCCTTGTATTCTCTATCCCTCAACGCTTCGTCTACTGTATCTAAAAACAAATTAATATTATCTGCAGCTAATACCTCTTGGCTATCTAAATCTAACTGCAGCAGCAATTCATTAATTACTTTCATCCAAGTTTTCCTCTGCCTACCTCTACATGGTTTCACTTCCCACTCAGGAAACCCCAGCCTCCCCTCCCCCTCCCCCTCCTTCCTCTGTGTGAAGCCCTGTCAAATGCAAGTACTTAGGAGCTGCTCTGTTGCTATGGCCAATCCACTATCAGTATAATCCTAATACACGTACACGCTCATTGTATACGGTGTAAGGCCATGCAGTGTTCCTTCAATTGACCCTTTACCATTATGATGTAATGGGGGGGCCGGAGAGCTAGCTAGAGGGGGGTAACAGTGAGCACTAAATGGGAAATATACAAGCAAACGTGCTTCGATGTATTTTTTGTACGAAAACATAGGAACATGCTTGTTTACACCTGTTTCCTGTATTTTCTCCATTTAATGCTCCCATTACATCATAATGGTAAACACGCCCACTTCCATTTCCTGCAGTGTGTCCAGCTCGATTTCCCTCAACGCTGCCATATTTGCCTCCGTGTGCCTTGCCTCCAGACTGCCCTCCGCCTTCCATGCGTTCGTCATCGTCTCCTTTGCTGTTCAGATGTTTGCTCTCTTCCCTGAGTTCAGAATGCGGTACAAGGTGGGTAGGGTACTGAGCGAGCTGTAGTGGGAAAGGTATCTGATTGGCTAAACTGTATTTGGTATGTGGAAGAATAGAGCCTGACTTCCTATATGTGCCAGGGAAATATATTGCATTTGGAGGTGTGCATGGTATGTTGCTTTACAAATAGGTCTTATCTATTATGATGTAATGGGGGGGGGGGGGGGGGGCTGGAAATATAAGTAATTACAGGCAAACAAGCATGTTTTTATATTTAAAAACTATCTCAAAGCATGTTTTCTTGTATTTTCTCTATTCCCCCCCACCGATGAATAAAGGTTCATTGGCCCATCACATTAAACACAGTTGTCGTCTTTTAATGTATCTGTGGCTTCAAACTACCAGTTATCACCATAGCAACAGCATGATTATTGGTAATTGGCCCCTGCAATAGCTACTAGAGGAGGGAAAACAAGCCATGAAATCCACAGTTTGTTTTGAACTGCTGTATGTGTGCAGTTCATTGCACTCTTCCTGTGATCAATTACAATGCCTCAACAACGTAAACATGTCATTTTCTGCATCGAAAATCCCAGCATCTGAAAGCACAAAGTAGTGACTAATTGTGCTACAGATGGTTTACGGCAGTGTTATTATTGCAGGTGTTTTTGCATCATCTTATCGAGTAGTATTACTGTTGTGGCTTAGCACCTGATATACGATACCCAGAGTATGTATAAAGTTCAAGGAAGACATTACTGTGGGCATTTGAGAATTAACGATTTGATGCCATGAGGGCAGAGTCGTCATCAAGTGTGTGTGTGTTTTTACGGTGCTTTTAATTGTACATGCCAATGCAGTGTAGAGGAATTTGTTAAGGGACACACATGGCTGAATTGGCCCTGTTTTTAATCTTGCTTAATATTTTCGCGATCACACTAAATATCTTTAGGGCTTTTAAACTATCAGTTTATCACTATAGCAACGGCATGATTGTGTATCTTGCATCTTTTATTATTTGGTTATAAATGTAATGCCAGGCTACTAGTGGAGTAAAACAACGACAGAGCACGACATGCACACTTTGTTTTCAACATGCTGTGCGCTTTGTTATGATGCTGTAGGTTTTGTTATAAACATGCTCATGTGTCGTAAATGTGTTCATACTTTGATAGATTAAAAGATAATGACGTTGTGTGACGTTACCTTGCCAGCATACAACACTCTCCAGATAGCCATTTTCTGTGTCAATACTTCCTGCATCTGGGTGTGCAAAGGGGCTACGCAGCAATCGATCTGACCACAGTTTTGCATCATCTTAACAAGTGTCACTGTTTGTGTTTGTTTGTGTGGCTTAGCAGCTGACATAGGATACCCCAGAGTACATGTAAAGTTCAATGATGGAGCAAGTGGTAGGTAGTTGTGGGCTAATGATGTGATGCTGTGATGGATTATGACTAATGATGTGATACTGTGATGGATTAGGGGCGAATGATGTGATGTTGTAAAAGATTGTGGGCTAATGATGTGATGTTGTGATGGATTAGGGGCGAATGATGTGATATTGTAAAAGATTGTGGGCTAATGATGTGATGCTGTGAAGGTAGGGTCGTCATCAAGTGTGTTAGCCTCGTACTCAGGTTTTCCATGCCCATATTTTATCTCGCAGCCGTGTGTATCTTCCAGCCACGGCTGTAAGTGGGCATGGAAAGCCTGGGTACGAGGCTACAAGTGTGTGTGTGTGTTTATGGTGCATTTAATATGGAGACTCATTAAACATGTGTTACTAAATTGGCACCGTTATTAATCTTGCTTCTTAATTTGGCCATCACACTAAATATAGTTATATTCTCTATGGCTTAAAACTGCCCATTTATTACCATAGCAACGGCACAGTTGATATATCTGGTAATCGAATGTAGTTATGAATATAATGGCTACTGAACACGAGGTTACATGTACTCTAATTACCTAAAGATGCTGACTTTGTGTGATGTTGCCTTACCGATGTGTAGCACTCTTCAACTAGCCATTTTCTGTAAAGTAGCAACTAATCATGCTACAGGTACTACACAGCGGCAATCTGACGGTAGTTTGGAACGAGTAGCATTATTTTGTGTTTGCTGTTGTGGCTCAGATACCCAGGGTACATGTAAAGTTCAAGGATGGAACAAATGAGACACTTTACATTTCTGTTATGAATGCAGAATCATTATCAAGTGTGTGTGCATTTGTGATGTATCAGTGAATAGCAGTAACCATTATTCCTAATATGGCTGCATCCATCGAAAATGTAAGAGAGCAACTATCCATATTACGTTCATGAGGGCACATATGGTTATCTTCATAGTATATATCATAACAACTAAATTTGTAAATTTTGGTTACATACGTACAAGTACTTATATATCATCCATTAATTAGTCAACCAACCAATGCGTTATACACCACGTACAGGAAAACATCACTCGTCTGTTGTGGTATTAGTTACTCCTGTCTACAGCACTCGTCTGTTGTGGTATTAGTTACTCCTGTCTACAGCACTCGTCTGTTGTGGTATTAGTTACTCCTGTCTACAGCACTCGTATTCGTAACCGATTCAGCAACAGACTCGTGATATTTCCAAGTGCACAGTAGGTGCATTATTTTGCAGCACCGAACTATACCTCCAGTAGTACACTGCTGCTAAGAGCTACATAGCTGCACATGTGTAATATTTTCAGAGCACAAGCTTACAATTTTCAACACGAGGCTCAATATGACATTACTATTTTATTTACATGTATTGTTACCAAACGGGGTGTATGTGCAAGCACCCATGTGGGCTAATTTTAATGTAGAGCTGCAGATAGGGGTTTTGCGCGTCTGATTAACAATCCCTCCAGATGCGCTATCCATCCACACTACCACTGGTGACTCTGGTCCTCGTCCTCGCCACCGCCTGCATCGTTGCTCCTCTCTCTCCCACGGGTCTGGTGTTCTACCTCCTCGCTACTTTCTCTGTCACTTTCATCTGTCCAGCCTGGCTGGTCAGACTACAGCACCTCAAAAAGTATGTGATTATCACTGTCATACTATAAATGTTTTGAGGCATAATATTGATATTTGTACCTGTAGAACTCAAACTGGGCGAATAATCAATAATAAATCGAGTACCTGATCGATCCTGTGTAGGCATGGAACTGAGCATACCCTCAAGTTGTCATGATAATGTTGGGCCTCGAGGTGGGCCTCACTGTCTCAGTCTAAGGAAGTCACGGTTTCATGCAATCTGTGTTTTATTAGGGCATTTTCCTGTGTCTCATCCCCATTTCCTTACATACCGGTAGTTACGAGTTAACTTCCTAGAAATAAGGAAGGAAACATACTACATCTTTCTTGCATAGAATTATTGTAGGCTTCAGTGTAATAGTCTATTCCGTGTACTTCCCTTTTGGTCGAGTGCCTTAGGTCTTCTTGCTATTGCTACGTACACATGTACATAACTGCATGCTTGCCAATTCACACATGTATCCCTAAGACTTGATAGGGATAGTCCCTCTTTTCACAGTAGTATGAGCTGATTAGATTGCTGGATTACAGGGCTATAATGTCGGTTAATCCCCACACAATCAATGACATGTAGTATACTGATTATAATCTAGCACCCCTCTACACTCCAATATCACTGGCTTTGAGAAGTTGGTTGCTCTCGAAAACGTCTCAACTGTGCCTCAACTGTTTCTCAGGCAACTAATTCTACATGGCCAATGAAAGCCTAGTTCTGTTTTGTCTGGAAAGGTGTACTTATGTTGTATGGATTTGTGGTTTCTGTAGTTCTAGTCAGGGCTAAACCGGAAGGGTTATCTTAAGAATGGCTGGAGTTGCATCATTATCATTTTATACTACACAGCTTTTGTAAGGTCTGCTGATTGCATTGTTGGCATAGTATACACAGCAGCATACCGAAAGTGCTATGGTGACATTCTTGTTCAAAATCATAACTCTGTACTACAGACATGTGTAGTCTAAGCTTTGGCAATCTGGTTGGATTTCACCATCTACAGGAGTCACATGTTCCCTCGCCAGCGAAGCGGTGATGTATTCTAGCCTGGTTCCCAGTGCCAAGAACCAGGCCAGATATACTCCGGTATGCTTTCCAGGCCCTCTCTTTATGCAGGAGTAGCCTAGAGCAAGGCTGATTCTTTTTTATGCATGATACATACTGTGGATGCAGATAAATTTGTGGAGAGACATTTTCATGGTATTTGCATGAGACCACACGAGTGAAATATTTAACATTGATTAGTGGAATTTTTTGCAGCGAGGTGTATGAATGGATTAACGAGATTCCCACTATCTAGCGAAACTGCAGCACAGGGAACGGGCTTGGCAGAATCAGCGGAGATAGAAGACCCTGTTGAGCTGGACTCTAGTCCGATATTTATACCAGCAAAACTTTCCTCGCGAAATATCACCCTTCAAGGCTAGACCATGAAATAATTACGATGCGGAATAATCTACAGACACAGCCAGCATAGTACACAGCTTTGACAATAATTATAATGATAGCCTTTTATTTTCGGTATATTAGCATTGAGGATAGCACAATGAATAATGTAACTATGCATCCTCTTCCCACAGCAATATCTATGGACCGTGGGACGAAGCAACTATACAGACATAGTAACATAATATTTTTGTACAGTATTCAATTTCCAGAACATTGTTAATATTTTCAATCGCAGATTAATTCAAGTGTGACAAAAAAAGTGTACATTTAAGAACATCTTAGCATGAAATTTGTAGAGTGAAAAACTTAGTATATGTTGGAGAATGGGAGTATGGAATTGTGGAAGTAATGAATCATGATTAGAGCGGAGTGGAATGTCGTTCATTCTTGAGACAGTACACCTGCAAACCTAGCAAAGAAATCAATCGTTTGTTGATAGTCTCTTGGCTGGTAATTCGCTGTAACAGCTTCTTACGTTCCTGCTCTTTTTCCCTTAACTTCTCCACATACTGGGACTCCTTTTCCTGGTAATGCCTCTCCGATATCTGGTGCTTGGTCAGTTCGTCGGACAGTCTCTGGATGGTGGCTTCTTTGGCTTCCAGCTGTGCCTGCAGAGATGCTACTCTAGTCTCTTGTGTTGAGAACTGCTGAGTCATCTGCTCTGTATGGAGGAGAGTCTTGGCGTTCTTTTCCTGGACTTCCAGGTTCAGCTTGAGTAAACTGCTGTAGTCTTCTAATTTAGCACGGATTTCTGCTATTTCCGTTTTGTGTTGTTGTCTTTCTGTCTCCAGTGACAACTCGGCCGTTTTCAGTTGTCTCTGCAGCGTTGGAGATTGCTCTGGATGGTCGGTGTGTAAGTAAGCAAGAGAAGAGACGCTGCAATGATGGGGGGTGCCTGAGCTTCTGCCGTCTGGATTTCTGTCATTAGCCAAGGGTCCTGCAAAGTCAGGTATTGCATCTGCGTGTAGACATGGAATAGAGATATGAGAGTTTGGCTAAGTACCCTATCTAATATTAATTCAGCTAATGACTAACGAACATACAACTATGATAGAGCATGTACCTCCAGCGCCCAGTGTCCATGGTACTTTATTCATCTGGAAATCTGGCGCCTTGTTCCATCTTGGTGCTTGGGTGGAGTGCTTGTAGATGTTGAGGATAGTGCACAGGTCTTTCCTTCCGATGCTCTCCAGGTTCTCCTCTAGGAAGTCGACGTTGAGTGGCGATATGACCTGCCGTTTCTCTAGAATCACCAGCAGGTCAAGTCCTGATTCAATGTCCACTTGACCTCCTACGGAAATCTCTTCGGTGCACAGATACTTCAGTTGTTCAATATCATGGCTTGTGAGTCGGAAGCCTATGGTCTTGAGTAGTCGCTTGAAGCTCATGACCAGACGTTCTGGACTGAACATCATGTGCATGGGGAGCATTCTCTGGAAATCACCGGTGCTGCTGACATTCGCCATATACTTTTGACTCTTCTGTCCAAATCCTTTCTCGTATAACTGGTGAACGAGATGTACCTTCTCTTCAAGCAGCTCTTCGAGAAGCGATAGGTCATCAGGGGAGAGTTTGCCCCTCTCTTCAAGAAGAATGAAGAATTCGAAAATCGTTTTCGCTTTTTCGAGTTTTGATTCTGGTATACACGTTCCAGCAACTATCTTCATGCTTTGCAGGTCAGTGTGGCCAAGCTTGTCCGCCAGTTGCTTCAGTGACATCCGGAACTTGTAATTTCGCCCCCCTTCATACAATACTTCATCTTCATCTGATGAAGACTCACAGCGCTTCTCTTGCTCTTTCTGCTTCATACAGAGGTACACATAGCCGTCCACAATATGGCTGAGATCAAGTCGGCCACAGTCATGCAGAATACGGTACAGAAACTCTGGCTTTTTTGCAGTGATGCATCGACGTTTGCGCAGAGCGGTGAAGAGGCCCAGACCAGTAGAAATCTACAGTAGGATAAAACAAAGGATTATAAAATGCAAGTACCACTGCTGGAACATTTTAGATCTGCGGTAATTAGCTATAATTAGCTATAAATACCCAGGCTGCATACACAGTGGGAGACCCTCGGACCGTTAACGCGGTATAGCTAGACCATGTACCTGCTCTAGTTGACATCGGGGGATGACATCCTGGCAGAGGAACTGTAGGGCGCTGAGGTCTTCTGAACCAATCTCGTTCCCAACATTTCGAAGCAGTTCCTTGAAAGCAGACTTGTGTTTAGATCTAAACAGAATCAGACGCTTTCTCTTTAAAGGCGGGGCAGGCGCTGCAACATTTTTAAGTCTATCCAGGTTTACCATGCTGGCGTTCGGCGATAGAGCTACAGCTGCAGTGCTGAACCCGCTGTTTCTTCGCAACCCTGTTCTCCCGAATCCCGCTTCGTAGAGAGGCCAGAGCAGGTGAGACATGTCCAGCTTTTCGAGTAGGTTTGACAGTAGCGAAATATCCTTCGGGAAAATGAGACTGCTCTCGGCGAGGACATCAAGGAGTTCCTCGTAGCTGTGTATCTGCCCCCCGTGGCACTCCAACGGGATACATAGATTCAGCTCATCGTCTGTGAGAGTTTCTTCAAGCCGTGACTGCCATAACTGTCCAGCTAGCTCCTTAAGAAGCTTCTTGAAGAGTTGCTGTTTCGCCGACTGTTCTGCGTTCATGTTCTCGTAGGTGTAGCTATAGCGTTACTAAAATAATGTACATGTAGTCCCGATTCTTTTTATACAGCAAATGGGTGGAGCTCTAATTGCAAAAATGGGTGGGGCTCAAGACCTTTGATTCTAATTGTTACCCAGTGTACACTAGTCTCGACACGAGAGACACGTGGAAAGCTAGCTATAGAGGTGAGACATTGTGAGGTACTAGGTACGTACGGCACGCGAAGTGAGATCGATCGTTTGGAGATCATGGTGAAGACCCGTCAAAGAGCAAGGCTTGAAGCTGCCCGTCGCTCTCTGGCTCAAAGTGAGGCCTCTGAGAGCTCTGACCAAGACCGCCATGACGTCAAAACAGGACAAGACGAAGAAAAGGTTAAGTTTTGCATCGACTAACACAAATTAGGGTTGCCAACGTTACGTTCCCAATTTTGAACATTAGAAAGTGACCTATGCCCATTATCAGATCAGCAGATTTTATTTCAGTTGTTTGGCAATTGTTTTTCGAGTGATAAAATTTGCATGGCTGAACACTACTGTGCTTCTTCGTTGCACCATAGATAGTATCTATGGTGCAACTACTATCTATGGTTAAACATACTTGTTATGCTTAAGTGGTTGCTGGCAGGAGCACATATTTAAAGCCGCTGAAGGCAGTGAAGGAGCGTTCAACTTCCAATGTTCCTCGGGGTTATGATCATATTACATTATTTTGTAATTTACCCCTGCTAATAGTAGGGAGTGGTCCCCTACTATTAGCAGGGGTAAATTACATAATAATGTAAAGTTCTACCCACCCTGTTCCTTGTACTGACATCAAAACGTAAATTCTGCCTCTGCAATCAATCGTAAACTTCCAAATATGGAAGTTACTGAGTAGTGCATGTCAGCAGATTCGTAGTCCTTGCCTGTCTAAGAAATAAAAATGAAACACCAGGAATCCCTGCCAAATGTTGGTCTCTGGAGACATAGCTCCTAAAGTAGTCTTGCGGGTCAGCCTCGCTTTACATTTTGATAAAACCGAGCTTAACGTTCACCAAAATCTCGGTGAGCTATTCAAAACAAGAGCTTTATGTTTGGGAACCCTACCCAATTCCTGTGTCTAACGCATGGCCTGTCTACATGTCGTTCTGATGCGTTCCACGTTCCCCCTTCTTCTTGAAGGTGTGTGCAGAAGAGGCTGAACCAAGTGTTGAGGAACTGGCCCTCAGGGCGTTTGCCAGGATGAAAGAACACCTGGCTAAAAAGGCCATCACTGTCCACGCGGATAGAGAAGTTGAAGACACTGGTGTAGAGGCAGGCGAGACAAGGAGTGTTGAAAGTGACAGACCACCAGACCTCCTCCTATTGGACAGCAAGGCCACCTCTTCCAAGAAAACAGAAAAGGGGGAGACGTTGAAAAGGTAGTGTGCTGTGCTTTTAATCCCACAGGTAAATCATGCTGGAACAACAGCATGTTTTGTATTGCTAAACCTGGCAATGCTACCCCACTTAAAATTGAGGCATGTGCACCACACACTGTTAACATTTTTTATCATAATATTATTATTGTGTGGCAGTCCGAGGTAGATAACGGACATTATTCCGTCATATATTTTGATTGCGTTGCTGCATTTGAAGCACTGTATCTCTGAACATCTGGTCAGGGTGGGGCTTATACACGATGACTACTGTATGACTCCACCCTCCCTTACCTGGAGAGGTTTTATATCTATGCACCAGATCTCATCTAGCCATGTTTCCTAGAATCACGACTTGGGAGCCTTTCATGTCATTATATTACCTCCTGCTATTTCTAGAAAAGTAATTGTGCTAATCAGAAGTATGTACATGTACGTGTACATGTACCGTCATGTACATGTACCAAGAATAGCCACCCACACACAGTACATATACTACATGTACTACTGAGAGAACGACTGCCCATACATGTACCCCAGCACGTTTATTTCCCTTCCCTTCCGCCCCTTTATTCCCCTCCTCATCCGTCATCCCTCTTTCTCTCCCTCCCCCTCTTCCAGCCATCGTGGAACCCTAGCCTCTTCTCTGCAGCCAGGGATGACCAAGGAGCTCTACTTCAGCTATAGCAAAGAGGCCATCTTAAAGTCTCCACGAGGTGGCAGTCGGGTAATTGGGGACGATGACGGAGAGCTGATGAAGAAGAGCATTATCACGGCAGATTTTGAGAAGAAAGAGCTTGTTCCCCCGGCTAGTTTGTCACGCTACGCACTCCAGAAACAACGGAAGGTGTGTCTGTCTGTACACATGTCTGTTGCATCGGGGGAGGGTAGGGAGGGAGGGTGGGAGCTACCCATCTCCTTTCCCCTCCTCCCAAGGAGATAGATACTCCTCCAGAAAGTGTGTTCTGCCATTATCTGCGCTCCAGGTACTTTAGGCTAGGATACTTATTTTATCCTTACCTTACATAGGCTGAGAAGGAGAAGTCTGCAGGGAAGCAGTGGTTCGACCTCCCGGCCACGCCCCTCACCCCGGAGCTACGCAATGACCTCAAAATCCTACGGATAAGGGGAGCACTGGACCCAACCCGCCACTACAAGGCCAACGACTCCAAGGGTTTGCCCAAGTTCTTTCAGGTACAACTTTTTGATTGCCTGGGGGACTCCCACGTAAAAGACCAATTTCCATGTAATGACATCACAATGACATCACTGTTTACCAACTATTGAAATTTATTACTGAGACTTTATTGGTGACACTTGTTTGTGATTGCTTTGTCCTTCCTATTCAAGGACTCTAACTAAAAAAAAACCAACAAACTCCGTTATAGGTCGGTCAGGTCGTGAGTGGAGCGGCTGAGTTCTACTCCGCCCGAATCCCACGGAGGCAGAGGAAGAAGACCATCGTGGAGGAACTGCTGGCCGACGAGGAGTTTAGGAGGTAGGGCGTCAGATGGGACCGTGTGGCCAGAGTTTTATTTGCTTCTAGTTTCTGTGTAGTAGTAAGTTGGTTCGTTGGGTTATATGCAGTACTAAAAATAGCTTAGACCATATATGAATAATTTATGAGGTAAATCCTTTGAAGTATGCCGGTTAGTAGAGGGTGTTTAAGTAGGTTAATGCCCTCAGTAGTTGCTAAGCAGTATCCAGCACTTTGATGTCTTCGCACCTCTAGATTGTTTATATAGTCTAAGTAGGATAGACACCTGGCTCTCAGGATTTAACCTACTTAAACACCCTTGGGAACCTTGGAAGTGTTAATTGAGTCTCGGGCTCCGCCCTCGACTCAATTAACACTTCCTCGGTTCCCACGGGTGTTTAAGTAGGTTAAATCCCTCTAGCCAGGTATCTATCCTATACTTGTAGACAACAGTAAATAATTGGCGATGGCTAACGAGTGCTAGTATCTTCCGGATTGACTACTTTGGAGCAGGTACATGTACGGCACAACGTAGAATATGGCCACCATTTTTACGTTCATGTATGTGTACTTGTCATGCCGTAGAGTTACATGTATTTAGCAAATCTGGGTATAAGGCATGTGTAGTGTAAACTTGCGTTTGCAGCTGCTAGTCCGTTACTAAAATTGGCAATCTGGTTGGATTTCGCCATCTACAGTAGTCACATGTTCCCTCGCCAGCGAAGCGGTGATGTATTCTAGCCTGGTTCCCGGTGCCAAGAACCAGGCCAGATATATACTCCTGTCTAGAGGGTATGCTTTCCAGGCCCTCCTCTTTATGCAGGGGTAGCCTAGAGCAAGGCTGGTCCTAAGATTGCTTTCATGTTTTCCGTTTGTGTGTGTGTGTGTGTTTTTAGATACGGCTGGTTTTTAGATATGAAAATATCATCCATAATACATACTGTGGATGCAGATAAATTTGTGGAGAGACATTTTCATGGTATTTGCATGAGACCGCAAATACATGTATTACACGAGTGAAGTATTTAACATTGATTAGTGGAATTTTTTGCAGCGAGGTGTATGAATGGATTAACGAGATTCCCACTATCTAGCGAAACCGCAGCACAGGGAACGGGCTTGGCAGAATCAGCAGAGATAGAAGACCCTGTTGAGCTGGACTCTAGTCCGATATTTATACCAGCAAAACTTTCCTCGCGAAATATCACCCTTCAAGGCTAGACCATGAAATAATTACGACGCGGAATAATCTGCATCTACGGTATACACGCACACAATCATATGCACATCACACACACACACACACACACACACACAATAGGTATCATAAGAAGAAGTACTCTGAACTACAGCAGAAGTATGCAAGTGGTACCAGAAGATACAGAAATATCAAACACAAGAAAAAATTCAAAAAATGATATTACCGGTATGACCTCTGTACCCTTGTGCAACATCACAATGTCATCATTTGGATGGTACTGTGTAACATAAAAAAAGTAACCCCCCAGTGGTAATCTGCAGACGACTAGTAGCTAGTGGTTATGACCCCATGAACCTAGCGATTGTAGTACTAGCTGTACATGTGGGGGGAAATCAATATCTAATTGAAGGGGTCAGAACCATAGTGGACTAACCCAAAATGAAGTGCAAGAATCGCACAAAAAAACGTGACCAAACTTCTGCAGCTCTAAAGCACATTCTGGGACAGGACATCCCTCCACCAGATCTATGTCATATTTCCGTGATAGCTAGGTATTGAAAAGTCCCAAGGAAAGAATTCGATTAGCAAGAGTAAATCGAATTCTAACATGCACGTGGAGACTGAAAAGAACGTGAAAGTGTGGTGGGCTGGCTCTGATGGCAGGGCAGATGGGATGGCTGCATGTGGGATATTCACCTGTGTGTGTATTCCTGTCTCGTGCCCACTGCCCAGTAATGAATGGCCTATGAATGGCCTGGGTATGAAGTTTTATTTCTTGCTGAGTTAGGATACAGGACATACAACTTGTCCATTGCATTATTCATACATACTGCATCTCCATTCAGTCACTGCACGTGTATGTAAGAATAACCGTATCATCAACCCCACAACAAGGGCTTATTCTGCAAGTGTGCATTTCCTAATGACTTGGCTATTGGTAGCTACTGAATAATTCAGTAGCCATCAGCCTGTCAGACTTGAAAACGTTCTTCCTAGTAATGCATAGATGGCTATAGGCGTCTGGGAATTACAGGAGCCACTGCTGTAACGTACCCAGTCGTCCTTTTAGCTTCGGAATTCTTCGGGAGAAGAAAGTTACCGGCATATTGGCTATAGAGAAGAGAAGAAAAAAGAAGCCTATAGCTCCTGGTCGGTAAAACAGTTCTTCCCTGATAGATAGATGACTATTTTGTGGTATTTCTATAAAGAGAAACAAATTAATGTAAGTTGGAGGGAAAAAAGCCTATCAGCCAATAGCATATCTATAAAAGTAGTTATAAATGTTATAAAATTCAAATAATTTTTTTTTATTATTTTTGTGCCATTTCTATAAAGAGAACAACTTAACTTGGAGGAAAAAAAGGAGAGAAAAAGAAACTTTGAGAGAAAAAAAAAACTTTATAGAAGGGAAAACAAAAGCCTAGGGAGCCTCCCATCCCTCCTGGAGTGTCAGACACCCGGAGCGCTGGATAGGCGATGGCTGGGAATCACAGGAGGCTTTGTGACGTACCCAGTCATCCTTTAGTTTCGGAGTCCCGAAGGAAGTTACCGACGTATTGGCTATAGGCTTAGAAAGCCAAGAATCAGATTGTACGCGTGCGTCTCGAACACGCGACCCGATTAATGGGGAGGCCACGTTCCGAACGCGCCACCTTGACTTCCCGTCAGATGTTGGGTCGCCTTTACCTGTAACGGCGATGTGCGTTAAATGGAATTGTTCCTAGAATGAGCGCAAGCAGGATGGCTAGAGCGTTCCGCCATAGATAATATAACATACTTCTGCTATAGTACAAACACTGGGGGGGAAGGTTAGGTAGCTACAGATAGCGCTATGAACCTAGCTACCAGGATAGCAGCCCCACCGCTTGCGAGGGGTGGGGCTAGCTCGGTAAAGCCTCGTGGCCTGGCAAATGATTGCATGTAGATCCATGTGAACTGTTGAAAATGGCAGTAAGGGCTGTGCTGATGGACAGTGGATTCATCATCCAGTCACCCACATCACTAAAAGCCCATGAATCAGTTACAAAGCTATTGCAGTGGTGTGGCAATCCTCATCATCCAGCACTCCGCTCATTTTCATCAGGCCTGTCTATATGTAATAATATTGTTGTTGTACATCTGTGTATAGCTATAATATTGTTGTTGTACATCTGTGTATAGCTGTGATATCATTATGTACATGTAGCATTGCATGCATACAGCAAATCTGGTACAATTCGGCATGACCTCTACTTTATGCAAAACATTATTTTATCTTTATACTTGGCAGATTTGTGGGGGGGGGGGGGGGGGGGGGTAATAGGTAATACCATAGTATAAAATTATGCTACCAGTAGCAGATCAGAGTTTAATTACCCCACTACAACAAGTGGGTTTGTGGAGCTCCTCTACTTTCAGTTTCTGTGAGGAGTTATGGCCAAAGCAAAACTTTATAAGTTTCTTTATGGGGCCCCTACAAAGCACATGGTCAAAATGGCGTCCCTGCGATATGTATATTAGCAACCAGTGTGGTAATCTGCAGACAACTGGTGTTGAGTGGTGGATCATCTGTAGCTTGCAGACCAATGGTCCATGTGTGTTAAGGGCTATAATTATAGTACCCTAATCCTCAGCTCAGATCGAGAGAACAGAGATGGTTGATGCCTGCTGCATTGCAATTGGATAAACTTAATAGTGTTGATGTTTGTTGATTAATACAAAGTTGCCTCGAAAATTTAAATTTGCATTAGATCTACATGTACAATGTCATGCAGACAGCTGTATGGCCTCTCCATGGCAACAGAATAGCAAGTTGCTATCACTGCCAAGTTCTTAACTTGGACACAGCCCGGTAGAGTTGCCTAGAAATACTCTTATCGTCTCCATACTTCAGAAATCTGCAGAGAAGAAATATTATAATATGATAAGTGCTATGGCAAACCATACCATGTTACAGTAGTTGTATGAGTACATACAAACTCATACGAAACGGAAACGGTGATGGCAAGACCAGTCCCATTCCCAGGCACCTTGACCATGGGAAGGCTAGTAGCAGCTGTAGCCCGTGTGGTACATTGTACCGGGGACCGGACACCCAATTCCTACACTCTGAAATTCCCTATAAAAACACGGGGAGGGGGGAGTCAGTATGGACATTTTTAAGTCAACATTCTGTGACAGACCATTGTTGGAGCACATTCTGGTGCCAACTGGAATGATTCCAGCAATACCACCCCAGTATCCCGTTTCAATCGACCCAGTGTAGGCATGTAGCACTACACACTCTCAAACAGCGGTGTATATGCAATTATTTTGGTGTGTAACAGTGACTCACTGTTCTTGGGTTGCCCTGCAGAGTGTCTCCAGCTGAGAGAGCTGCTGGCTGGGGCTCTGGCCCAGAGCTGCTAGCACGTTGCACAGGTAGGCTGGAGGAAAGTTGACCAGGGAGAGAAGTTTAAGTAGCTCGTCGTCTGAGGCATAAGTGTACCCACACTCCTTGCGATGTTTTATCATGCTGAATAACACATACGTATATAGAAAGCAACTAATTTGGGTACCTGCTGTAATACTAACAGCTGCATCCAAGTCACATGACATCACATGACCAAAGTGTGCCGTGTCACATGCCCACTCACCGATGTCAGTGGCCAGCTGCAAAGCAGCCTGCAGTGGGAGGCCAGGGATATGTAGAATGTTCTTGGCATAGGTGTCCATGGTTCCCCTGGCGATGGCGCCAAGCCAGGCGTCCGAGGGATGCTCCTCCGTCTCTCCCTCTTCTCCCTCCACCACCTCTGTCACTATAGGAAGGATAGGTAGGGACCAAGATCCAGATGCTCAGAACAATCAGCCACACACATGGCCTGGGAATGAGGCCAGGGCTAAGATGGCAGCATAAATAAGATAGCATTACTTTTCCACTATAATATAATTGGGGAGGGGGGGGGGGGGGGGAGTAGGCACTAAATAGAGAAAGCCACTAAATGGAGAAATGCATGTTTTCATGTATTATCCCCTATTTTCCCCCCATTACACAGAACAGGGTCTGATCATCTTTAGCCTGACTGACAAGGATCAGGGTACTTTCTAGCTTGGCGCCCCATTCTACTTCTCTGCAAACAGGGGACCACAGGCTTTTAGTATTTTTGTTTGAAAGAGTGTAATATATACTTCGATCCGGGTGTCCAGTCATGTACGTAAACCAGGGTTTGTGTCCAAAACATCAGAGAAATACCTTTATAAGTTTACTCAAGATGCTATGGGGTTGATTCTTGGTACTTGATGACAAATATCCAAACGTGAAGTATTAAGTACACACAGCAACAAAACTGTTTTTGTAATTATTAAAACTTATTAACTATCCATTTCACCTAGGCCTACTAGAAATTATGCATAGAATCAGGGGCTGGAATACAAGTAGCATCTTTGCAATATTTCTCTAGTTGGGAAGGTTAACATTACACGAGCTTATTAACTGAAAATTGGCTGTTCTCTAGACTTTTAGACTCCCCATTAGCTACAAGTACATGTACGTACCCTCTGTGTCGGGGTAGGGCAGTCTACCGGTCTTGAGGGCCGCAGCGAGGGCGGGGTTGTCTGGGGAGGTGAAAGGCTCTAACTGCTGGGGAAGGGTCAGCAGGTAGTCACCAATCTGGGAGAGGTAAGGGCATGATGTCATGGGGACTTCCCTTCACTCAAAGATAATTAAACAGAAAACCTTAGGGCTTAGAAAAAACATAGACTAATATATAGAAACAGGCCTTCAAAAAGGAGGGTTCGTCCCAGCATTGAACCCAGGCCTTCCTCGCTCAGATTTTATCTCGCAGCCGTTGAGAAAACTCGGGGAGTCTCAATTTTTCTCCACGCCTGCAAGATAAAATCTGGGCGAGGAAGGCCTGGGTTCGAGGGTAGGCTCATCCACCATCCATCTAAATTATGGGTGACGGGGATCATTCGAGTATGTAGGCATAAAGTATGCTAGTCTTGTTAGCCCCAAACACCAGTATGAGGTAGTAGACTACTAATAATCCCATTCCCATTCTGTCATTCCCCATTCACATGTACATTTGTACACAGAAGGGGGGCTTGGGAATGAGGCTATGCAGAGCTAGTCCTAAGTACTTATCAAGCCTCTAGACCTAGTCCACAGCGTTTACCATGGTGCTAAAATACTGGAGTAAGCGACGGGGCAGCTCTGCTTGCCATTGCAGGTGGAGTGATAGTTGGAAGGCAGGCAGGCAGGCCTCACCTCAGTGATGTAGGGCAGCGGTGAGAGACTGAAAGACGGCAGGTCATCGGTGATGGCCCGGGTGCTCTCCAGGGGGCTCATCACCCCCGTCTCCCACACCTGGACAGGAAAGGGGGCACGTGTTCATTCATGAGAAATAGGGTTACGTCAGGGAGGGAACGCTATAATCATAGTCACAAAAAAACATAAAAAAAAAATGAAAAGACATATAGGGATGGAATCCCCAAAAAGTAACCAAACAAGGTAGGAACGAACGACACCACATTACCTTTACGGACTCCCATCCCTATTTCTTTTTACAATGGGGCAGCCAATTTTTTTGAAGCCATCCCTATATATGGAGTACTACCGTACTCCATGATAACAGTTGAGGTGTAATATTAGTCTCGCGCGCCAGACCCTTGCCTGCGACTGGCGCACAAGACTACGTCTACTAAGGGATAAGAGGGCAAAGAGTGTGGGGGACACTCTTTGTCCCCTTCTTATAAGGGGGCAAAGAGTGTGGGGGACACTAGCTACTAATATTATGTGCAATCGAGTGTTTGCGCAATCCTAGGATTGCGCAGCAGAGTGTTTTGCAATCCTAGGATTGCGCAGCAGAGTGTTTGGGCAATCCTAGGATTGCGCAGCAGAATACTTTTTTTGCAAAATCCTAGGATTACGCAGCAGAGTGTTTTGCGCAATCTGCAGATATAGATGTTCCGAGGCTTCCCCGTGTGGACCACTCTTTGTACTGCAAGCGACAAAACCTGGGGTGAAGGCCTGGGCAGAACCAGTAAATTGGGATGACATTACTTAATCTGCACTACTAGTGCAGCTGGGTCCCTCCGGAGATTCAGCACTTTTTGACGTTCCCACTCTGCACTCGACTCTGTAAGTAGTTCTACACCCCCCCCGGCCTAATTAACACTAGCTCCGCCCATCCTACCACACCCACCCTAAGCCGTGGGACGTCTGCCAGCTTCTGCTTCAGCCGGGCAAAGAGGAGGTCAAAGGCAAAGGTATGAACCTGCTCATTCAGAGAGTGAATTTGATTGGTCATTGAGACCAACAGTGGCCACTCCCCTCCACCTATGAAAACCAGATAATTCCATAGATCAGTACAATAGATAATATAGTTACATAATAAAACAATTACATATTTTTTTGCAAATATATACATATTATATAACTCTCTTTTTCCGTTTCTGCCCATAATCCATGCATGCTACCTGTACTCTGCACATCAATCACAGGCATCTAAGTAGCCAAAAAAAAACGACATATTTTATTCCTGCCTTTTTCCACGGCAGACAGCAGCTCCATGACGGCAGTGCGCTGCTCCGGGTGGTAGACAGTGAGGTAGTCAAACGAGCCAAACAGGTTGTCCTCGCTGGCCGGACTCCTCAGACTGGGCGTGTGAGCCACCACTGCCAAACAGATCTGAGAGTTGAGGGTACCGGAGCGAAGGAGCATCTCACCTGGTGGAGGAATCGGAAAGACACACTTACATATCGTCTGGTGTGACTTCAGCACTTGCTGACTATTCAAGTGTATGCGACTTTGCAAATCTACAATGTTAAACTGTCATCAACATACAGAACCAAAGCACTGCTTGCCACTCACCACAGCACTGTACAAGTCTGAATGCCATCTGGAGGTGTGTCCACTCCTCCCCTTTCTCTGGCCCCTCCCCCTCCAGACCACACCCCTCTCTCAACGACTGCATGGCTCTCATAAGCCTTGACAAGTATTGAGAGAAGAAGGACTGCGAGAAGACGAACAAAAGAGAAGGCGAGAGAGAAAGCAGTGTTTACCTCCAGTAGGACCCAGTCTCACACATTCCAAGTCTTCCGACATGGCACAAGACCTGATACCATTCGCTAAGACCCGTTCACAGACTCTACCCTCCTAATCCCATTTCCTGGCTCTCGTGTTTCGCAACTCGTCCAGGAGAGCCTGGTACAGTGATTTAGGGACCAATCAATTACGGCTGCACCTCTCTGTTTCAGCGCTCAGTCTCTGCTATGAACAGGCTCCAAACAGTAGCTAGATTTGTTACCTTCCTTCACTGCCTGAGAACTACAACTGCCTCACCCATACCACAAATTCACTCTTCTACCCTTCGCATCATGCACACGAGATAATGTACTGGCCCAGAAGTAGCTCAAGTGAAGCACCCACGTGGGACTGGAGACAAGGCTACTACACTCTCCCGACTTACCTCCAGTGTCCCCAGCAGTCCGCAGAGCCCCCAACCCTCTGTCAGCTGCGAGCACCTCTCCAGGGCCTCGGAGGCATGGGTGAAGACCTTGGGCACAGAGTCAGAGATCAGAGCAACGACGTCTTCCATCGTGGGAGCCGTCTGGGGAGGGGGAGAGGGAGTGGAGGAAGTAAGAAGGGGACAGAGGGAGGAAGGGAGGAGGGGAGAGAGGGAGAGAGGGAGGGAGGGAGGGAGGGAGGGAGGGAGGGAGGGAGGGAGGGAGGGAGGGAGGATGGGACAGAAGGAGAAGGGAGGGTGGGACAGAGGGAGGAGGGGACAGAGGGAGGAAGGGAGGAGGGGACAGAGGGAGAAAAGAAGATGGAAAAGAGCTCTAACTATGCCCTATGCTCACCAGCTGCACTTCTCTCAGCCTCTCAGTCATCAGCTGCCCCTCCACTGTGGGGTACTGCACCAGCAGCTGGCAGTAAGGGGTGTGCACCGACTCCAGGAGAGGGTACAGTGGACCGCAGTCTGTGGGGGGCAGGGGTACACTGTGTTGGGAGCAGAACTACCACCTGGGGTGTACGTGGGTGTGGGGGTGAGGTCAGACCAGTACTTTGATTGTTTTACCTGCTGTGCTGGCTAGAGCTCTCTCCAGACCTTTCACGAACCTCAGAGCAGCCTGGAGAGAAGGAAGGGGAGGAGAGGGCACAAGGAAGAGTCGGGAGAGTATGCATCTACATAGCTGGACCTATCACAACTACAATATAGTACATACTACAAACTACTGCTGGGCAGTGTATGCTCACAATCACTACACTGTATGTAGGCAACATTCAATAATTGATGATATTATTGCCTTGCAATATTTTGATGTTTGCAATATTGATTATCACAATCTCCAAGTATCGCGATGTGATGATATTATCAGCACTACTACAAACCTGTCTGAGGTCCATGAGAGTCACCAGGGGACTGTTGCCACGACTACCGCTACCCTGCACTGCACCCTGCAGGCACCTGGTAAGGGGCGGGGTAAGAGAGTTGAGAGACTGGCTGAAGAGAGAGCTCAGGAGGAGGACAGGATCGGGGAACACTTGGCTGCACCAAGAATACTGTGGGGAGGGGAGGGGAGGGGAGGGGAGGGGAGTAGTGGGGAGGGGAGGGGAAAGGAGGGGGGAGGGGAGGGGGGGGAGGGGAGGGAGTAGTGGGGAGGGGAGGGGAGGAGGGGAGGGGAGAGGAGGGAAGGGGAGGGGAGGGGAGGAGGGGAGGGGAGGGGGAGGGGAGGGGAGGGGAGGGGAGGGAGGGGGGGAGTAGTGGGGAGGGGAGGGGAAAGGAGGGGAGGGGAGGGGAGGGAGGGGGGAGTAGTGGGGAGGGGAGGGGAAAGGAGGGGAGGGGAAGGGGAGTAGTGGAGAGAGGAGTAGTGGTGGAGACAGAATGTGGCAAATAAGAGATAGGTGTATGAAAAACGTTTAGCATGGTCTGGGTCTGGCAAGGCTAGATCCAGTCAGCCGGATGAGGCTGTCTCATACCCGGGTCTCTATGTCTGAGGCATGGAGGCCTGGGTATGGGGCTCAGCAGTCGCCCACCTCAGCATGCCACTTGGCCAACAGTTCATCGTAGAAGGAGGACAGACACTCCAGGAGCGGCCTCGCCGGGTTCTGGAGGGAGCCCCAGAGCTGGAGGATGCTGGTCTGCCCAGTGACAAGAGGGGAGGAAGACAACGTGGTAAGATATGGGAACAGGCAGGAGCTCAGAACTGCACGTTGCAGTATCATATTATGTATTAGTTTCTCAGTTGGTCACTTGATAACAAATTACTATCCTGAGTTTGTTCCGATCGCCCCTCCCAACATGAGGTCATGATAATAACGATCTGCCTAAGCAGAGATGGCGGCCGTGCTGAAACGCGAGGAAAAAATTTGCCAGTAATTAGAAATGTCAAAAAAAAACATTTCCAGACTTCCACTTGTACCCTATTTAGCGGTTTTGTTTCCATCACACGTGTTGTTTGTATCTGGGAATGAGCACTTCAAATACCTCACGACTTCAGTCATCATCGCGTCCGGTCCAGTGAATGTCCATGTGAGGTAAACAGGTGTCATGGAGCATTTCCGGTAACCCTCTCTCCAACCATCACTTCCGAACTCCCTCTTGGTCTAGTACCTTTATGGTTTTGTTTCCATGCCATATGAGAAAATTGGACGACTAGTTGTGTGAGTTATTTCCTGCGGTTCAAATACCCCATTACTTCTGCCATCATTGCTCACACAGTCTAGTGAGTGTTCATGTGAGGTCGAAAGTTGTCAGGCGGTACTGAAGCGTGGCAGAGACATTACATATCGCCAACTCCCACCAACACTTCCAGACTTTCTCTTAGTCCACCACTTTATTAGTTTAGTCTCCACGCCATGTGTGGCTTGTGCCTGGTTAATCGCTCCAAGCACCATTGCTCACAATCCAATGAATGTCCATGTGAGGTCAATGTAGCGGTTTGAAAACACTTAGAGTGCTGACAGCAATAGAGTACTTCAGTACTCAGTGCTGCAGAGTAAGGCCTACAAGAGATCCAGTTGGCGGTTTGAACTGTGTCTATGGATATCAACATCATACCCTCTGCTCCAATGCCAGAGCTCCAGTAGCTCAGATGGTAAGAGCATCTGACTGGAATTCAGAGGACCCAGTTTCAAATTGTGGCTGGATCTTTCTTTTTTTTCAATCGAGGTCATTGTTGTCAGGAGGATTTGGTGGCATCACTGAATCACCAAATTAAAATTTTCTGGCAATACAGTATATCACCATAGTTACCATTTACATAGAGTAAGTGACATTTTATGGCTATGTTTGAGCAAGTGTGCAGGATGTGTCTGAAGGGTATCTTTTTGGGTGAAAGACAATAGCCAAACAGAGCAAGGAAGTGAAATTTGAAACAGGAAGTGAAACACGTGAAATAGCAACACCAAATGCTGATGTAAGCCATTCAACATCAGATTCTAGTGCTGCACTGTTGGAAGCACAACCTTGTTTAACCGTAGCTCTGCCTATATGCGACACTATACCTGTAACACTGAAGCCAAAAAGACACCCTACCATACACTCAAACACTCCTTCAGACATACACAAACGCATTGTCAAGCATAAAAAACACATAGCCTCATCCCCAGACACCCCTTCCCACGTGCACACTTCTTTGCGCATGTGGGAAGGGGGGCCTGGGAACGAGGCCATAAAATACGACTCACTATGCTACAACATAGAAAAAATTTATGCGAAACTAGTAAGAAAAGTTTAAATCTGCCGATTCAGCGATGCAGAAAATATATTTCTAGACATTCACTATACTGCGAGCAACGATAACCGAAGCAATGAGGTATTTGACCTGCTCCATTGTCCAGCAGACACATTTGTCCTTCTGTCTGCCATAGTAACTGCACTACTGCGTGCTCATGGCACTGGCCATACTGAACGTTACACACGCACATGTATTTTGCTTCGTCAGCACAAAATACTTCCCACCAAATTTTCCCACTATTCGGTAATACTGGTATTATAATGCTGTGGAGTGGGAATGAAACTGCTGCGGAGTGGGAATGAGACACTCGCGCTGACAGGTCTCCCTTCACTTTTTATTCACAGCCATAGCTGTGATAAAAAATACGAGGGCAGGCCTGTGTAAAGTGACACACCTTGTGACAGCCGATGTAGTAGTTCCTGATCTGTGGATATCTCTCGATATCACTGAATATCTTCACATACTGGTGTGCTTCATCTGGAAACAGGAGCAGTAAATACTTAGACAGACCATTTTCTGTGTGATGTCATCACTATTTATGAAACATATCCCAAATTTGATCCTAAGAGATACCATAAAAATATGCATTTGTGATAATATATAGAGGGGAAACTTCTGTGCTCCCAATACAGTCTCACATTTCAATGATATGTCACCTGTCATCTACATAATATTATAAACAGATTTCTGCTGAAATCAACACACTCATACTTAGTCACTGGAACAATTACTATCAGTGTTTGCAAACACTCAATTAAGGGGTACTCCATATTTGCATGTGCACTGCAGGTGCATACCTACGTGTGCATACGTACCCAGCACATGTGAGTTGAAGGCTGCTATGAGCATTGGAGAGAGGAGAGCCTCCAGCCTGTTCTTGAGGCTCTCCAGGAGCTTCTTTCGTTCCTGAAAGTCTGGGACATCGTGTAGCACGTTCTATGGAGGAGAGAGAGGGAGGGGGCGGGGCAGGGTGAAGGAGAGAGGGGGAGGGGGTGGGGCAGGGTGAAGGAGAGAGGGGAGGAGGCGGGGCAGGGTGAAGGAGAGATGGGAGGGGGTGGGGCAGGGTGAAGGGGAGAGAGGGAGGGGGCGGGGCAGGGTGATGTGGAACGAAGCGGAGAGGGGGAGGGGTGAAGGGGGTAAAGCTAACAAACAAAATGCTGGTACGTGGTAAGGTCTTTTTGTATTTGAAGGCTAGTGTATCACTAGTATACTAGCCTTTTTGAGGGGTAGGCATATGCTGCCCCCAAAAGATAGTATACAGCTAGTATACCATAGTATACTCTATGGTATGCTGCTAGGCTGTTGCTCCATAAAAAAAAATTATGTGACTATAGTATGAGAATTCATGACATTAGTTCCTCACCAAACTCTGCTGCATCCCACCTAGCTTCTCTGCAATCTGTAGGAGGGCAGGCAAATGGAACATTAGGGCATGACAGGCTACTCTACAAGCTCTCTTCCTACCTTGTGGACGTCCTGAGAGGCAAACACCTCATCTACATCAGCAGACAGCGTTGTCCAGTTGTCCGCCTCCTGACAGAAAAGAGACAACAAAGTTCGAGCTACTTATACGATGAGCACGGGAGGGGGAAGGGGGGGAGGGGGAGGGGGAGAATGGGAGGGTCTTGCAGTAGTACTGTACCTGCAGGGCATTCTGAGATTCCTGCATTCTCGTCTTGACAGCATCCAGTTCTACCAGCCGTTGCATGGACTGGGCTGTCTCACTCTCCACCTGAGCGGAATACATGTGATATACATGTGCTCGACATGTGATAAACATGTGCTAGACATGTGATACAAACATGCTAGACATGTCAATAGATAACACTAGCAGGTTTAGTCTCTAGCCTTGTTCCCAGGCTCTTGCGGGGGAGGAGAGTCTGGTCCACCCCCCGTAAGAGCCTGGGAATGAGGCTAGTTAAGTCTCATGCCCAGGCCTTCAAACCCCCCCCCCCCCGCCCTGGGTGGAGGGTCTGGGCATGAGACTGCGGTAGCCGGCAGGTTTAGCTAGACACCCAACACAAAACTCCTAAGAGACAGAGAGAATGGTATGATATCAAATCGAAAGCATAATAATATCAGTAAACATGTGTACACTCCTAAATTTGATGTCTCAGAGAGCACTGGTACACCACTTCAATGTGTACTTTTCCCAGTTCTCGGGTTACTCTTCTCATGCAAACACAACTTATCAAACCCACAACAACAGCTGTTATATTTTTACTGAGAATCCATTTGGTCTCTTGGCCAATTCAGTTTCATATAGCAAGACCACCAGTAGGATGGGGTGGGCACTCCCATATGCACTGTAGTCACAGCTAAGACCAGGGTCAAGAAATTTTGACCGTCATTTTTGCTGCTTGACCACACTGCAAAATGGTCTTGACCGTTTGACTATACCAAAATCTACCTCTACAATTTAAGAGGTTCTTGACCGTTTGACTGCAATATCCGGTTATTAAAATTGTCCCTGACCGCTTGACCAATGGCAAAAATACCCCTTGACCTGTTGACCACTTTTTGACCCCAGTCTTAGCTGTGACTACAGTGCATGCATGGGAGTGATCGCCCCTTGAGTAGCAGAATCTGGCCATAGATCGAAAGTTAATTCGCAGCCATATCTGAGCGGATGAGGTAAGGTGTTGAATTTCGTACTGTATAAGGTTTCATAATGGCCAGGGGGCCTACCCAAGGTTTCTAAACGATTGACCAAAGCATTCCACAGACAGGTACATTAATTTGGCTGAATCACAAAGGACATTCAATTTGCATGATTTCTTTTCGAGTATGTGTGTGGGGGGGGGGGGGGGGGTTTGGAAACGTGGCTACGTATTCCATATTATGGAATAGGCTTCAGGAATATTCGATTGTGCAAACTTCACAGATACTTAACTATGTATTGAGAGCATCCAGCTTTAACTCTGAACGCCATGGGGACCTATATAAAATACAGAAAACTATGTACTTTTTATTAACGGCTAATATAAAAAGCCCATATAAATTCACATAAGCCTTATGGATGTACTAAAACTTGGCTAATATGATTAAACTCAATCACCACTTATTAATAGAGGTATTCATTCACTGCTGCACCGGTTGTAGCTACCTGGCTGACGCCTGGAGACTCACCCAATTGCATAAGACTCACCCAATTGCATAATATTTCCCAATCAGTAGTCCAAACAGAATCACCACAGAGTCATCAACCAGTTTAAAACTACAACCCTGTTAAGGTATATATAGCTTTATAAGCTGTTAATACGTTGTTGTTTTTCTATATTTAGCTACTAGGGTAGCATATGTGCTGTAATGAGTGAAAGTTTTAGCCATGGCTTATTCCCACAGTGCATACTGCTCAGTAACAGCTGTTAATCTTGCAGCCAGTCAATATATTATTATGACATGCAAATTGTCACAATATTATGGTTACAGCTCTCCCGGTGGTCGTACATACTCTTTTAATGTCTTCCTTGACGATTTGCATCTGCTCCTTGAGAAGGGTAGCCTCCTGCCTCACCGCCTCCACGTCTCGAAGAACCCTGGCAACAACAATAGCAAGAAGTATAGGTCACCAAGCACAAGCTTCCAACCCCATTCCCAATCTCCACTTCACGACAATTTTTCTTTACAGCATATGAAATAAGCTGTAGAGTATCGACTGGAAACATGGCTAGACAAATGTACCAGCTAGTGCAGTCAGGGTGGGGTTGTCAGGCTATATGTATTTCTGACCACCCTAATTCCTGGCCAAGAGTGCATGAAGGGAATAATAAAAACGATAGAATGCACCAAATGTGAATTTTTAACATGAACACATAATGATGTGAGAAGCGATTTTCACATCATTATGCGTTCCTAGTTTTTGAGCATAGTAACCATCTCCTCCTGAACTTAACAAGAATCTTAGCCTCGTTCTCAAGCAATAAACCCTTGGGTATGAGGCTAGAAGCACGTGGGAATGAGGCTGGGAATGAGGCTAGGAACACCTTGGAATGGGACTAGGAACAAGGCTAGGAGCACCCGGGAACAAGGCTGGGAATGAGGCTAGGAACACGTGGGAACGAGGCTGGGAATGAGGCTGGGAACACCTTGGAATGGGACTAGGAGCACCGGAGAACAAGGCTAGGAGCACCTGGGAATGGGACTAGAAGCACCCGAGAACGAGGCTGGGAATGAGGCAAGGAGCACTTGGGTATGAGGCTAGGAGCACCAGGGACTGAGACAAGCAACACTTTATAGGACTAGGGCTGAGCGTTGAGTAGAGGTCCTATTTAGGCATCCTCTTGTCGACCTAGGCGTTGAACGTCATCACTTTTGTGTATCCAAATTCGACAGCAGGCTGCATGCAGCGATACCGATAAAGTTAAGTAACTATTAATATTTGCATTTTCAAAAACTTCTCATTGCTATGCATTCGGATATTTTGGTGAAACTGAAATGTCAGCAATGCAATCACCTTGGCAGGTTCTGCACCACCTGCTGACTGGTCTCCTCCAGAGCACTGTTGACTTCCTGCAAAAAACAAAGCAGATGGGATATTCACACATAGCTACTTACACAACATCCATGTGAGTGTGGTGTGGCCCATGTTCATACATACTTCCTGCCTCAGCCTCCACCTCCTCATTCAGTAATAGCTACACACAATGGGAGTAAGCTATTTCAGCTAATACAGCTCTGTTGTCATACATACTTCCTGTACAAATAAAGAACTTCACCAATGAGTATAACATGACATAGTGACCTCTTTATGAAACGACTACAACATCCTAGATGAAATCAACATCCTAGATGAAATAAACTTCCTGTACAAGTAAAGGAACTTGACCATATGAGCAGTTGAAGTAAGGAGCATACTCTAACCACACAGGAAGTGCTAATAATTTTTACTAACAGCCAATTAACTAGGTCAGATGAATACTGGTAGTCGTGAGGCGTAAGACATGGCCCGAGAGATGAGATTAGATAGTGTCTATAGTACGTACACATAGTGATTTCAGAAGGGCAGTTAAGGATCACTATCACTGTATCAATTAGCAAATTGGATCACTTATGGACACTTTGTATTAACAGTAATTTTCAAGTGACAAGAAAGTTTCTTAAACACAATCTTGATTAGTCTCATGCCCAGACGTCCATGTCCCCCCCCCGCAAAAAGAACATCTGGTGTCCTGAATAAAACTAAAACCCCTGTTAAGGTATAATTAAAATTAGCCTAATGTTGTGCCAATTTTACGGAAGGACTAAAAGCTGCAATCTGATTGGAGCTTGAGCTTTCCAAAGGGGAAAGGTGTCTGTGACAAGACATTTCATTCATGATATCAGACGTTCTTTTGCTGGGCGTGAACGTCTGGGTACGAAACTAAGTCTAGATGCCAGACAGATTTGAGGAAAATATGGCCAGTCTCGGGCAACAGCTAAAAATGCGGCTGGTGCATGAGACTACCAATGGACTAAATTCATGCAGCTGCAGATTACCTGAATAAAGAGCTGTAGCTTCATGACGAGAGTGGCGGCATGTGCCTGTTGATGCAAATTTTACAGAATCATGTCATATGCATGCCCGAATGCAGTGTGCGCTGGCATGCAGCAGAGCGGGATCACCGCATATGGCGCCCATTACTCACATCTACTGGTGCTTGGGTCTCCTTGTGGGCCCTGAGGGCCGCGTTAACCCACTCTTTCACGCCAAAGTCGGGGTCAGAAAACTTGGAGAAGTCCATCTTTTTTATTTTCAAAATTACGGATTACGAGTAATTGGATTATAATATTAATTTCGGCTAGCCCCGCCCATTTAGTAACCACCATCTCGTTTGATGATACTGAATTTGACTTCACAGTACATATTACATACAATGTACACACAACATTAATATTAACACGCCTCCCACACACAGTGCAGTAGGCTAAAATTGCTGCAGCTGTTACTGCAGCGAACATAAACATACAATATACATGTACCAGACACATAATAATATTTGGGATTATGGATGCGGTGTATGTTTGTGTATCAGTAACTGATAGTGCTGCCTCTGGATATGAATCTCTGCTACCTGCTCATCATGACTTTGAACTCTGGGTAGCTGACCACTCCATCTCCGTCTGTGTCCACCTCTCTGATCATTTCTTCCACTTCCTCGTTGTTCACTTCGTCTCCCATGTTTACCATGGCCTGTTGTAGCTCTTCGGCCGTAATGACACCGTCACTGTTTTTGTCGAAGATTCGAAACATTTGGTGCAGCTCAGCTTCTTTCATATCATGTGCCTTCTTGAGCTCCATCATGGTTATGAATTCGCAAAGGTCCACGGTGCCGTCACTGTCTGCATCCACTTCAGTGATTATCTCCTGCAGAAAACAGAGAGTTACAATAGTCTCATCTGTCCTAATATCAAAGACATAAAGCTAGGAGACCTTAACTTGTGTGTACGTAATAGCTTAGTGACGTGGATTCACTCTGGCCCTCTTGTTTATTTCAGGGAGAACCCCCCCCCCCCCCCCCCCAGGCATGGCCCCAGATACCTCCATAATTAAGTGGCTGTAACCACCTCCCAAAGTAGTATAGATTGCTGGGAAGACTCCAAGAATTCTTCCTAAGGGTTCCCTTTCCTTTTTCACTTCCTCTGGATCTATACATGTATATAAAGCTAGCTAGCCACCATATTAGCTACATGTGTGGCTTTAGAAATCCCCACATTCTGACAGGAAGTGGAATGTTTTCATACAGAGCATGTTTAAGGCTGGTAATGTAGGCAGCAGGTGATGTAGTAGGCAGACATACAAGGACGGTACGTACGTGGGGTATGTGTGTGTGTGTTACTGACATTGCATATACAGTTTTATCACTTTTGGCAGCAGACCACAAAACATTTAAAGAATGCTGGAGGTGTCTGTTACACAGATCAAAATTATGCTCCGAAAAAAAGTCCATCTATAAAGCTGAATGCCAGTGCAATTGGGCTTGCAAATTCCTATATACCAGTGGTGTGATTCCTAGAATTGCCGCTTCATCTAGCAGGCAGGAAATTTTTATTAATGACTTGGTCACTATTCATAGGGAGAGATATGCAGTGCTGAGTACCAAGAGCTAGTTGAGACATGTGAGAATGTCTTTGGATCAAAGCGTAGCAAGTTTTGAATGCTGATTAATTGCCAGTGATACTAGTACTTTTCATACTGTGAGCCTCTCTCTATAGTTAACATATTCTTTGGCCCAAGAGACTATAGCTGGTTGTCAGACTCTCGTACATACTTCTACGGTTCATTATTCAATAAGCTAGCTATAGGATGGGGAGCTACAATATTATGTTTAAAGGACAGTAGCCATATGACATACACGTCACGTCAGGGTAACTTGAAACCTTTTGTAGAAGATATTTTTGGTATACACATACCAGACAGTAACCATGGCAGAAATGACGGAAACTATAAATATGCATGGCTTTGCCCTTGCTGTATAACTTGAAGTTAAAATGTAATGTCATGAAACTCTTAAATCCCTAGGATATCTACAAATACATGTCTAAGTCATCAGCTCTCCAGTCACTTCAGTACATGATAGTGTATAGTCATTGGAACCTTGCAATACCATGGCTCCATTTCATAACCAGACCTTCTTAATACTCACGCAGCGCAATGACCGGTAGGCCAAAGGTGCGCCTTCTTGCTAATTCTTGCTAAATATATATACACTAATCAGTCTATACATTCTTTACTATTGCTGCTGCATTTCGATACTTACCAATGGAGCAGTGCTGTATATTTGTTCTGAATTAATGCTTATGGACAGGATGAAACCTTTTGGCTCGGACATACCTAACACCGCATAGCCAGTTGCAAAGTCTGACCTTACCCCGTTACGTTGCCCTACATGTAGGCTCCATCCGTGCATGAAGCATACTAGCCTAAACTCCGTTGACCTACTGCCACTGGGCCGGGCTCCGTCCAGTTGCAACCTTCGAGAAAGCCCGGGAGCGTAGGATCAAGTGCTCTTGAGTCTAGGACTAATACAAAAAGTGCGCACTATTTACATACTACCGGACAGAGGTTTAATGTCATAACTAGCGCAAACGTACCTTTAGGTTGGCTTCTGTAAGTTCCAGACCGAGTGATCGAGTATGTACTTCAAGGTCATTCGCAGATATCTTTCCGTCGCCATCCATGTCCAGTCGATAAAACACCTTCTTGAGCTCTGCAATCTCTCCTTCTGTAAGTTGAGCCATCGTTACCGACTGCTATAGTTTATTGTACTGTGTAATCTCAAGTTGCTTGCTTTTTGCGTTGCGGTTTTGCTCGACTTTTATAGCGTATTGGGTATAAAAGAGGTGGGGCTACGATAGTGATGTGCGAGTTTTTATCCGTACACCCTCCGGATACTTCATGCAACTGCAGCACACGTGTACTTCGATGGAGCGTGCAAGAGTAGAAGCTGGAGCTTTGGATCAGGAGAGGCACTTGCATTTTGTGGCCCCTGGAGATATCATTACGACAGATACAGGATTTATGAGGTGGGGTGGGGCACATAGGACTAACCTTTGTACTTTCATCTTTTTAATATCATATCCTTTTTTTCCCAGTAGCAAAGTTTGATATCATGCTACCACGCATTGTCTGACAGGCTAAATAATAATCAGGGTTGCCAACGTGAAAATTGAAGTTCTTATGTTCCTAGTTTTTTTGATCAGCTCATAATTACAAATACCGTATGCCCATTTCAGATCTACGGCTATTTGATGCAATTGCCGTGTTTGGCAATTTGTGTAATGATTTGGGAGTGATTCTTGTATCTCATACAACATCCTGTTTCAAATAGTGAAGTTAGATACTTTTGGCTGAACACTGCTGTGACATTCCTTAGTTGGGCATGCATGGAACGTTGCCAGTCATCCCTTCGTTGAAGCACTACTTTTGCAAATACCAAATATTTTCCCACAGATAATGCATTGGAATGGTATTAATCTATTGATTTGTTAAGTAACTCACCAATCCCCTAAAATGGTAGGCTGGAATGAGTTGATCACTCTTTTTAAGCACAATGCCGACTTACGTTTAATTTTTTACTAATTGCATAAAATGTATGATCCAAAGAAAAGGCTTGGCCAAAGTAAAAAGACTGAATTATGCACCTTACGTCGATACGTTCAAACGTGCAAGATGTTCAGGGTAGTCCCTCAGCTGGTCTCAAATACAAAAGTGTGCAGAAAATTGGCCTGGATTCAAACCTGAAGACCACCACCTCTGTAGGCTGGGGACAACTGTAGTAGACTAGTCCAGTGGAGTGATTTCATATCCTATCGTAGTATTGTGGACTCTTACTCATCCGAATCTAATGGGACCACCCCCAATCTGGATGAGCGAAAGTTCCAGACATATGAAACCTATAAACAGGATACAGAAGTTTTCAAAACAAAAGCTAAAAAGGGTGTCATGACTAAGATTTGAACCCAGTTCTATGCTCGTATCTATGCAAACTGGTAGGCTTATCTATAAATGCATACTTATTCTCAGTGTAAAGGGACGATGCGGTGATCTGGATAATCGGGTATTCCGAATGTCAGAGTGCCCGGATAAGTGGGCATTCACTATACATATTTCCATTTCCTGTTTGTCATTCCCATCATATTACTCATTTCCTACTGTGCTTCTTATACATGTACACTACTGACCTGTGGTTGGTGAGCCTGCAGGGGGGGGGGGATGTCCCAGTGCATTATATGAAACCTGCTAAGTGCTGCTAAGCGCATGCTAATTTTTTGGATTTGGCCAACTTTCCCCCCCCTCAAAATAAATGTTATAACGATGCTGCAGAAATGATGTTTGCAATAGGTTGATCTATTTGGAGATGTTGATCAATAAAATATGTCCATTTTACTAGGGGAGGTGCAAAAGTTGCTTCCTTTGTAAATTCTCTATAGAAAATGGGTAAATTTCAGGGATGCAAGTCTCGAGATATAATAAGTTACTGCATTCAAACTCACTCGCATACATTCTTGAATTCAAAGAAATTAATTAACTCTCTGTGGCCTACTGTGCTTCTTATTACATGTACACTACTGACCTGTGGTTGGTAAGCCTGCAGCAAGTATGCCAGAAACAATGGCTTTAATAAGTCCCCTTTTCGGGTTTATTATGTATCCTGCCAAAGTTCAGTGGCATATATTTTGATCACCGCAATTGCGATGTTTGCACTGTTCAAAAAAATTAGACGTGCTATACCTTGTGCACAGAGACAGGATGAACACAAAAATACTTTCAGTTTGTAATTCAAGCTGTCAAGAATGTCATTACAGGTTGTCTAATATGTCTTTAGCCTGTTTACTGGTCAGTACATCGGCTAAAGTGGTCCATGCAAATTTAGCAAATCATTGTACAGTGTTCAGGTGAATTACTGTACCCCCCCGGGGCCTCCCCATAGACAGTTTTGCGCAATCGATTACATTTAAAGTTTTCCAGGGAATAATGAATGCCTACCTGTATGTCTCATATATACATACCAATTTGGCATGTTGAAATCTGTAATATCACAACACTGTGTTTAGAAAATGTGTGTCAGCATGTGCTCTGCTACTTAGTGGTAATTACCCCATGCTCATATTACATCGTGCCACAGTCACATGCCTCCCAGCTAGCACATTTTCCTGTAAGTGCAAGCTTGCCCAGTAGGAAGCCTATGCAGTGAGACCCCTCTAATCAGGACTCCCAGAGATGAGGACACCTTATTAATAAGGACAGTAGTAATATAAATAAGTACACCCCTGTATTCAAGACATTAGAGCTGGTCCCAAGGGTGTGTGCAGTAGAGACATTCAACTGTATAGCAGCAGCTTTTAGCTAGTGTAGTTGCAATGAAGAGATTAGTACCTTCAAAGAAATGCATAATTGGTGAACTATTATGTTTCTAAATCACTTTCAACATGCAGAACAGCACAATTAAATCATATTAATTATGCACTCAGAGGTCATGGCACGTATGCAGCAGACGGGAAGTTGATTGCTTCAGTGGCTGGAGTGGTGGAGAGGGTGAACAAGCTCATCTGTGTCAAACCACTAAAGTCAAGGTATATACTATGCACATGCAAGAGCGTAGCTGGTGTGCCTAATACCAGTTTTATATATATTGTTATGACTGTGAGAGTTAGCGGTTGTTAACTAGATTGTCTTCATCATACAAAATATAGATACAATGGAGAAGTTGGTGATGTCGTCGTGGGAAGAATCATAGAGGTAGGAGCACAGCATGATTGCTCATCTCTTTGCACTATAGAGACATTGAGGAAATGAAGCTAATTAGAATCACTATACCCACAGGTACAACAGAAGCGCTGGAAAGTAGATACCTTCTCTCGTTTAGAATCAGTGTTGCTTCTCTCTTCCGTTAACCTTCCTGGTGGCGTGCTGGTAAGGAGGAAGTTGTGTATATCTATCTTACATCCTAGGTGACACAAATTGCTATATGCAGACCAAATTAATTCTAGCAGGAAATAAGAGTCTAATTGCACAGGAAAGCCATCAAATAACTAACATAGACAAAAGTTGAGCTATCATTCAGGTAGTACTTTTAATCATCTTATTCTATTTCTGTAGGGTCTTGTAGCTAATAATGAAAGTTTTGGTTTTGTTTGCCCACAGAGACGAAGGGGTGCCCAGGATGAACTGATGATGAGGGAGTACTTTGAAGAAGGAGACCTCATCAGTGTAGGAATGCTGCATGTTGTATCACCTAGGTTATTGCATGCCGCTGTCATTTAGCAAGGGAAAACTGACACTAGTACTCATGTTTCAAGGCACCTCGTTTCAATGTTCCGCCTGCCCATCCTGGGAGCAGAGAAACAATGATCCATTTACAACTGTTCCAAATGGCACAATATCGCATGGATGACTTTCATTTGAAATCACTTCCATATAATTTATTTTTTATTGGACAATAATTTACCATATAATCTTTGACAACCAAAATGTGCCATTCATAACAGTTGTAAGCACACAGGTTTTCCCTGTAAACATGCAACCTTGGCATGGGAGGGTATACATAAACCCTATAGCCTTATTCTTGATCGTTCCCACTCCAGGTTTTATCTCGCAGCTGTGGAGAAAAAGCTCGACAGCTGTGAGATAAAGCTGGGTAGGAAGTACAGGGAACGCCCTAAAGCAAGGTTTCTTCTCATAGGCCGAAGTACAGCAGGTGTTCTCTGATGGGTCTTTATCGCTGCACACCAGAAGCTTAAAGTATGGAAAGGTCTGTTGCCCACTAAAGTCTTGGCAATAGTAGCGTAAACTGTCGCTTCCCTTACGTACTCTTTCTTTCTCCACATTGAAGTTAACCCAAGGCACACTGGTCACTGTTCCACCGTCTCTTGTGAAACGATGCAAAAACCATTTTCACAACCTGCTGTGTGGGGCCAGTGTGATCCTTGGTAACAATGGTTACATCTGGATCACCCCACTGGTATCTGATGACCACCAGCAACCTCAGTTTCGCTTCCAGACACCCACCGGTGGAGCTAGCTCAGTTGAGAGGGAGGATAAGGTGAGGAGAGAAAAAACACTTCATACGCAACAGACCATAAACCAAGTATTTCAACAATTGTATTATGGTTACATTCCTGTATACAGTAGCAATTAGTGCAAAGCAGGTTGAATGACGTCCCTGGTGAAAACTAACATTATCCATCGCATGTTTTGATTGCGTTACTGTGTTCGAAGCACTGTATCTCTGAAGTTCCAGTAAGGGTGGGAATCGTACATGACACGCAATTTTTGCAGCAACTACGCATCGCCTATGAGTCTCCTTACCAGAAGTTCAGAGATTCAGCACTTCGAACGCAGCAATGCAATTGAATTATGCAACGGTATATATTTGTTTTCTGCCCGGGGATGCCTCGCATGCTTCAAACTAGCAAGTACATTGTAGTTTTATCACAGTGTGGCAACCATACTCATTATACGTAGATTGGAAACTTTAAGAAATCATCCTAGTATTGATCAAAGACTTACATTCATCGGACGCAATGCCATTACACTCTTTTTATCTTAACACATAGGTGGTAACGAAGGAGGAGAGAGAGACAATTGCCAGACTAAGAAACTGCATTCTTGCTCTTGTGCAGCGAAAAATCATGCTCTTTGATACCAGTATTCAGTACACCTATGATGCATCCTTGAAGTATGAGGTTAGAAATGGCAACACTGCAGATCCAGAGTGTCACTTTGACTGAATATACAATTAACGGATTGGGTGTTCTCTTTTTGTAGGTAAAAGAGCTGCCGAAACCGGAAGTAATAGAGGAGATTTCAGAGCCTGCCAGAAACATTCCACTTGATTGAGACTGCAGTTGTACACTCACTTTGATATAGCCTCATCTCTAGGAAGTATATATACTATGGTACACGATAAATAATTGACTTACACTGTCAAAATAAAATGGTACTCTTAACCCATGGTGGTTGCCACAGTTGCAAGGATTAATCTATTTCAGGATAACCCCATGCTATTAAGAACAAAGCAAAAAAAATACCTCCCAGTATAAGGTTGAAAGAAACCAATATGGTAACCTGCAGACATCTAGTACCATATGGCCATGGCATGTACTGGTCATGTTTGGTCATGTGACCCATGACGGCTACATATATAGCTGTTGTAGTACTCGTGGGGGAACACCAGCATCTGATTGTAGGTCAGGACAGCCCCCCTGTAAAGGTTTTCTGCATATCATGTGGCATGTATACTGGTAATGTAACCCATAAAAAGAGTGCTGTTGCTGTGCATGTGGCATGTACTGGTAATGTAACCCATGAAAAGAGTGCTGTTGCTATGCATGTGGCATGTACTGGTCATGATATGTACCCCATGAAAAGAGTGCTGTTGCTGTGCATGTGGCATGTACTGGTCATGTACCCCATGAAAAGAGTGCTGCTGCTGTGCATGTGGCATGTACTGGTCATGTAACCCATTAAAAGAGTGCTGTTGCTGTGCATGTGGCATGTACTGGTCATGTACCCCATGAAAAGAGTGCTGCTGCTGTGCATGTGGCATGTACTGGTCATGTAACCCATTAAAAGAGTGCTGTTGCTATGCATGTGGCATGTACTGGTAATGTACCCCATGAAGAGAGTGCTGTTGCGGCATGTGGCATGTACTGGTAATGTAACCCATGAAAAGAGTGCTGTTGCGGCATGTATAATTGTGTACTTGTCATATATCCCATGGAAAAGAGCACTGTTGTTCTACATGTGGATAGTATAGTTTGTAGCTTCCCACTAGGGTACTGTTTCAGGACAGCTCCATGTAAAAAATCTCCTTGAAAGAAACCAATGTAGTAGCTAACCTGCATGTATGCAGATACCTAGTAATCTGGTACCATGTGGCATGTACTGGTCATGAACTCGAGCTCCATGCACTAATTAATTTATAGTGGTGCAGCTTGTAGCTTTCCATACTATGGTACATTCTAGATCATGCAACTGCAGCAACCACCCAAGGGTTAAAGTTACCCATTCATTTTTACAGTGATATAAATATAACAGCTGCTCTATCATAGAAACTACAACCTAAAAGGACACATGCATGGGACCCACGTATATTACTAGACTATATATTAGTCTAGCGATATACCTGGGTCCCATGTACATGTATGAGAATATATGCAAATACATAATTGGAAAAGCAAGAGATTTGAAGTGTATATCCTCAAATCCCATTAAGACTGTACCAACTCCTTCATAGGGGTTTTGGGGTAAAGTACGTTGTACAGCCGTGATGACACGGATTGTTTCCCTATGATAGTGTAATGAAAGGTGTCCTTATTAATCTCTTTCTGGGGAATGGTGGTGAAATTCAGTGCAGACAGTTAAACCTAGTAATACGGTTATATTTCCTAAGGGTAACCCTAATAATTATAGTTTCTCCATAATATGTGATGATGGTATAGTTCAGTATATGGAGCAGCCTCGGGCCAAATGCATTTGCCTATACATTTGACCATGGATTGAGCTTTGATAACTGGTTAAGGATGACTGGTGCACGTGGACTGCAGCAGAGACCTCAAGCTCACCAAGACATTATAGCTACTTTGAGTCAAAAAGGATGTTCAGCTTCTAGCCAACAAGCAGGAGGCTGCATGGGCTTCTTTGCAGCTCAGGCATGCAGGGCTGCAAGCACAAACACAGACCAGGCAATCTTAACACTATGTGGACAAAGCATCCTCTAAGTTGTCTCCAGTATCTACATGTATCTACATGCATTATGCAACCTGAGTAGGAGTTGGAGATAGCAATCAGGCATCTGAGTGTGGTCTCCAGTATGTACATGTATCAGGATTGCCTGCAAACACCTACTCAGGCTTTTAGCTACATGCATTATGCATATTTCAGTCTCCACTCGCTCTTATATTATAACAGCCAACATACTATTGTGATAGGCGCATATATGTATGCACGTAGGCAAATTCCTGTTCAGGCTCAGTTACATAATGTTGTACTTGTGGGCTAAACTCTTGATTTGCCTGCCTCCCTTTACATACGTAACATTACAACCTGCAAGTATGTTGACTCTAAATTTTATGATATGCACTTACGCAAATTCTCAGTTACAAGTCATAATATTGTACTTGTATGTGTGGTGTGATCGATGCTTGCGATGCCTGTTTTCCACTTTGAACGCAGGAGTATAGAAAGTACTCCAATGATGCTTGGTTCCGTAGTTAGACACCATTACATCATTCTGCTAATCCCACTCATAATACATTAGGTTGAAGCTAGAAGAAAGGAATCCAGTTCTACGCAATATGAAACACACCTTGCAAGTAACGTTCAATGTAACATGGTGCAGATAAACTAGAGTTCCATAATATTTGTGGGTCAATTCACGAGTCATTATAATACAATGTGCTGTATAATGTTGTAGTATACAAGAGATGGGATCATCTACTAGAGAGCAATCCTTCTGCATGGATGAAATTGAAGATTATGGCTCAACTTGAGGTGGCTGCCTCCCACTGGAACTGGAATTTGAAACGGTCAGGTTATACCTAACGCCAGTTTTAGAAAGTGTGCACAAACTGTGTACCCTTAATAATGTGGATATATTAGTTGCTTACACCAACCCAGAACTATATTTAAGTAGTCTCTGTCGATCTCTGTGCTGTCCACCTCAACTTGGCGAGGATCTGGTACTTACAACACCAGTAAATACCGAAAAAATAATAGTGACCCCATAATCTGCAGCATGTCATTAATGAGGAATACATGTAGCAATAATTACAATGAATGTGTGCTGTAGCTAAGCAGTTCAAGGAAGTTCTGAATCAGAACATGTGATAAATCTGATCTTTTTCTCTGGTGGGTTGACTGGAGAATGGGAATCGGACAACTGGTCATCTTCACCGAATACCACCTGACATGGGGAAATGGAATTCCAGTGCATATACACATGTCATGTGAACCCCACATAACATACACACCCATTCTCCCCCTCCCCACACACACACATTATATAATTATCTGTTTCAAGTTGCCATTCCAAAGCATATCTACATTCTTCCGATAATAACCCACCCGATCCTCTGGACTAGACTCGTAGCCCCCCTCTCCCCCGTCGACGTCTTCCTGGTCTCCCTCATCCGAGAGTGGGGGGTGGAGCCTGTGACGGGGCATCTGAGCTGCCAGGGCAGCCAGATCTCGGACAGAAGAGTGCCGCCTTGTCAACCCCTAAAAGAGGAGGGAGGAAGAAATAATTTACAAGAATTAACCAATTTATTATATGCCGTACCGTGAACGTCTCGATGAGAATCTGCCTGTGTTTTCTGTCCCCCTCCTCTTCCCGTGGGCTGGTGAGTAGATGTCTCATCTCCTTGTTTTTCTGCCATCCACTGATCACTGTCTTACAGTGGCGGTAGCCGAGTGGCTGTGCATGTGTGCGTGTGTGTGTGTGTGATGGAAGTGACTGCATGTACTGCTTTCGAATCACAACTATGACCCACCACTATGTCATCAAAGCTTCCAAACTGCAGTGTACTGATGCTGCAATGACGACCAAACCAATTTGTCACAAATCCACACATCACGAGGACTCAAAAACAGTGTCTCCACACTCACTTGTCAATGGGAGGCCTGATATACTCACACATCCCGTCCGACTTGACGGTCTCCAGCTGTCTGATGCAGGAGACGTAGGCCAGTCGAGATTGGATCTCCGTCAGGTTGGGGACCTGGCATCAACGGAGATACGAAGGCGGTAAGTGAAGTTCCTAGTGCACATCGAAGTTGTACCAAAAGTAATGCAAAAAACTACTATTACGTTTGTCCTACAAGCTGTTTTCACACTATGAGCTCCCCGTACCATTAGTGATGCTTCAGAATCAGCAGTCATACATACTTTAAAGTGGGAAACAAACCTATAATATATGAGGACATGCAGTAATTGCTACATGTTCACTTGGACTCTATGATCAACCCAGTGGGGTCACGCAACATCACTCACTTTGGGCTAAAAACAAGGATTTATTACTGCCCTCTTCTAGGGTATAGGACAAAAACTCCGCCCACAACCCCACCCACCCTGATTGTTTTGGTGAAGGGGTTGAGCCAGTTCCAGAGGAGATACCAGCCGGAGATGTGGTCTCCGTAGTTGGTGAGGTCATTGTTGTCCTCTGCACCCACGTCAATAGCGATGATGGTCTCTGCTCCCTGGGCGGCTATTACGTCGGCTGAAGGAGAGGTTAGGGGAGGAAGGGAGAGAGGGGGGGGTGGGGGGTAAGGGGAACAAGGAATCGAGAAAATTATCTGGCTCAGCTACTCAAGTATAGCCTTTGTAGCTGAAATGTATCACTGTACATTATACAGAGGCGGAGTGACATTTGTAAACCAATGGAGCCTTAAGGTAAGACTGTCACCAGTTCAAAGTTTTTTACGCCCCCTTAAGGCATAATTTTGAGCCTAGAGTTAGGACAAACCTGGGAGGTTGTTGACGTAGCCCCCGTCCAGGAGCAAATGCCCGTCCACTGGGTCACAGAGCGGGGGCATGTATCCGGAGAGGGACATGCTGGAACGAACGTAGCGCCACAGGCATCCGGAGCTGTGTACCCTCATCTTCGACTCTGTGATGTCTGTCGTCACACAGAAGTAGGGGATCCACATGTCCTAGGGAGTATCAAATTATTTATAAACTCTTAATTCTTTGAATACCTGCAATGACAAGCCACAGACCCTTTCCGCATATCCATGACGACAACTCATGGGGCGGGAAAAGAGTTTACTGATGACTCTAGTCTGTAAAGAACAGTCTGTCCCACTTAATACCCAGATGAAGTGGGACAGACAGTTCTTTACAGATTAACAGTTAACTCTTTTCCTGCCCCAGAAATTTGTCGTCATGGATACGCAGAAACACAAGGGTCTAAAAGAGGAGGCATCCCTGCCAATTATTTGGACAAGTTGTGAAATACTTTTAGGTAGTCTGAATTTATATGAACTACTAAAGAAATAAAGAATAATTAGAGCATTAGACTGCAAAAGAAAAAAGTGCACCAACTGGCCTTGAACCCACAACAGCCACTTGCGAGGGATATGCTTGCTGCTATACTAATCCACTTTTTACATGTACATGTACGTACAATGGGTTAAATTGATTTCAACGTGGGATCAGAATTTATGTACTTTTGAATGACTCACCTCAATCTGCTTTTCCCCAAATACTTTATGAAGGAGTCTGTTGAATGATCGACCTGCAATCCAAGAAAGCATGGTTTGTGCGTTGACATGATTACACCAAGATCTAGATAAGCCTATATAACATCCACACTGCTTTACGGTATACATTAAAGTGTATACAATTTTTGGTATTCACATACATACCCACCCACTATAAAAAAATATGTAAATGGCTACTGGGAAGTTGCATGAGTCGAGCAGTACACTGCACCCACCAGTGAACATGGAAGTACTGGGGTAGGTGAGGTCAAAGATCTTGTCCGAGTACCGTGCCATGCCCATGGCCCATTCCTGGGCCCTCTTCTCCACCCGTTCTGCGTTCCTCTCCTCACAGTACAGTGCTCCCACGAAGCCACCGATGCTCGTACCTCCAATCATGTCAATAGGGACACCTGGTTTGAAATAGGGAAAGATACCATAACGTGCAGTACCCCAGACACTATTGGTCAATCGTGGGCTCAAACCTGCTTCAGCAAAGGCCTTGATAGCTCCCACGTGTGCTAGTCCCCTGGCCCCTCCCCCTCCCAGGACCAAGCCCACGGATGTCCCCGTCAACCGACGAGCAAGACGGGCAAAGTCTGAGTGTCTACAGAGTGGAGACGTCAGTCACGACATTGCCGGAGATAGAAGCCCATTCCCAGTTTCCAGACCCCATTCTGGTCTGGAAACCAGAAATTTGACTGAGCATAGGTATGACAGCTTACCTGCTTGGAGGAGGTAGGTTACTTTCTTCCTAGAGATATGGAAGACAGTGTGGAGGCTAACCTAGAGCATGTACTATTTCTTAGGTATTGTTATGATGTCATTGAACAAGTTGTACCTACTGCTACTATATTTAGTAACAGCCATAAATAGCTAGCCAATCAAATTGCATAAAAATTAAACTTACGTCCTTTCTAAGATGCCATGTAAAGAAGTAGTCCGGACACCGTACCTGAGGTGGAAAATCATACGCTAAAGATGAGACAATTTGCTGTCCGTGGGATACTACACTTGTGAGTGCTAGCAACTAGCCCAAGGAGACTATGTACAGAAACTTGGCCATCCTGTAGAAGAACACCAGTGGATTCTTACAAGAGGGTTGTGAAATATTTTAGCCTTGTTACCAAATGCATAATTTTTGCTACGATAGGAAAACACACATAGTGAAACCAGAAAACGGCTCACGATAAATAAACATGCTGCTTGTTATTGCATTCCAGAGTAGTCCTCACTGGCCTCCTTCCCAGGCTCCACTCCCCAGCTTTTCTCGCACTGTGCTGCGAGAAAAGCTGGGGAGTGGAGCCTGGGAAGGAGGCTAGTCCTCACATGGAAGTAGGAGGAGAGCCAGCCCAGGGCGTTGAGCCACTTGACGGTGCCGGTCGGGTGAGGTACGTTCTCTCTGTGGAGTAGGACCAGTTCCTTTTGTACTCGAATTGAGATTGATTCCACCTGCTTTACGATCTATGAGCATGACATCGAAAAAATAAGGCGTAAGTATGGAAAGAGCAGTACAGAATTATCTTACCTGTCCCATTGAGTCTGAAGGTCCCTTCTCTGCTAGTCCAACTAAGAGAATGCAGTCAGCCTGGAGAGATGTATCGAGTCTTTGTAAAATCAAGAGTTTTTGAGCAAGAAAAAAAATAAAAAAGGGAAAAGAAAATAGATAGCGAAAAGGAAAAAAAAAAGAAACCTCCCCGGCCGGGAATCGAACCCGGGTCTTCCGCGTGACAGGCGGAGATACTTACCACTATACTACCGAGGACTTCCTATGAGTTCAGGGCCAAAATAAGCTATTTATCGTGCGTGGGTATTCCTAACGCCTACGCCATATACCTGTCGAATACACCTAGCCGTCCAAGGAGACAATTCAGCATCCGCCTGGTAGACAACTATCCTATGGTTGTCCTCCTGGTGCCCCAGCCAGGTGCGCAGACGATACTCATGCATGCTGGGTAAGAACAATAGAGAATGTAGGTCAGACAGTAAGAACAGGGCACTACGTCCCAAGACCCACCTCTCCAGTGCAGTAGAACCCAGTTCCTTCTGGATCAGACCACTGGTGAGCCTCAACGCTGGAGCTGCAGAAACATTTTGTGAATGACTCCGCTGAAATTCGGGATACTACCACTGGAATACGCTGGCAAGTCTGAATGTTATCACAATATTATGTCTTGGAGCTTTTACTAGTGAGTGATTCAATTCTCAGCATGGGAATAATGGGTGGGGCTCACCTATAGTGTTGATAGCGCTGCAGAGTTCGCTGGTGAAGTGGGAGAGGGGGACATCGGAGGTCATGGACACCACGGCCACAGTGGCCAGGTTGGAGGCCATGTGTTTCTTCATGTCACTGGAGGATAGAGAGCCTGGGGGAAAGCGGTGTGGGGGGGAGGGGGGGGAGGGGGGGGGAGAAAGGAGAGAGGAATGGAGAAAGTAATTCAGGCACAGAGAGAAGAGGGTTGGGGGCGCCCTACCAGCTCTAAGTCTGTCACTCACTGGAGCTGGAGATGCTAGAGACCCGGCTGTAGCTGCCCAGGATCTTCTCGCCCAGGAGCTGGATCAGCCTGGACACCACCTGCAGGAAGGATCAGGGGCAGCGTTACTACGACGGCAGCAACAAGCGATAGAAGCTGTACCCTCCTTCTAAGACTCAAGAAGTTTAGCAGCTTGATTCGTTGTTCACTCTAACACAGTGCGCTCTAGGTTCCAGTGATGGTCACCTAGCCTTAATTCATGTCTGTACTGAAATAAGAGTGCCTCATGCTACAGCTCCACACACCTGTGGCTGCTTGAGCTTGATGGTGTTGAGCAGTCCGGCCGGGAGGCAGGCCAGCTCCGTGTCTCTGATGGCATGCACGGTCGTGGCGCACACTGAGTCGGTCATCACCTCCACCTGATGGGCAGGAGAGATGAACAAAGCAAGAGTGCATAAATAAAACAAACTTTCCCCGCCCCCAAGGGAGTAAGAGCCTGCAACCTTCCATACAGGTCTGTAGAACGGGCAGAATACTTGAGTTACTGCCCAAAAAAACAGCTGCAGTGCACAGTTACACGCTCTTACTCCCTTGGGGGCGGGGAACATTTTTTATGCACTCTTGACAAAGAGCACGCCATATTTCATAAGGTACCAGTGCTTACACTCCTTGGACACCGAGTGCAATTAGCCCAACAAACAAGAGGTCGGATGTTCTAAAATGGAGTAGATGACTAGCTAGAGCAGTGACCGGACTGACCACTCCGATGGTCTCCCCTCGGCCAAACTCGTCGACCAGTTCCTTCTTCCCGTCGGCCCTCTTCACCACAGACCTCACACGGCCGTTCAGGATGATGTAGGCAGCGTTGGCGTCGTCCCCTTGCCTGTTGGAGAAAGAAGGGGAAGGGAGCAGTGTCAAGCTAATGCGATAATGGCGGAAGAATGTAATCTTCAGTTGTACTGGGGTGGGTTCCTTCCAGCAAGGGGCATACCCTGTAATAATAAGCATCACCCTAACACACTTGTAGAGAGCTCTCCCTGCTTCCAGCTCCATCCAGTCCAGGGCAAAGTCGATCTGTCTGACAATCGGGGAGAGCCTCTGTACCAGGTCAAATGACAGACCGCAAACTGCCTGGGGGTGTTCTGACATGATGCTAGAGAGAGTGAGGGGAGGGGGGGAGGGTTATTACCACACAGTGCAAGAGCAGTCTACCTTAATAGGACTAGATAGTTTTGTACTCAGGGCTCAAACACCTCAGATTAATTTCACACTCAACTTTTCTGTCTGTCTGTCTGTCTGTCTGTCTGTACTTATCACATGTGCTAAGATATAGCATTGCCACTATAGCCACGAACACAGTGGAAGCTACTGGAACTTTGCAGCCTAGGCATGTCAAGCTAGCTTAGTTTTGTGCTGCCTAGATGAGCTGTTTTTTGTAGATACAAAATATCAGTCTTGTTCTCCACACTGCAAGCAAAAGCTAGGGTTAGTAGGCCTAGGATAGAGGTACTCTCTCTCTCTCACTGGTAGAGGTTGGTCTTGGTGATGGCGACGAGGTGGGCATCGACGGCAGCCATGATGGTGATGAAGGCTGGTTCTCCAGTGAGGGCCGAGAGGACGCCACAGAACTCACCAGGGTAGGCCACATAAAGAAGGTCCTGAGAGATAAGGTTAGGGGGAGGGGGAGGGGGAGGGGGAGGGGGAGGGGGGGGAGGGGAGGGGAGGGGGGGAGAGGAAGGGAGAGGGGGAGGGGGAGGGGAGGGGGAGTGAGGAAGAAGGAACAAAGATTGAAGCTTGTATACCAATACATGACAGGAATCAGATTTACTTAAAAGCACAAATTCTCTGGCGTACCTATTTTTAGAAATGCACTGATGAATACCCAGCAAGCTATACATAGACGGGGCACGAAATTTTAAGAGCGGGCCCCCCTTCTGTCCCCCCTCAAATAGAACCTGATAATGCATACATGAAATCACTGCCTATAAGCTGAGGACCAACCAGCTGAGGGCTGACCAGCTGAGTCGGAGCTGACCTGGGCAGCAGTGGACATCTTGTTTCCTGCGTGCTTGAATATCTTCAGACGACCGCTGGCAATAAAGTAGACACAGCTTTCCTATAAGGGAAGAGGGAGAGACAAAGCTGGACAGACATACACAGATCGTTATGAGCCTGCTGTGACTGACGGACACATAATGCATGACCCTAAACAACTAGAGTCATGCCTTAGACTGCCAATTCATACCGCAAAGGCTCTCTACCATACATTTAGTAGTAATATTCTATCACTGTTCTACACAGTATCCTTTGCACAACCATTCACCTAATAAAACGACCATGGAATGTTGAGTACAGGAGGATTATACAAAACTAAGCGCCATGAGTACCATACATACCAGGTCTCCCTCCAGTCCCAGCATGGAGTCGGCTGCCACCTCGATCAGCTGGATTCTACCCTTCAAGAGGGAGTCATCCTGGAAGGCGAGGGAGGGAGGGAGAGAGAGATGGAGGGAGGGAGGGAGGGAGGGAGAGAGGGAGGAAGGGAAGGTACAAGTTTTCTGCCTGTCTACAGTTCTGGAAATCAGCATGGCAAAGTAAATGCTTCTATTTAGAGCTCCCACCCCAAACCACCCAATTGCCCCACCTCAAGCTGAAGTATCTTGACAAGGTCCTCAGTGGCTGCCTTCAGCACTTCCTCGCTCTCCATGGTGGCAAAGTGAGAGAATCGCAGCGGGATGGTCTTTCCGCCCGTCGAGTTCCGCCCACCATACCCACCATCACTTAGGCCCTCAGCTGAGAACTCCTGACGGTCCACCCGGGCCTAGAGGAGGAGGAGAGAGGAGAGTCAGAGGTACGAGATTATGTTCCAACCGTTATTTTTCTCTTCGTCGGACCTCTCGCTACCACCCACCTGGTTTATGACTTGGTCGAATTCGAGAGACTGCAAAGGCAGTGGACGGTGAGTGAACGACTCATTCAGGGTGATGTCGATGGCGACTGACCTCTTTGCTGGAAGAGTAGGCGAGTCGGGGGACATTACATGACCGCTAGAGTCGTCGCTGAGGGATTCTGTCCTTCGGATCCGCTTGGGACGGGCAGGACCAGGCACAGCCATCACCAGGGGCTGGCTGGAGTCCGAACCCTCGCTCTGCACTGGGTGGCCTAAGTGGCGAAAGGCCTACAGTTATCAATACATAACACAGCAAGGTGCTTAAATACAGTTTTTGGATTTTGGAAGTGGTTACCTTGGTTTCATGAGTCTGAAGTGGTCACCATGCCAGCATGGAAACCGAAAACAGAAAGTACAAGGTAGCTACAATTACAGAAAATGACAGCCATATATGGGTAAAGGATCGAAGTAGCCTTGTTCTAGCAAATGAGCTAGAACAAGAAAGCAGAAAGCTTGCTAAAAAAAGCAGTCTCCTATTTTGACGTTAATGCCATCCCAGGGTCATATACGTACTGCAATTATAGCTCTCTCTTGCCTGGTTCAAGGTATGTTCCCGTTGTCGTGGAATGGGGTTCCCTGGAGGGGGCAGGTTCCCGCGTGCACGTGAGACTGATAGCTGTGTCCGAATCCGAGTCCATAGGCATGCGCACTTCACGGGCGTAGGCCTTAGCAGTGTAGGCATCAGACTCCGTGGGAAGGCTGTCCGACCGGGAGAACCTCGGCGGGCGCTGCTTTAGCTTCGTCACTTTGTACTCGCTGTCCAAGATGGGTTTCTGCGAGAGGAGAGGGAAAGACCGTCTGGAAAGATGAGCTCCTAGCCCCACCCATATACCAATGCGTTTCACCTCCCGCTGCAATCCCAGCCCCTCCCACTTTGCTGCCTGCCCCACCCACCTGGTTAATGAGCTCCCTACCAAGGCCTAGGAACTGGTTGAGGGCCAGGAAGGTCACCCTCTGCAGCCTCAGCATCACAATCTGGGGAATGGTGCACGTATGTGTACACGAAAGAAAAAAGGTATATTCATCAGTACACAGATGAATTCACTTAGCCCTAGGCCTAACTCTCTCACCCATCCTAATCCCCCAAATTCCTTGAATAATAAGGACAATACATCACCACATTGGTGTCTAGTATTTCAAATTTAAGATTATGCTGGTAGTCTTTGGGTTACAGTATCTATCAGCTGACCTGCACCATCCTTAGCAGAGAGTCTGGGTTGTCCTCGAAGAACTTTTGAAAGGCTATTGCTCTCACTCTGAGAGGATAAAAGTTTGAGACTTTTCTAAAGGACCCTTTACTCATAAATGTGTACACTATCATCCTTCTTTGTTATGGCCGACTACTGCTTACTGTAGCACGTAGCTGTCCCTGATGGCCCTGGCTGCAACGCTCTTGAAGTGCTTGGGGTGTCCCGTGACAGCATCCAGGATGCTCAGCATGCTGTGGATGCTGTCTCCCGTGCCAGCCTCCTTGAGGGGAAGCTCACTGCCGTCCTATGGGGAGGGGGAGGGGGAGGGAGAGGGAGAGGAAGGGGGAGGGGGGAGGGAAGGGGGAGAGAGAAGGGGAGACAGTATACAAGTAGATACACTTGGAATTAGGGTGTCGAAAAGTCTCATTCCCAGAATTATTGACATGGGAATCAGAGCAATGATCAGCTCAACCTTGCTGCATACGCCTGGCTACCATACTCTGTAGCCTCGTTCCCAGTCTCCACTCCCAGCTTTTTTTCGCATGTTTTTTTTACAACATGTGAAAAAAAGCTGGGAGTGGAGACTGGGAACGAGGCTACATACTCTGCACACTACCACCATTGATCAATACAAGGGCTGAGTGATTGGAGTCACGGATGCCCACCTGCTCCATGACAAAGACCTTCAGTCTCCCGTTGCGTACGACATAGATGCTGTCGTCCATTTGTCCCGGTCGGAAGAGAATGGCTCCTGCAGGGACGAACTTGGTCTCCACGTGTTTGCACAACTCCATGAACAGTGGCTTCTCAAAGTGGCCAAATGCCCTGCAGATATAGAACATGCATGCATGATAGGTGGGTGGGTACAAACATGTAGGCTGCTATTATTCCATAGAGCATTTGCATGTGACGTCACAACCGTACCACTTTTTACTATCTTTTCTTACTTCCATGTGGCAAAAGAGTGGTAGGTTCCATAGTGAATTCAGAAAAAAGAGCAGCTTAGAACTTACAGTTTTAGTATGTCAACTGTCGCTGTGGCGTAGTTTCATGCAGGATAAATCTGCTAGCTACAGCGTGAGTATTGCAGCAACTTCTGTTCAACTGCCATTAACACAACATTCTTTTTGCCACACGGAAGTGCTTAGTCACGTATTTTCATGACCTCATTGCAAATACTCTATTACGTCCTTCCTATCTATAAGTAAGGACATAGTATAGATTCCCTGATCAATAAGGACACGTTAATTGCCTACTTTGCAGATTCCTTGAATAATAAGGACATGTACGTCACAAAAAAACCCCGAATAGTGTGAACTCACAGCTGCCTTAGCACACATACCTCACACTCTTGAGCAGGTACAGCACCTCAGAGGGCACGTTGGTGTCGCCCTGGAGCAGAGAGAGAAACAGTCACTGAATATCCAATTGGTATGTTAGACGTAACATAGCAGCAAACTAGCCTCGTTCCCAGGCCTTCACCTGGGAGAGCCTGGGAACGAGGCATGCAGCAAACCTCTCTACAAAGCTACAATGCATGTATAAATACCTATCACAACAATAACTGTCTTCCTGATTGTTACAATGCAAGATAGTACTACACGGAAGGAAGAACTTCCCCGTGGCTATTCAACATGTTCTGTGCATAGTAAACAAGGCCAGAAGCAGCTAGGACAGAACTAGCTAGCAAACATAAATCCAATGAGAAGAGGCAGTAGAACTACAGTTCTGCATTAGGCAAACCTTAATCTGGCTATGTAAATCTACACATACAGTACATGTAGCCTTGTACCCAGGCCAACCCCCTAAGAAACTTTTTACACAGCCCCCCACCCCCCACACAACACACAAAAAAAATTGCATTTTTAGGGGGGGGAGGGGGGCTGGGTATGAGGCTAATCCATAGGTTATTAATTCCCCGACTAACTGGATCAAAAATGTTGTGCGTCAAATGACTGAGACATGCATCATTAGCCTCCTACCCTGGCCTGCGACCAGTACACCCCTGTGATGTATGCTCTGAGTAGGACAGCAACCCAGCAGTCCTATAGCTCATGTTAATGCCCAAATAGGCATAGTACCTCGAGATAGTCCGCCTCGAGAAAAGCAGGTGGTGGCTCCTGATAGAGCTGCCTCTCAGGAATCTCAGGCCCTTGCAGAAATCTGGGACAGAGGATGGCAGGCAGCACATGGGCATCTCAAAAATCACATTAAAACAAAAAGTGAGTTAAATGGTGACTCACCTTTTGGCAATGTCGACCACCCTCTCTCTCTGCCTCCGATGCAAGCGGCCCTGTAGCTCTGCGTGAGCCTGCAAGGAGCAGACAACATGATATTACCATTCATGTAACGCATAACTGGCCCTGTAGCTCTGTAGCTCTGCATGAGCCTGCAAGAAGCAGACAACATGATATTACCATTCATGTAACGCATAACTCAACTGGTCAGATGTGAATTCTGACCGTGGTTTCTTGTTTCTGTCTCACGCAGAAAAGTATTAATTGAAAAGAGGAAGAAATGAAAAGGGGGACGCATTTATCTGTCTTCTTATGACACACCGATTTGGAATTTCTACCAAGAATTCTCTCCCATTGTCAACAGACTACTCCAGTAGGCAATACTCATCTTCCGTCCATCCATGCATTACACTTTTTAGGGCTGAGCAATTACTACTGAAGTCTTCCTCCTGCAATATTCTGTGCTGTGAGGCTGGGTAAAACAAAAAGTACCTTCCTGATCATTCTCCTGCCATAGTAGCGGACAATGTCCCGCTTCCTCATCTTGCCAGAGGGCGTGGTCACAGGTTCCTCCTCCCCACTCGGGCCGTGGGATGCTCCTGGAAGTACACATGGCATAATTTTAAGGGCAATTTTTGAAACAGAACAGAAATCCGCTACATATCTGCATACATAGGAGTATTGACAGTGACATTAATACAACATCATAGTATACAGCACAACACTTTTTGGAGGACAAGTAGATAGGTGCTCAGTACAGGAGTGAGTACATTTCCCACCGAACAAGGCATCTAAACTACAGTGTGTGTGTGTACAAGTGAGCCCCACAGCGCTGTTACCCAATGCCAGGCTCGGGAGAGTTCTAATCTCTACCTCCAACCAGAAGTCAAACAGAGATCCACGGCCACTGACTTATCCTCCAAAACCTACATCACGGCGTCATAATTGCTGATGCTCGACGCTCTATATTGCTAAGCAGGAAAATGAGCTGACCTTTACCTACCAGAAAGGAAAAAGGTCTGAACCAAGATAATGAATACTGTAAGACACTCGAGTGTCTTACGGTATCCATTATCTTACTCCTAACCCCTTGGAAATTTATATAATCACCGGGCACAGGGCTATGACTTTAGTTTGGTTTGCCTACTGGGTACAATCGTAGCTAGACTCCCTTGCGTCCGTTACACTGACCTCTTCCCTTGGGTCTCCTCAAGCACCACCACAGCAGCAGCGTGGAGAGCACGATCAAGCCCACGGTCGCAGAGAACACCGGATGTAGGCCAAGGTAGCGCCACATCCCGACCCCCAGGTCCCACACGGGAGATAAGAACTCCCCGATTCCCATCGATCGCTGCACTTGAGAGAGCTCGGGATGGTAATTACTATTAAATTTCAGTGTGTAGAGAGAATCAGCAGCCGCTTGTCGTTTCGGCTGTATACAGTTCAAAATTACTCTTCTTTTAAGCTGCGCTTATAATATGCACAGTTTTCCTCAATTTACGGTATAATCACGGTATAGCATAATCTGTGCGGAAGCTCAGAAACTGAGTGTTTTGTTGCTGTGCTGCCAGGTTCGCTATGATATACGCTTCCAAATAACTCCAGCTTTATAGCTAAGCTAGTAAAATGCACTCATGCACCACAGATTTTGAGACGATTCTCTATAAATACAGCTCCACCCACTTTGTGTGGGAGAACGTTCCTTTAACCCTTTAGTCACCACCGACGCACGACAGTAATTATCCTCGTCAGAGCCTAAGAGCATCGTGAGGGTTCGCTTCAATGGCCGTGAGACGTGACAAGTAAGTTTAATAGTTGCAGATTGAAATATAAATGAAGTTTAAACTGGCAAAAGCAACCCTGCCTGTGGAGTTTCTCGGTGGATTTCAGTATAAGTTCCCTTCCAGCTAGCTAGCTACTCAACTTTGTAGTTGCTAGCTGTAACACACACCTATGGTGATCTGTGGTATCTAGCCTCAGATCACCAAGGGTCTCCTGGAAGTACCTCACAAGCTGGGGGGCTGGGTTTCTGGGGTGAAAGCACGATACGATATCGTGCAATGTACAAAATATAGTGTTTTGTTGACATCACAGGTTCTCACGTTCTGTTTGCATTGTGGAGTCAGGAGAGCCTGGGAATGAGGCTAGGGGTTGGCTGCAGGACAGATCACCCGACATATACTGCATATTAATTCATGATTGTATGTGTTTCTCTGCCTTGGTACCAGGGTGGCAGAATTCCGTAAGGTACTCTCTGCAGAAGTGATTGACTTGAAGAGATTGAGGCAGCTCTGTTTTGAAGGTAATTTTGTCTTCAACTTCTAGTATCTTACCTAGAGGCTTGTTGTACATTTTACATATTCATGGCTTGCAAGTTGCGTCAGCGCTTGCTTTCCCTTCTGAATGGCTATCTCTTTTCTAACACATGGAATATTCTCCTATCTACTGCTCACCCACACTCTAACCCAGGCTGTCCCGAGGAGGATGGCATTAGAGCAACCTGTTGGAAGGTATATTGTTAGTCAATTTTGTTGCTTCGCAAGCACACAGTCCAGCTGTTCTTTATGTATCCAATCCAGCTCCTGCTGGGGTTGTTGCCTCTACAGACGAAAGACTGGAATAACACACTGGAAAAACAGCGGTAAGCAATTACCATGTGACATTTCAATTTCTTGCACATACATAATGTATAGTATATGCACACACACGTATACACACACTCACATGACTATCTCACATATGCACGGATGTAGGACTCTGTATCAACAACTGCTGACTGAGGTGATAGTGAACCCGCATAAAGGGGAGGAGTCTCCCGGTGGGGAGATGGTAGATCATGTGAGCTGTGATTGATTGCCATGGTTACAACGTCAGTACCTTAATGTGACTGTGTTTCCTCGACCATAGCCTCTTAATCCAGACCCAAAGAGTAACTGGCACAAATTCTTTAAAGATAACGATGTCCTACTGCAGATAGATCACGACACAAGGTATGCACCTGACCATACTTACCATGTATTCTACAGTGGAACCCCTCTAATCAGGACCCCTGAAATAAGGACACCTCACTAATAAGGACATCACTTTTTGGTCCCAACTCCTATGAATGTGTACTATTTGACCCCTGAAATGAGGACACCCCCAGTAATCAGGACACTGGAGCTGGTTCCAGGGGTGTCCGTAATAGAGGGGTTCCACTGTATACATTTACAATTGAATGACATACACACTATGCCTTTACCTCTTGCCAACACATATACATGCAAAAAAAATACACAGGCGACTCTACCCAGATATATCATTTTTTCAGCTAGCAACTGCTTACCCAAAATTGAAATATAATGCAGGCAAGTTTTTCTTCATATTATGCTTCCAAATATAACACACTCAAGGTCACATGACTTAGCCTCATTCCCAGCCTCCACTCCCCAGCGTTTTTCACACGGCATAGAAGCTGGGAGAGTGGAGCTTGGGAACGAGGCAACACATGAGTTTGGCAACACACCCCGCTGGGAATATGTGGCCAATTGAAGGACCATGAGCATCCATTCTAACACACGTTGCTATAGGGATGGAGACTCTGAAGAAGAGAGTGGACAGGTCCAGCTTACCTTCTCAGAAGGTGGCCACTACAAGAGGAGGCATTAGGAACGTGAGTTCAGAACTTGAGGCTGCTGAGATGAAATTTACTACTACAAATGTATTGGAGACATACTGCATGGGAATCGGGTATGGATGCCATGGCAATACCCAATAGCTATTACATAATAGACTGTTGCTAAACTTTAAGCTGAATTTTGAGGAAAAAAATTTGTAGTAGGCTCAGTGTGGGTTAGGGTCTCACTAACTGTATGGGCTTTTGCTTAGCTTCATTCCCAAGCTTCTTCCCACACGACGTCGTGTGTATGTGTGTGTGTGTGGGGGGGGGGGGGGGGGGGCTGGCATCAATGCTAGATTCTGACCATGACTGGATAATTTCCGTGCACAGTACTCTGCAGAGCTCAAGCGTCCGCGAGCCCACGAGCCCTACACCACTCTGAAGGAGGGGGAGGAGGCACACTGGGAGGTGAGTGGGGGGCACTTGCCATTAACTGGTGTGCAAGATCTCTGGCACTAGTAGCGCGAGTCATCGATACAAATAAAAGTAGAGAGAAGCCTGCTTCGGTAGGCTAGCCCACTTGATATACATTTTCCCTAGTTTTGGCATACTTACTTTGTTCTCAGGAAACATGGCCTGGGAACGGGGCTTAGAACGTTATTTTGGCCTGGGAATAACCCCTGATTAAGAAATAGAGTGAATCTATTGGAGTTTGGACTAGATATGCACTTTTGAACCTTGGGTCGCTAATATTCCATGACGGCATGTGTGTACATGCCAATACTGTCCAACAGGTGGTGGAAAGAATACTGTTCATACACACCAAAATGAACAGAGGGATTGGATACGTTCAGGTGGGCACCAGATACCTCATCAAGCGCTAGTTAGTGCAGAGAGTGAATGTATCATACACTCTGTTCACTTGCAGGGAATGAATGAAATCATTGGTCCAATATACTATGTGTTTGCCCAGCATCCGGATGAAAAGCAAAACGGTATGAAATACTGTAATGCTACAGTGAAGGGCAATCTTGTCGAGTGTATGTGTGGAAGATGGACTATACACCTTCAGGGCCATGTTACCGTCCAGTAGATCTATCTACTATACTATTTGGACTATGACAGCAGTATCGAAACGTTGATAAAAGTTTCATTTCTCTGCCGTCATCGTCCAAATAGTACAGTAGATGGATTACACAGTTATGCAGCTGCAGCTCTCTCCTCCGTCACATCAGAGCACGCAGAAGCCGACACGTTCTTCTGCTTCACATGCGTCATGGCTGAAATTGGGGACAGATTCACAAAGACACTGGACACCTCAAGAGCCGGAATAGGTATTGTAAATATATGGGCATTTTATATGGGCCTATATGAGGGATTTAATTAAAACTGGAGGCACCTCCAGACCAAATCCCTCATATGAGCATATATAAAATGTGTATAAGTTTGTGAGGTCATATCTACTCCATTTAATGTCCAATTTTGAAAGATGACATTTTTGTGTGATAAACATTACATGCAAGGAACTATTGTTGCCATGGCAGCAAAAATGCCCAAGTCATCTTAACCGAATAATTATGGTCTATTTATAAGCACTTGGAATCTTGCTAAAATTAGCATTTCTTCCGATAGGTGGTGCAATGAAAAAACTTATGCGACTATTAAAAGACAAGGATCCTGAAGTACACGAGTCTTTGGTGAGTTACATTATCAGGTAATGCAGTAATACGAAAGTGATTGTACCTATCGTGTACGCAGATTGACAAAGAAATAGATCCTGCGTTCTTTGGATTTCGCTGGCTTACCCTCCTGCTGTCTCAAGAGTTCTTGCTTCCAGGTGAGCTGGAGCCAGACAGCTGTATATCTCATTATCTGTGTTCATTGAGTACCTTTAAGTGTCAGATCATACTGCAAGTTGGTAGCTATTGTTTCTGTTCCTATAGTCTATCATTGTCCTACAGAGTGATAACACGACCCGACATTGTGCTAATTGGTCAACCTTTCCCTGTACTATTAGGCAAGATGGTTAAGCGATGTCTCAAAACTTAAAGTATGTCTATACATGTACACCTTATCGGGGGCAGCAAGGTGTCCCTCTAATACATTCTTTATGCTTGTACATGATTTCCTGGCTACATCGACTGCAGTCAAATTTGAGGTCCACTTTACTATCGTAATATGTTTTCATGTATAAATGTTGTATACTATTATTACAACTGTTACAAGCGAATAAGCAGCTGTGTTTGTAATACCATTCTGAGTTTGAAATAGGTCTCTGGAGAGAGTGTATACTATTAGCAGGTGATAGGTTGGTTTGGTGTAGTATTATGGAAAAATAGAGCTCTGAAAGGGGCATTTGGTCATCGAATTGTACTATTTTGTAAACCAAATGCCAATTTCTGAACCCAATGTTTCCCTAATACCATACTTAACCAACCTACTAATATGCCTGATAATAGCATGCTGATGGAATACGGTCTGTTTTATCACCTCTCTACAGATGTAATTCGTATCTGGGACTCATTATTCGCTGATGAAAAAAGATTTGATTTTCTTCTCTACATTTGCTGTGCAATGCTGATGTAAGTGTATTATACATTATGGTTCTCATGATGAGCTCAGTTGTGACTGTTTCAGCACTCTATATCCTTACAGTTCTATTCGTTCAGAGCTACTACAAGGCGACTTTGCAGCATGTGTTAAACTATTACAGGTCAGTGTGGCTGTCCATATCATAGCCTCATGTCCAGGCCTTCTTCCCCTGGCCATGTTCCCAACTTAGCCTCATGTCCACGCCTTCTTCCCCTGGCCATGTTCCCAACTTAGCCTCATGTCCACGCCTTCTTCCCCTGGCCATGTTCCCAACTTAGCCTGCTAGTATTGTTTTAGTATGGTTACACATACTTTAGTTGTAGTTTTGGCCTAGTTTGGGTTGTAGTTAGTGAACTAAAATTTCTGAACTATTACTGCAAGACTTAATTAGGCTCATTTTGGTGACAAAATGTTAGTTTTATTTCGGTTTTATTATGCTAATTAAATGTTTTGTTCCTACTAAATTTGTATTACCTAATCAGAATCTCAAGCCAAAGCACCTGTAACGAGCTAACCTTCCCCATGCAGAGTTAGGCTATAATTAAGGCTGCTGCATGGGGGAGGCCCCAGTGCTAGGCTACACACCCAATTCTTACACTCTGGAATTCAACCTGAAACGGCATGTTTACCATTCATGTAGCAGAATACTGGGGTAGTCCAAAGGGGATTTTAATGAAAAATATTTTAGGTCAGCATTCTATAACAGCACGTTGCAACACATTCCAATGCCAGCTGGAATGGATTGCTGATCTAGCAATACTACCCCAGTATCCTGTTTCAATCATCCAGTGTAGACATGTAGCACCACACACTCTGAAACAGCAGTGTATATTTTTATGGTGTGCCACATTCTTTTTCCACAGCACTACCCACTAAATGACATTCAGAAACTGTTGCACTTAGCATGTGATTTGTGGAAATCTCGGTGACTGTATACTATCCGGCACTTCACCAAAAGACCATGACCTATTTCCGACGGGTCTGGGTACCCATAACCACTACAATTTATATTATTTTCATGTGTACATGTAACATATTTTGTTTATTTAACACATTCTGGTTACAAATCAAAAAGGGATGGGCAGTAGTATTAGGCAATCATAGGCATACATATGATGGTCTCAACAGATATTGAACTTGCCCCCCCTCCCTCCCAACTTGAGAATATCCAATTTCAGGAAACACTAATTTTGGTCATATGCTGCTAACAGAGTAGGTCGTTCCGGCTGACTGAGCCTTCAGCCTTTCGGGCGCCTGTCCACTATGGTACAGGGATCGTCATCAGGTCTATAGACGTCTATATAGTGTGTCAGGCTTTGGGAATCAAGGGAGGAACACGGACAGATAGTCCTAGGCCATACTGTCCGAGACCACTGTGGCAGTTGCCAAACCACACCACCCACCGTAATTGTCCATAATTGTAAATTGTCCGTCAGGGTATTAAAATTTTTGTGGTAGCTAACCCAAATCTTAGAGTGTCGCATAGGAAACAATTACTTTCACTTGCTAGACATTGCCCTTGTGTCCACCCCTGCACAGCTGAAGGAGAGCTCCATTATACCCCATATTGTTATCTCTGACCGTAATGGTCTCTCTCTTAGGAGATTTCTTACTAAGCCAACTGCACGACCAGTTTGGAGGTATTCTCAAGCTGATTTTGATAAAGCAAACAGACTACTGGCCGATGTTGATTGGGAACAATTGCTGGATACTCCTGATGTAAATCAAGCTCTACAAAGCTGGGGAAATGCTTCCTAAACTACCCCCGGAAACCGGTATTCCAAAGGGTGTTCTACCTACACGCATGAATCTTCCTTGGCTATCAAAGTACTTAAAACGTGCAATGCAAAAGCGGAAAAACTTTATTACGAAGGACAAAGTCATCAGGATCAACTGAGCTCTGGAGAAAATATAAACGCATGCGTAATAAAATATTGAGAAACTCAAAACAGTCATTGTTTCAAGGAACATTAGCTAAGACTGAAGCTCTTCAGGAAGGATTCAGCCACGATACCATCAATGCAGCAGTCTGATGGTACATGTGCAGACAATAAGCTGAACAATGCAAACATGTTGAACAATTACTTCTCTAAATGCTTCACTACCTCATTGCCACTCCTATATGGCTCCTTTGAGTCTGCTGAACACCTGGAATTGCCATTATACAAAAACAAAATACTTTTTTTCCTTTTTTAGTAATTCTATGAAACTGTGGTTCATTAGAACTGCAGCTGTAAATTGTATTGTTTTGTGTAGCTACTTAAAACTTGGTACTTTGTTGTTTTTATTTGTTTTGCTCTTTAATTTGCCTTCGTGGTTCCTTAACACTAGCGAACATAAATCATGCTATTGGGACCCTGCTGTACATGTTTTGCCTGTTTTACCTTTAACATAAAAAACTGAGCTCATCAAACCCACCACAAGCTAGGGCTTATACTGCTAGTGTGCTTTTCCTAATGACTTGCCATTCCAACTATTTTGTGAGTATTCAGTGTGTGTAGCGGCTTGTAGCTTATGAATAATTCAGTAGCCATCAGCCTGTCAGACTTGAAAAAATTTCCCCAGGCTTATAGTGATAGATAGATGGTTATTTGTGGTATTTCAAAACTTAATTGGAGAGAGAAAAAAAGAAGCCTATATATATAGCCCCTTGATGGGCAAACAATTCTTCCTAGGCTTAGCTACTACTAATAGATAGATGACTATTTTTGGTATTTCTAAGAGAAATCACTTAAGTTGGAGAAAAAAATAAGCCTGGCTCCCTCCCTCCTGGACGGTCAAACTTCTAAACATTTCCCCCAGGCTTAATATTGATAGATAGATGACTATCTGTGGTATTTCTCTAAAGAGAAATAACTTAAATTGGACGGGGGAAAAGAAGCCTGTAGCTAGCTCCTGGATGGTCAAATAATTCTTTCCAGGCTTAGTACTGATAGAGAGATGAATATTCGTGGTATTTCTATAAAGAGAAACAACTTAAGTTGGAAAAAAATTAGCCTGGCTCCAATCCCTCCTGGACGGTCAAATTTCTAAACAATTTTCCCAGGCTTAGTATTGACTAACTGTGGTATTTCAATAAAGAGAAACATTCACTTCACTTGGAGGGGGGAAAGAAGCCTGTAGCTAGCTCCTGGACGGTCAAATAATTCTTCCCAGGCTTAGTACTGATAGAGAGATGACTATTCGTGGTATTTCTATAAAGAGAAACAACTTAAGTTGGAGGGGGAAAAAAACTAGCATCCCTCCCTTCTGGATAATCAAACTTATAAACAATTCTTCCCAGGCCTAGTTGAAAAAAAAAGCTAGCCTCCCTCCCTCCCGGATAGCCAAACTCATAAATAATTCTTCCCAGGCCTAGTTGGAGAAGAAAAAAAACGAGAAAAAAAAACGGCCTAGTGAGCTTCCCATCCCTCCTGCAGGGTCAGACATACTTGTAGAGGTATGGCTGCCCCAGAAGCGTTGGATAGGCGAGACTGGGAATCACGGTGGGCACCGCAACGTGCCCAGTCGTCCATTCGGCTTCGGAATCCTTCAGCCCTCGCGGGAGAAGAAAGTTACCGGCGTTCTTGCTACTAGGTCGTAGAAAGTCGAAGATCAATATGTGTACAGGGGGCCCGGTCCCCGACTTGATCACCTTGGGGAGATAACGCTCCGAACCCCAGTCTGCAAACGAGCGCACCATTTCGACAATCCGTCAGATGTGTGTCAAATTCAGTATTATAAACCCCACCGTCTGAGAGTTGAACCTCAATAGGTTATACCTGTAACGCGTCGAGCCTCAAGAGTTGAACCTCAATAGGTTCATACATCATTTTCAGACTTACATTCTTTTGTCGGTACATCGAGAGTCAGGAGTCAAAATAATATAATACATGCAGCATACAAACTACAGTACTGCCTCAATCACATCACCATTAATAATAATTATAAGCACCAATTATTAATGGGCTATTGCATCATAGCCTTGTTCCCAGGCTCCATACTACCACTTTGTTTTCATGCTACCTGTTTTGGCTCTCCCTCTTTAAGTTTATCCTTTAGTCCTGTATAGCTAGCTATATATGCACCTTAAATTGGGGTGAATGAGGCTAGCGCTTCGTACCTCATAATAATGAAACTTGCCTGTATAATGCAATAGCTAATGATATCTAGGGCATGCCACCCTTTATTTTGAGTGCCCTGAGAGGCAATATGGTGGCATCTAAGATACTTCGTATGATAAATTGAGTCTTTCAGTTCTGTTTTAGCATTGTTAATAATTAGGTAGGAATAGGCAGACAGACATAGCTAGCTACCTTTGATGTGTGACTCCATGCATGATCAGCTTTTGTTTGGGAAGGACTGAGGGGTCCCTTGTCTTTACTCTATACTCCCGCAGATGAGACCTTCTGAACTTATATTAGGTGAGCCTAGGTGACATGTGGTCACAAATGTTTAAAGTATTTGACAGCAGGTTCAAATCCCAAAACCTGCGAGATCGCAGTAAGTTAGTATTAGCTAACTGTAAGCAGTAGCGTTAATAGCAGACACACCTGAGACTGAGTCACAATATTAATTTATTATTCAAGTAACTAGGCCCCTAGAAATGAAAATGCAGCCACAGTATTATGTATAATAGACAACCTGCTTGCTGAATTTGATGGTGATAATTGTGCATAATGCACCTTCAAGTAGGAATCATTATTCCATCTCCCCCCCAGCACTCCAAAAACTTCACCCTGACAATGTCCCAAGGTAGTAGGCATCTGCTGCTGATACATGATGTCTCGCCAGTTTCATGAGGTTGGATACACCTACCGGTCATAAAAGACCTGGTGTTCAACTTCATCACATGATATGATTCCGGAAAATATCAGCTGAAAAGGCATCATGCATGCATACCAAAACTTCTTCATAAAGAAATTAAGCGGAGCCATACAGAGCAGGTACTCATGAACATTCCAACAAAGGATTCTTCTCGAAAAAATTATAACAGTGGAATGTAGAGTGTCCCGACTATACAAGTTAAATGTCATGCTAAACTGCTGGAACTTCAACTTGGTGGCTGCAATTCTGCTCCAGTGAACATCGGACAAGCAGCCCAGGACTGTGACAGCTATAGCTTTAGCTGTATATATATGACTAGCTGCATGTTAAATGTGTACACCAGCAGTCTTGTCAGAGCATAGCAGCTGTTCCATCTCCTCATCACTGACAGTCACCTCCTTGCACTGGCCCAGAGCCCGTGCCAGCTGTACCGCTAGCATGTGCTTGCATAGCAGACAGTCTTCCTTCACGAGGACAGTGTACACGAATGATGGGCAGCTGGTGTGTAAAGGGGACAGAAAATTTGAATTCCATGATATACCCAGCCACCATGTATTGTAGAACTTAAATATCATTAGTACTAGTACTGTGTACTTTTAACTACAGTAGAGGGTTTTTATGGGTAAATCTTGCAAGAGATAAAACATGCCATTTTATCTTGGGGTATATAATTTTAGTCAGCGACCTATGGATATTATATTGGCTATAGAAAGTTTACTGCTAAGATAAAATTGTACATACTACAGTCTAATGTATACTAGCCGTATACTAGCTCTAGCACTATATATTCTTGAATGGCAGTATAAAAGTCTTTGCCCCAAAAAGACATACTAACAGTATACAGTTTGCTAAAATTATCGCTTGCAATTTAAAAAAATTATGAGCACTAGTCAACAGCACCTGCAGTAGTTGGAGGAGGCGAAGCAGGTGTACTCCCTCCCGGAGCTGCCGCTCACTCTGAACAGCTCCCTCCCCGCCGGGCAGGTGAGGTGGGTCACCGAGCTCCGGTCCACCAGGTCCAGGGCCTGCAAGAGAGGCTGCTGGAACACAAACCTGGAGTGAGTTGGAGGAAAGGAACGGCAGTGGTCCAATAAGTGGGCATGCATGCTTCCTTTGTCCACAAATTTTATTCACAATTTATCGTCCCTGCCCACATCATCCTGAAAGAATCAAGAACTATCAGCAGCCGTTCTGGAGCATCTAGGCCATACCTATGATCTTTTGTTTCACGGGCTCAACTGGCTCATTTTTTTCCGGAATCCAAAAGAAATAATTTGTAAATAAATTTAGAACTCTGGTGAGTTTTCTTTGTACTTCATTTGCTGGTGCAGGCTTCTTTGCTATTAAACAAGACATTCTGTGATCGACGTCAAACTTTCAGAGGAAGAGTCCCCCTAGCTTCGAATTCCATTATGTCATACCTCAGTGCAGATATCAGGTCGTCTGACAGGCTGCCATTCTCTTCCTTCTCTCGCTTCACCTCCACCAACAGCTGCTCGGCGATGGACTGAACAGGCACCGTTGACTCCACTGCCATTCGACGGGTCTCGATCCCGAACACATGCCAGTTCGAGCACGGAACAGAGACATGGCGACGCTGAACCGCGAAAGGTTATATGCGTGGGTGGCGTGATCCTCCTACCATAAACATGCTCAGACTTCAGTCCAAAATTTTTTTTTGCTAAAAACACAAAAGTGAAAACCAGAGATGCGGAAATTTGAAAATATAGTCATTGAACTAATGGTGCTATCTTTGAGGCCAGCTGAACACAATGACGTTGTCTCTACCATGCTTCTTAATGCACTGCTCAACGGCCTGCATGGCAATGGCATGTCTCCTGTCTATGGCCTCCAGGTGCTCCGGGGTCAGGATCGGGTACATGGGGTCCCGCTTCAGACTTTCATCAAGGACCTTAGAGAGCGGACCCGCCTCTGGAGTTCGCAGGGCCTGCAGCTGCTTCCAGGTAGAATTTCGGAGTCTGTGGAGCAGGAGGAGACTTGTGTATATAGATGGATTGCAAGGGGCGTGTCCAATTACATAATGTCACTTCCGGAGGGCAAGTGAATCCGGTGACAGAACGTTTTCATTGCAGCCGAAACAGAGATAACTATCGGACATGACCTACCGAGATTCACTGACATCTGAGGGAGTCTTTTACAGTTGCAGCTATGTACTTATACACCTGCGAAATTGTGCGTTTGCCCTCCAAAAAGTGGGATTACGTCATTCGCCACGCCTATTTGCAATCCATCTATAGCATACCATTAAGTGGTGATCGACTACTTTATCAAAACACTCGCTCACTTGCAGCACTGCACTAGGGGGGCCAGCACGGAGTTCTCGTCATGGAGAGGGTTGCCAAAACTGTAGGCAAATGGATAGCACAAAGCATTTAGGATGATAAAGTAATCATAACAATCAACCATTGTTCACAGGCTTGAATCCTAGTTCTATTTTGGCACAGTGTGCAAATATGGCGTCTGGGAATGAGGCTGGCCTTGCAAAGCAGCAGGCAATGCATGTGATATGTAGCATCGTTCCCAGGCCCACGTGTGCGTTTCATTTTAGCGTAGCTGTGGGCTTGGTACATTTTCTCACGTGCGTGATGCGTAAGGTAGAAGGGTGGTAGAAAAGTGAATTTTTGCGTGGACGAGGACAGCTGCAGTTCTCAGACAACAATGGATGGCAGCGAATCTATACTTCTCGTAGCTACTCTTCCGAGCCCGTTTGTACCACAGACTAAAGCCCACTTGTACCACAGACTAAGGCGCTGAAACAATGTTAACAGCAGAAGGTAGAGGGCAGCCCACATGCATTTAACTAAGTCAAAGCACGTGAGAAAATGTACCAGGCTCTCCAGCGACGTGCACGAGAGGGATGAGGCTATGTTATATGCATATGGGTAATGGAGTGAAACACTTACCTCTTTGCACTGTCAATGTGCATCATTCTGCCGTGATTCTCAGCCTTGGCAAACGTCTCATAGTGGTGTCTGTCTGCGTTGCCTGAAAACAGGAATTAGTGACACCATAGAGTCAGCAGTGAAGACACCGGATGCTGTTTTCAGATCAAACTAATGGAGAGACTGCTATTGCAAACTGCAGATAGATATTTCGGCCCATTTTTGGCATCATCACTACAGACTACCACATGCAATTTACCAGTAACACCTAGCTGATCACCACCTAATAAATCTCTGCACCTGGAGTTGACCAGCAGCTACAGCTTTTGAAGAGGGGGCTTCTCAGTTGGCTCTTGAAAGGCTCTCCGAATGCCAACTCTAATTCGGAAAGAAACTTTGTCACTTTTGCAGCTACAGTTTTTGTTTGGCTCACACCAGAAGGAGGCAGACTCAAATCTTGACCCCCGGAGTAATTTTGTACACCAATATTCTAGGCACCAATTTAAAGCCAGGGGTCATAGTCCATTTCTCTTTAGTGCCCACGAGCGGCTTACCCATTAGAAAGTCCAGAATGGCAGTCTCGGTGAACTCCAGAATGCCGTGGTAGTACTGCGAAGAGGGTTTCAGGAGTCCCTGGCAGTAACTGTCGTCATGTTCCCACCTGCGAGATGGAGAAGCCAGCCGGATGCAATAAGAGCTTATCTGTCAAATGCACAAACGGAATAATTTCGTTTTCTACCCAGTACTGCCATATTTGATCAACTGTAATAGATATGCAAACCACACAGGAGTATCCCTTTGACACTGAAGATTAGTAGCCTCAGGTACCCAGGCCCTCGGAAAATCGTAAGGAGGGTCTGGGCAATAGGCTTCGGTGGAAATGTACACTCCAGAATGTTATTAACTTATAATTGCCTCCCTGCTAATGCTCTAGCTTAGTAGATTTCTCTACCACTTACTCTGGCTGTACCTTGGTGTCAGAGGAAAGGCTGACACTCTGAAGCACAATAGCACTCTAAGCAGCTTTTAAAATGCGATTCAAACATGATTTTTCCAATTAAAGCATGTTAGAATGTAATTATTAAGCCAATTGGAAGTGCGCCTGCATTCCAGGCGCACGGTACACTTCCGCCCCAGCCTATCACCCAGACCCTCTTTACGATTTTCCAACGGGTCTGGGTACCCGAGACTAAAAGATTAGCAGCTGCTTCCTCCCACCCCAGCTCCTCACTTCGCCTTGAAGCCCGGTCGGTAGGTGCGCTGGTAGGGATGCCTCCACGTCTTCAGCTGGTACCACTCCGGAAGCCAGAGGGTGACCGCACCCTCCATCACGTCTCCCTCCGCACACGCTGCCTCCTCAGGCCGACAGTAGTAGCACTTGCCGTAGAAACAGGTATTGCCATCTGTAGGAGGAAGAGACTTATCATCTCAGTTAATACTTTTTTTCTTTAGTGAGGTTGTTTCAGTTTGCGGTAATGAGAATGTGTGACAGTGTAACAGTGTGCAGGTGGGTGTGGCTTCCAAAAAATCTAATTATAGTTATTGAGACGTACATGGAGCCGTCAGGAGAATTTAACACTTTGCGCGCCCACGACGCATTTATGCGTCATGGGTATAAAAGCAGAATTTTTGTTCACGTAAGTACCCATGCCTCTGCTATCGTTTCTGCTGGCTAATGCCAGCCGATGCGATCCTGAGGTCGGGGGTTCGGGGGCCTTTTTTCCCTTCTTTCTGAGGTAAGTTCTAGTCATTTTAAAGATTCATTCTTCCTGTTATTACTATGTTAGAAGTACTACTACTATTTAATGGGGCGTGCAAAGTGTTAAGAGAGGCACAATCTCTAATGTTACATACACACATTTCACCAGCCTTTGATAAAGTATGTCTCCAGTAGCTTGTCACTGGTGACAGGCTTGAGTGCCGTGAGGTTCAGCTTCCGGCCCACCACGGGAGGAGCAATCCTGAAACCCAGGATCCTGGGGGACGGGGGGGAGGGTCAAATCTCTGTGCCGATGAGGCCTAATAAGGCCAAAAAAACCAGCTGTCTGTAATTATCATTGGTGGGCTCCCACCTTTACCAGTACACAGCCTAGTTCCTCTGCAGCTGTTATTTTCACCATGGAGAAAAAATCACACAGTGCAAGCTACAAAAGCTGGTTTGTATAGCCTCGTTCCCAGTCTCCACTCCCAGTTTCTTTTCACATGTAATAATAAACAAACGTTTTTTACTACATGTGAAAAGAAGTGGAGACTGGGAACGAGGCTAAGTTTGTAGGCCTGGGACTGAGGCTACATAAAGCAGGGGCCTGGGAACCACTAAGGAGGGGGGTTAGGGTACACCACTAAGGAGGGGGGTCAGGGCAAGGTAAGTGCAGTAACTACAAGCTCTGTAATAATGCATGCCTGTTTTGTAAAAGAAAATTGCTCCCATAAAAGACTGGTCTGCATTGTACTGGCTCTACTCCACATACCTTGAATACTAAGGACTACATAGCCACGGAACCCCCAATTCTCTGACACAAACAACTGTTATGCAATAACACTGTAAAGTGTATGTAAACGTACATCGAGGCCGGTTTAGGGGATATACACATACATCACATTGCACGATTCGATGGTCAAGAATGGCTTACCCATCCAAATGGAACCCAGCAATCTCCCCGTTGTGCCTATCAAACCCAGCGTAGGGGTCACCAGTGATGACCTCAGTCCGAGGGTAGCTGTGGAAGTGAAACTTCAAAGTGACCAGGAAAAATACAGACTCAAGTTTTAGCCACCACATGTACGTCGCTACACAACTTCCTTCTCAAAAAAGGAGGAAGTGGACCTAACAGTTCACTGGTAAAGCCATTTCCTGACAGAGATGTTGGCCTAATGGAAATCAGTGCAATCAGTGAACAGTGTAAGCAGATGACAACTACAAAAGACCTTGAACAGTACAAACTCCATTGTGTTCAATTTGAGTCAGAGTGGCTTAACGGCAATTAACACTCACCACATATGTACCTACACAGTACCTACACACTTTGCCATGCAAGGGCTTCATCCTCACATTAAAGCTGTGATACTTGCAGCTGTGGAGAACCGTTCTCCAAGGCTGTGCCATAAAGGCCTGGGTATAGGGGGTCTCTCTTCAGAATTTACTCTACTCTCTTGCTACATGTAGCCTCATTTCCAGGCTGCTACAGCCCCCGCAAGAACCTGGGAATGAGGCTACAATTTGGTGTGGGTGCACCGACACCAACTACTTAGCCACCGGCTCACCGCATAGGCTTAAAGGCTGTCTTCTGTTTTCCGAGCATCATCATAGCCTTCAGCTGGGTACCCTTGTGCCCCACCCCAAATGATGTAATGGGTGCCGTTGCCATGGCATTAAGGATCTGGTTCATCTCGTCTGACCAGAATGCTTCCTCGGGATACAGGTACTCGGGTTTAACCCACTTGTGCCATATTTCCCAAGCCACCTCAGGACGGGCTTTAATTGGAGCAGCAGTTTTTCTAACATGATCAACATTACCCAGCTCATCACTGGCATCCTCCAACTGGTTCAACGTCTCTGACAGTTTTTTGGCCAAACCATCGTCCTTGAATTTAAGAGCTCTGTTGATTACATCTCTGTTGAGCTCAGGTATTTCTGCAATCATACTCTTGTTCCTCAAGTGCGAGTTTCGATCGTTTCTGTCTTCCGTAAGAAATGGTTTCTGCTTGGAAAGGTTTTCTAGAATCAGATCGCGCGGGAGAGGGGGTCCCTGCACTCCAGTTCGGTTCATTCGCTTGAGGAGTCTGTTGAGTCGTTCCTCGCCCCTCCTGTGATGCATGTCTAGACCAAATCTTGGATCATAAGGAATGTTGGGGACATTTTGGTTGCTTGGAGGTCGTTCCTTTGCTGGAGGACCTTTCACGACATTTTCTTCATCAGCTACCTTCTGTTCAGTTTTCTCCTGCTTGTCCTCCCCCGAGCCTGTTATTGCTGCCAGACGAATCTCAACCAGGAAGAGAATCACCATAGCCAGGAGCATGGAGACAGTCATAATCACCCGGTGTTTGAACTTCATCTTGACAGAAATAAGAGAGACCGAGACGGCTTTAGCTCTCTACATCAGTGAACTCTCATAGCATACTATTATCTATGATACTATTGAAGTGCAAAATACTGCCTCGTGAAAAGCTCTTAGAAGGCCCGGGGGTATTTTTCTATTTCGCGAGCTGGGTCCCGAAGCAAAAAGGGGGGCGTGTCACCATGAGGGGGTCTGCCGTGTCAGAATGTGAGGCATTTCGTTAGACGTAACGACAACTTTAGGCTCTAATGCACGCTGCTAGGCTATAGTAAACTCCATAGATCCCTGTGCTGCTGCAAGATCTACAACGGAGGCGCTTCTCCGGACTCACCAGGCACTGGGTTGGCGGAGAAAACAGAGGCGGCATTGCACAAATTATCATGGAGACATGTAAACATAGCTGCAGAGGGCGCAGACCCGACGCCAGATGGATGCTGAGACTGCTGATGCTCCTATTCTTGCATTGTTGCAGAGAAGGTAAGCTGCCAGAGTGGTGATAGCCGCCTGCAAACTCTGTTGGGCTGTGTTGATTAGCAGACCGTCTCTGTTGTGGTCTGTGGAATGACGTTAGCTATGGCACTAATGAGATAGCTGTTTATTGCATTTGTGGTAGCTGTGGGTCTTTACTTTTTAAACAGGCAGCAGGGCATGTAGCTTAGCAGGTCAGGGCGTGGTGGTTATCAGTGTGTGTAGGAGTAAACCCAGAGGATCCTGAATTTCGGATGGTGGCAACAGACCTCTTTTACGTTGCAGAGTATTTTCTCCTTGGGGTACAAGATGGGCCTAGGTCGACGGGCATAATGTACGCGAACGATGTTTGCATGGCAGCTACTCCTGTGTAGCTGTGTAGGATTGATGCACTTACCACGGATGTAATGTTGCGTACCTCCACTCACTAAACATTATTGTTATACTAATATGGCAGCTAGTCCATGGCAGCTAGTCCATGGCAGCTAGTCCATGGAAGATTATGAAAGTACTGGAAAATGTCATTTCAGTCACATGATGAAAACACCATTCAGTCTACAAAACCATGTATCTAAGCAGAGCTGAAGCAGGGGGTGTGGCTTCTATTGAGATGCACCTGTAATCACCATGTTCAACTGTTCACTGTTCATTTCAAGAGCCCCTAATTTGGTGGCTGAGCTCACTAATAAGTTATAGCCTCATACCCGGGATTTTAACCCCTTGGCTGTGGAGAAAAATTGGAACTCTATCCCCAATTTTTCTCCACGGCTCAGCTACGAGATAAAAGGACTTATCTCGTAGCCATGAAGAAATATTATGGGACTCCCCAATTTTTCTCCACGGCTACAAGACCCGCCTGATATAATCTAGCTCAGAATGGGACTAACACTCAGACATTTGAGTCTATAGTCTGAGCCCAACACTGATTGCAATGGCTTTGTACAAACACATGCAAAACATAATTAACACAAATACAAAAGTAATGTGAGCGATGCATGCAACTAGGCTAAGCCTTGATTGGTGAGGTTCACCGCCCACTGCTGGGAAGCTTGGGAAGCTTGTGACAGTTTCGTGATTGCAGTGATAACTGATCATGTAGTACTGTAGTTATGCACACACCTGGTGTTCCACTCCCTCTAATACGCCACAGCATAGTTCATGTGTAATTGACCTTGTGCATGCCACAACACCGCTATGCTTATCAACTTCAACCTCAGTCATGAGCTACAGGTGAATCTATGCAAAGTGTTAGTGGTAGCACTAATTGAACAAAAGTAGCAGAGTCCCATTCCGAAACACCATGACACTGCGTAGGTGGGCCAAGCACTCAGTCCCATTCTCGGTAATCACCCAAAAATTGTAACTAACGCACTTTTAACAGCTGTCGCCTGACAACAACATTAAGTTTTGATATAATATTTATGAGAAAATAAAGGGCTTTGAATGAGCAGCAGCTGAATTTATAATCTTCTCTCTGACATCTCTTTGAATTGAGGACCTGTGGGCACCCCAAGCATGCGCTGTTAAATTGTGGTGGGCCAGGGACGCAAATTAACCCAACACAAATGGGGATCATGAAATTTAACTGCTGCTGCAAGTGTTTTTGGTACACTTTGCAGCAAAAACAAACTCTCTCAGTGCGTGATGCAGAATGCTTAAACCCTGTGCCAGCCATGCACTTGAAAGCGATAGTGGGTTAGAGTTTCAGAGCATCACTAATTAAAGCAGACAAACAATTAACTGCATTGGCTACAGTGCAGACCTTTTGTTTGATGAAACTTTTGTTTAGTAGTGTTAAACAATACCTTCTGTGAGACACCTTCATACTAAGGGGTTGGGCTGGTACCATGGCTAGCTGTTAGGCCCTCCAGTAATTAAATGCCACCCTTCCCCCGTCTAGTTAGTTGTCCAGCTCCAAGATGGGGGTCTTTGAGTAAGAGCACACCCCCCTAATAAATAAGTGGTTGAGGGAACTCCTTTGTTGTGAAATACAAAATGCTTAAGCCCTGTGGACTACACTATAGTAACGTATCTTCTTCCCATAGTTACTATTGAAACTCGTACCACAATTGGTGGGAGCCGGTTGACTCACGTAGCCAGGTGTATACCTTTCCCACTAACCTTGAGAGACTCTGAGGAAGTCGGCGGCTATGCCCATTGCTTGAATTCTTTGTAACCCTAGCGGTGTTGAGTGTGGGGGTAGAGTGAGTTTGATGTAATGTAGAACACTCTGGTACAGACGGGAAACAGCTCGCGTCTCTGTGCCAGATATCGAGAGGGTGGCTCTAACACGTTCTCATCTACTGTCGCTAGTTTTCTACCTACCACACAGTGCATGGTGTCACATGTCACCCTCAAGTGGGTGTGGCCTTGGTCACATGACCCTGTGAATCGAGGGAGGGGATTGTGTGAACACTCATATATGCATATATTGAAAGGCTGTGAAGTCGTGTGGGAGTGAACATGCTAATGCCTGTATCATGCACCTCCTTTGAGGTACTTCTGTTTGGAATAGCTGATAGAGATGTTCAGTCTTGGATAGACGGACTATTAGATTGCTGTAGCCTTGCATCCAGGTCTCCCTTACTGGTTTAATTTTTGTTGCTTGGCAGCCAGGCTGCAAGACAAAATCTGGTGACTAGGTCTGGGTGCAAGGCCATCAGTAATCTAATAGTCAGCCTAAAATTGACTATATTATGAGTGTGTGTGTGTGTGTATGTGTGTGTGTGTGTGTGTGTGTGTGTGTGTGTGTAGGCTATCCCTTAGCTTGGCCTACAAAAACACTCGTTACATCTCAGTGGTCAGTGAGATGGAGGAGGAACCAAATATGTTTATACAGGGTCATAAAATAACTACTCTGTAGTCTAGGAGTCTTGGGTATGCATTATGCATGGATGCAGTGCCATGGGTGAGCATCACTGCCAATGGATAGAAGTGAGAAGGGTCATTCAGTAAACCACTCCACTGATGTTGTAATGCTTGGCGTGTGATGTAGTACATGTGTGGGCGCACGTCATGTGTGTAGTGTGAAATAGTTTCAATGACTGAATGAGTACTTGGCGTGTAACGCTCTTCAATCTTCAACAGTTGCTCACTCACTGTCGTTGTACGGACATACCATGCATGCCCTTAGGGTCTTCTTTGTTTCCAATGGCAGTCCGTCACCCGAGCCATATTGACTTAGCTTGCGCTGCAGTACACAATCATGGAGCAGCTGTTTGTGAAACAGACACGCATCGTTAAGATCCAATTGGTGTTGTCTTACCCCTAATTATCCACGGAGTGCTAGGCTAGCAGGCCAGAGGAAAGAAAACGATGAAGCAGTTCAGGGTTCAATTATGTGAGGAATGCCTTATAGTTCGTAGTATGCTCTTGATGCCGAATCTAACCATTCAGACACACATAAAACCAGGAATCATTATTATTTTGATTAATTACGATTGCTTCTTTTGAATCAGTACCTCAATCTTTGAAGGCTGTCCTAGCTCCAACATCATCACTTTATAGCAGTAGCAAAGCTACTAAATGATCGAAACCGCTTCAGCACAGTAGACTCCAATCTTAGTCGGCTGAACAGGTAGCTTCCCTCTCTATCTAAGGGAGGCCAGAAATTTACCCAAGAACCAGACCAGATCACAACTGCTAGCACGCATGATAGGAATTGGCTTGCTCTAGCCCCATACTTCGGCCTTCCCATCCCAGCTTTTGTGTCACCAAAGCCGCCCAGGAAAGCCCGGGCACGAGGCATGCTTCACATAATTATATAGTGCACGATAGCATGTTGCAACCACATGTGGTTTCCCACTGCCAGGCAGGGGGTTGCTATGTTGTACTTACACTGCGTATGTGGCCACTTTAGATGCCTATTCCCCAGGGGGTAGGGGTGAGGGGCCCCCAGTCTCTCTGTACAGACTGCTTCCACCTGTTTATAAAGAGAGCGGTCCAAGGGGAGCTAGTGTGGTTTACGCATTCCTACACACTTATACGGCAGGTAGTAGGTAGTTACACAAACAGTGGTATGCACTAACGAATTAGAAAGCACTTCTTTGCTAATAGAGTAAAAGCTCATTGCTATATTGTATCAATAGCGGTAGGAAGGTTAACACAGCATGCAACAAGCTAGCACTAGTACTTGTGTTTTATATCACCGCTGAAGAAGATCCTCGGATCGAAACGTCCTATATTGTCTATGTTAACAATGCTCTATTCACCTTCCTATTACTTCTTTGTTCTGTGAAACTGAAACCTACTTAGCATGCAACCAGAATCTATTCCATATTCGGTATTAACATCCGGTCGTGCTCTCAAGGAGGGGTGTGGGGGTACTGGAAGTCACTAGAAGACGTCTGTGGGTCCTGCATGCTCAGTTGAGGCTGAATGAAAACCTGGCAGACGTAGCCAAGGAAAAGGTTGGGATTTAACGAGGCATCTTGTATTGAGTATCGGCCCACCCCTAAGTATAAGCCCATTCTGGCAATGTATGGCCACACAAGAGTCGAAGTTGCCTGAAAAAGCTACTGGTATCTAATTTCCTTCCTGATTGTAAACTGTAATGTGTGAGCCCCTTCATCAGAACATGAGTATTAGTCTCATTTCTAGACACTAGCATCTGTTATGCCAGAGAGATAGCTATATACCCGAGCACTCTATTTTCTTCCCTTGTACCGGGAACCAAGCTAGCATGGAACCAGGCTAGGTAGAGAGCACGGAACCAGGCTAGGTAGAGAGCATGGAACCACGCTAGGTAGAGAGCACGGAACCAGGCTAGGTAGAGAACACGGAACCAGGCTAGGTGGAGAGCGTGGCATTTTTCTCCAAGAAATAGATTTGCATGACATCAACATTAGGTAGTAAAAATGGTACGTGTGAGCCACCTAGACTGTGGGAAATTCCTAAAAATTGTGTAGTGTAACCTCATAATTAGATATATATATCAGAAACATTCATCAACTACCAGCTAGTGACTGTCACTTACCAGCAGGCTGGTGACTGTCACATTCTTCCCAGGCCAGACGGAGTGGCTACATGCACAACGTGTACTGTGTGTGGGATGCGCAGGACCTTCAGACATTACTAGCTATCTTAGCAGCTGGATTCAATTACCAGACGGGCTTGACCGAGGCGGCGACTTTAAATGGGGGCTGTCTTGATTCTAATTACAATTAATTGATGTGATGACTAGCTAAAATTCTGCCCAAAACGAATGCACACAATGCTGTAGTATTTTGATGACATTGTCATGAGACAAGCAAATAGGTGTGGAGGGGAGGGGGGAGGGAGGAGGAGGGAGGGTGTGGCTGGGGATGGGGCGAGGGGGAGGGGGTGGGGCTAGGGATGAGGCTACCGTGCATGCAAGTGATAGAACGTTGAATAGCGGCACACCTGTAGTGCTCGTGAGGTCATTAGTGCCCTTTCAACCCAATCAGACTGTGGTGCAGCCATATTTCCCCCTCCCACACATGTAGGCTACTCCGTCACGGAACAGTTGGGTTCATGACCTCGTAACACAATGACTGGCGGGACAGTATCAGCTTTAGTAGTGGGTGGTACCACACTGAGCAGTGAGACAGCCCTACCCCAGTGACAGGTATCTGCACACAGCACTCTCTCCTCACTCCCACCATCTCCATTTCTGTATAGTTTATGTCCGGGTAATTTAACACCAAATGTAGTCTTAATTAGGAGGACTTTTACTACAAGGTAGCATAACTTGTAAATTCAATAACTTAAGAATGACGGTCTGTTTCTTCCCCTGGGGATAGGAAAATGGCTCCTTTTTGAATATAGCTGAGTTTTGTATTATCAAAGTGGAGTCACAGATTGTGTTGATTAGGGTACCAGGAGCGCATTACGACATGAGAAGCGCTTTTCGCGTCATTGTGCGCTCCCGGGGTACCGATTGTTCTTCTTGTCCTCTGATTGGAGATCTCCCTCCCATGCCTGTGGGTGTTTGGTCAATGATATGACTACAGATTTTCGAACAGATTTCTGTCAGAGTTGCTGTGGTTTCAGAATGCTCTTGACAATGAAGCACTGTTGGTTTTAGCTGGAATGTACAAAGCAGGTTTGATGCACTACTCCTGGTTGCTAAGGAAGTTATGTAACTCAACATGGCCAGTAATAGTCGCAGACCACCACAATATGTATGTATTGTTTGGCAGTGAATAAGTTTAATCAGAAGAGAACTGGAGATGGTATGAATAATCCAACGCCTTTCGGAAGAAATGTTTTGTTTTGGGGGCCAGTTGTGGCTAATTTCAGCTGTATTGGCACTTTGTCTCTGCCTGGAGGGGAAAACGCGTAGACAATAGTCTGTATATGTTTGTAGGTATGGTAACAGTGGTGGTACAGTGTGTGTTGATTGATCTGGTCATGCACATCAAGCTGCATGCGCTGTGTAATAAATTCCTTCCTAAATTTGGAATGCAATTTCATTCCTGTGCCTACTGAGACAGGCTGAAGCAATTTTAAGACCCTGCCTGCTCCACTTCAGAAGCCTCATCGCAGCTGTCAGCCAATTAACAAACAAACAAGTGATGTCATAATGCTACTTAGTTAGCAATGCAACACTATACACTGTGAATATATTAGTGAGATGGCTTTAGGGCATTCACACTTGCAATCAGATATTATACTCTGTAGTTAGTTATAGAGTCTCTTTTCCAAAAATGGTAACGGGACTGTAGCTAGGATGTCACTGTGTGTGTTTGTGTGTGTACGGTGTGTGCCCAAACTAAAGTGGCCTAGGATGTGCAATTTAGCAGGTACGTGTACTTGGCGTGTCCACTCATGTGCAGCCAAGCATGGGTGCACAAACAACGACACTGATCACATTTCATAACAACCACTGACTATATTATGTCAGTATCTGTGTAGTAGTCTCGATACCAACCCACCATCAAGGTGGAGTTCACTTAGGCCCATAGCGATCTCCGCCTTGACTGTTACTACTGAGACTGCATCCACATATGGTGTATAACTCACAGGACCCGGTCTTTTACTCCCATGTACACAGTTAACAGCGTAACTCCGAGTCTGCTCCTTACCTGAGGCTTACCTACTAGTGCAGTGCAGTAGTGGCACTGTATATTCAAGGTGGATGGTTACTTATTTCTGTTCACTTTTCTCTGCATTTCCCTAGGAGCTGTTGCCCAGAGCGACCAGCTGGATGAAACCACTATATTTTTCTTTGAGCCCGCCACAGCTTCAATGTTGCTCATACCAGTAACCACGCACACTAGCATGGCTGTAACTCCAACTGTGTCTACTCAGCCATTTTCGTCATCCGGAGGCAGAACAAGCTCCACTGTAGCTGCCAGTCAACCGCAGCCATCCTCATTCGAAGCACCAAGCTCTACTGTGTTGGCTACTCAGGTGGAACGTTCCCCATCTATCCTGCAAAGTTCCGGATCACTGTCGCAGACGACTTTCTCCTTAGGGATAATTGCCACTACTACTAGCTTAAGAACGAGCGTGATCCCAGTGCCTTCTTCATCGCAGCCGTCTTCTAGTCCGCTGCTCCCAGTAGCATCATCCACACAAACACCAGCAGAATCACCATCGACTACCTCTGTTGAGAGTTCATCTCCACTACCATCGCAGCCGTCTACTAGTCCGCTGCTCCCAGTAGCATCATCCACGCAAACACCAGCAGAATCACCATCGACTACCTCTGTTGAGAGTTCATCTCCACTACCATCGCAGGCATCCACTACTACACTACCACCAGCAGAAGTACCATCGACTACCTCTGTTGAGAGTTCATCTCCACTACCATTGCAGCCATCTACTAGTCCGCTGCTCCCAGTACCATCATCCACACAAACACCAGCAGAATCACCATCGACTACCTCTGTTGAGAGTTCATCTCCACTACCATCGCAGGCATCCACTACTGCACTACCACCAGCAGAAGTACCATCGACTACCTCTGTTGAGAGTTCATCTCCACTACCATTGCAGCCATCTACTAGTCCACTGCTCCCAGTACCATCATCCACACAAACACCAGCAGAAGTACCATCGACTACCTCTGTTGAGAGTTCATCTCCACTACCATCGCAGCCGTCTTCTAGTCCGCTGCTCCCAGTAGCATCATCCACACAAACACCAGCAGAATCACCATCGACTACCTCTGTTGAGAGTTCATCTCCACTACCATCGCAGGCATCCACTACTACGCTACCACCAGCAGAAGTACCATCGACTACCTCTGTTGAGAGTTCATCTCCACTACCATTGCAGCCATCTACTAGTCCGCTGCTCCCAGTAGAATCATCCACTCAACCACCAGTAGAATCGCCATCCACTACCTCTGTGAACAGTCCATCTCCACTACTGTTGCAGTCATCTACTAGTATACTACCACCAGTTCTCACCAGTCCAGCTCCAGAACCGAGCACAACTAGCATCACCAGTACAGAAGCGTCAGTTGAGTCCACCAGCTCTCCAGAACTGTCTTCCCCTTCAGTCATACTAACAACAGTCATAGCACAAGTTATTCCCTCAAGTTTGGTCAGAGAGGTTACCAGCACTGCTACGCTGACAACATCCGCAAGAGACGGAGAAGTGCCTCCTTCAAGCTCAGTCAGTGAAACCACTCCACCTTCAATACCTGTTATCCTGCCGGTTCCCAGTACCCTAATCCAGATCCAGCGCTCTCTGTTGCCGTCTGCCACTCCATCCCCCACTGGTGGAGCTGGTGGTGGAACACCAACTACAGGAACCGCTGGTATGGTATACTATGGCAGTTGTGCTTCCCATTGGGCCCTGGCTATGTGGGAGAGGTAGTAGTGTAGTTGGTAGTCCTTGAATAATAAGGACCTTACAGCCTTACTGCCTTGAACACTGCACTTTGCTGTCACATACTACTAATAGTGGCCTGTATTGCATGAATGGTGATTGTGGCCATGATCTTAGAGCAAGGTAGTATATGTATTACATTTCACTAAATGTTTCAGATTACAGCACTCGAATAAAACCTGTCACCACTTGCAATGAAATTTATTTACAACCTAGAAACTAGCAACACAGTGTGTTACTATATTTATCGTTTGTTCTGTCTCATCACACAGATACAACACAAGAGTCTACATCAGGTGAGTGCAGAGCTAATAGGTAGCGTGTTGCCATAGCAGTATATACATGTATGGGATACACTCATACGTGATGTGCTGGAAGGGAGTTATGTGATGTTTACAGAGTGAATTGTAGCACTGAAAATGGTCTAACGTTATTTTCATGAGGCTATTTGCAGGGAATCTTAGCTACAAGAGCAACGAAATGAATGGAGGGAGAAAGGAGGAAAAATGCATTAATTTTGTTCCATATTCTTCTTTTGCTCAAAAAAAGATACAACTATAACATTTTCAACTATAGGCGAACAAAATGCACTTTCACTTTGTAAAACATTCCACTCTCCCCAGCTCCATCCTTTTTCACATTGCCGATCATTATTGGAATATCGGTGGGCGGGGCTGTGATTGCCATCCTGCTGCTCGTCATTCTGATCCTGTGCTGCTGCTGCTGTATCTGCAGTCACGTTGGAAAGAGCAGGCGCTACTCCATGCAGGACAGGTATGGAATCTGAATACCTGTTTAAGTCAATTCCATGTATGCCTCATATTATGCATGATAAGGACAGACATGGAAATGTATTCGTGAAGGATTTCTCTGATTACCGACTACAAGGGCTATCAATGCTATAGCCACTAGTTTCTTGGAAATGGACTCGTACAGTCCCAAACCAAAGGCAATAGCCATGAGAATGCTAAACTTGTTCTTAGCTATAATTATGCAGACTACAGATATTGCCTGGACACCCCCACATAATCCACCCTCAGGCATTTAAAGGTGGAATGTATGTGTTCATGTGTGTGCCTGAGGGTAGTATGGTTGGTGTAATGATGCAGATCTAATGACCTGTTTGTGAAGAGAGAATACAGACTACCGGGCCACACACTCATTGTCCTGTGACTCGGTGCTTTCGCTTACTACACAGCATTAATACTCACATCTCAGCTCTGTTGCCACATTTCTCGCACCAGTCACGGCTCACACTACACTAAATCTTGAGCTAGTAGGAGTCTTCCATTCGTGAAAACGTGTTAGTTTCTTGCCATCGATCAGAGACTGGTAAACGCAAACTAGATCTTTAGTTTAGATATGCCCTGGACATGCAACTCCTAGGAATACCACATCACTGTAGTATGTTTTTTTGTTTTTTTTTAGTATCTGGCTTCCCTCTCTTATCTTTTCTCTTTCTTTCCATGCAGCGCTGAGAATCCCACATCTATCTTTGCCAATGGTCAGTATCCTCTGAAGCGTCGTGAGAGCAATGGGTCTATGCAGGCCTATGAACTGAACTTCATCCAGGTATGACAGGAATGCAATCTTGCGCTAATGAAGGCATAAGCCTAAGGAGTATGCATATACTACAGTGGAGCCTCTATAATGTCGTCACTCTATAGAGCAGTCTCCTCTCTATTAAGACCACCTTGTTGGGTCCCTAAGTACATATTTGCTAATGTATTATGGACCTCTATAATACAGCCACCCTCTATATTGCAGCCATAAAATGTTGGCCCGAGAGTGACCACGGTATAGATGTTCCACTTTATTAAAATTCTTCCATAGGAGTGTCCCTTTATATGCCATATTATAACCAAGGGCACCTCCTATGTATGCAGAACCTTAAGAGGTAGCCCCTTTGATTACAAGTTTATTGACATACTACAAACCCACTCCCTTTCCCATCCTACCCACATCCAGATGGAAAATCCCACCTACGAAGAAAGTGAAAACCACCTTCGAGATCCGATTAGCCAAGTATCACCCACTGGCACCGACCTATTCCACGAGACATCCCTACCAGGGCTCTCCCCTCTCTCATATATGGGCATCGACAGACGGTATCAACTCTCAGTCGACCACCCCAATGAGGAGAGTCTATCCGATGCCAATTTAAGATCCTCTTTACTAGGAAAGTTCCCACACAGCTCACCGTCACTTGCTGTTCCTACCAGAATGGCACTAAGTCTCGAAAAAGAGGAGACAAAATCTTCCCACGGTTCTAGGACCTCCATCCCGGGATCCTCAAAACCGCCCTCCTATCAGAGCTCGAAAGCTTCCATCCTCGGTTCGAAGCACTCCATCCAGAGCTCAAGATCCTCTTTCCTGAATACCACCCACTCACGGGACGACATGAAGCCTCTATTCTTTGAGCGCCAGAACTCTTCCAGCCCAGAGGATGACTTCCTTACTGCACGCTTCTCTGGGAGAACTGGCAGTCCCTTTCTAAAGGGAGACACCATGGAGTCTCCCACTGACGACAGCTTGATTCCTACCCGTGACTCACCACGTGCTGTCCCGCTGGCTACCTCACATGCTCTCAAAGAAAGGAAGAAGGATTTCGCTAGCCTAACATGCATTCCTAATCACCAAGCGATCGCAGATGAATTTGGGCTTGGTTTTCTGCAAACACCACTGTCAGAATCAACGCCAAAGTTTAGTGGGCAGGGAAGAGAGCTGTCGAGATCTGTGCCTTATGAATCTCATGCACCTGAATCGAGCCTGTCATCCCCACATCGAAAGAGTGGCTCAAAGATTAACCTCGGAGCTCTAACAACCCTGGAGCAAGAGCGTGAGAATGAAACAGCGAAACCTACAGATGCAATAGATTCCGCAATACCCAGGACTGTGTCAGAACCGGTACCTAAAACGTCTGATGATTCCAAAGCAAAAGCTAAAAAAGAGAGCCCCAAATCAAGCCCGGCTGCAAAGAAGCCGAAGTCACGAGCGATGTCCAAACTGGAGAAGCTGACTTCACTGGATTACATCAGGGCAAGTCTGAGACTGAAGAAGAAGAAAGTATCGTTTGAAAAGACGCCCGAAACAGCCAAACAAAAATCAAAAAAGAAGAAACCAGAAGCAGAACCTGAACTGGTAGTGTTTGCCAACAAAGCAGCAGGCAGCGCTAGTGGAGGGAATAGGCTTGAATCGCCCACTGACCGGTCCCCTGTTCCATACCAGGAGCCTAAGCCTGATGCTCAACGCCCCATAGAAAATGATGTGTTTAGTCCCGACATCTATCCTGAAGATTTTGGAGGTGGCTTCCAGAGGCATTACGCTGGAAGGCCAAGAGTTTATTCAGATATGCATGGCGTATACCCACAACTGAGTCAGCCGACCTACTTTCCGGGGCACATGGGAAGTGGCCAGTACCTGTCCACCTATCCACAGTTGAGTCAGCAGTACTATCCTCAGCTCAGCCAGGGTGCCTACTACCCCTCGCATCATCCCTACCCCCACGCTCGAGCACCCCTACCCCTGCCCTTGCATTCCCTCCCCCCACAGCCCTCGCATGTGCACCAAACAAGCGGAGGGAGCGGTGGGGAGCCTTACGGCCGGAGATACTCCGACGCGGTAATACCGGGAGCGGGAAGATATCCAGACATGGTCACTCCAGATGCCTATCTCCCTCCAAATCACGATAGATTCAGGGACATACCAAGCCCGGATCGTTTCACTGACAACAGTTCCATCATGGATCAATATCACGGAGGAACCAGAAGTCCAGATAGGTTTACTGAGACAAGTAACACCTCTGAGAGATACCAGGCCACAAGCCCTGATGCATACTTAGATATGCCTGGCCGATACCGTGATTCCAGAAGCCCTGATAGATGGACTGATTCTAGTTATTCAAACAGTGCACGGTATGACGAACCGATAAGCCCCACAAGATTCGCACCGGAGAGGTTCATAGACGATAGACGCAGAGGTAGCAAAGATCATTCTCTAGGAATGGACAGTGGAAGGCAGCGCCACAACAGCGAGACAAGACTCCTAGAAACCTTCGATGGTGGTAGGCGTCACAGCTTGGAAACGCACAACAGATACCCACATGGCGCAGACAGTGGGTGGAGAAATGGCCTGCAAATGGGACAACCAGACAGACCTGGAAGAGATGCGGATCACATGAGACAACATAGTTCGGACAGCATGGACCGTGAAAGAATACCAAGCTTGCAAGGACGACTTCCAGATAGGTATTCAGATGGCTTCAGGGACCAAGACGTAAGGAGCCCTGGACGTTATTCCACCTATTCGGACACAAGCACTTCTGATAAGTTTGCTGATACTTCAGCACCAAAGGGTCGTGTGTCTTGGAGCACAGAAGTGATTGAGTATCCGAGAACCCCATCACCGGACATGGAATATGGGTCTGACATTGATGCTTTATAGTAATTAAGTCAGACTGACTATTCCTTTTTTTGTATCATAACTGACTAAAAACGCTTCAGTTGGCAATTAAGAATCATCAACATATAAAGATATTTATTTCACTTCATCAGCAGTTATTTTTTACATCACACCATATATGTTGTACGTTGTTATAGTTGTGCAATATTACAATGCATTGTTTATGTTTTTGGCAACTCTATAATTATGACAGTCCTGGCCGCCCACTTATGGTTTTCATCTACAACTGTGTCTTCTAATCGTAGGCATAATTCATCAAAATATATCAATTACAGCCATGCTGTACAATATAGGAACAGCCATATTCTGCAGATTTGACAGTTCACAGTTGGGGCAATTAATGTTTAAAAGTCACAAAAAAGCATTTACAAAATGAAGAAACATGTAGGGATGGAATCTCAAAAAAGTAACCAAACAAGGTAGGAATACCACAATACTTTTACGGATTGCCGTCCCTACATCTTTTGCCATTTTTCTAACTATGCGTCGTGATGCTTGGTTAATATGCATGCCTTATGTGTGCATGTGTGCAGTATAGCAGTTTTCATCTCCTTACAACCATTAAATGGCATGGCCAACAGCACTGTACCATAAAGCTCTCCAAAACCTTTAGTCTAAGGTGTATGTGCCACTGGTTGTAGTCTATAGGTACAGTAATATTGTTAGTCTAATTATCAACAATTCTGATTATGCAATGGTATCCATATCCCTAGCTTTTCTTACATAGTACAAAAACAAGGCTGATCAGGAACAACTATCAGTGTGCACGTGAAAAGATTACTACGAAGTTCTACTAGTCTTGAGAAGGTTGTACAGTCCGAGGGTGGCCGCTGATGTCATGGCAACCATAATGAAAATGGCAGCTGCAATGTAATGCACAGGAGGTTGGCGGCTATGGGTGTCCTTCCAAGATAAATCTTCAGCACTGATATTCTACGAGTAAAGAATTAATATGGCATAAGTACTGCACTCGTGATCAGGAGTGGACGTTTCCCCCTCCCTGAGTGGATTATGAATGTTATAAAATACCACGGCAACCTATGCTGTTATAGTTATAAGCTCCTCTAACCTTGGTATTACAGAGTATTTGAGGAACTTTTATACAGCATTATAATACTGTGGTTCTTTCTACCGATGTCAACTTCTCTCATAACATCATGGAAGGCAGAATGGGGTGCTATGGGGTATGCATCGAGCACTTTCATACGTATACTCACCAAGAAGTCTTGAGGCGATAATCGGTAGGCTTGAAAAGGAGGTAGTAACGTCTGTGTGTCCTCACTTGGAGCTGGCCTGAGGGTTAATGCAATGAGAAACTATTAATACACACGCGTGAAGGTACATCAGATATGGCAGTAGCTTACTCCTTACCTCTGATCCCTGGTGTCAATGTCAGGGGTAGTTGGAATCTCTCCACCCGTGCCATTCAACAGTTCCACATTTCTCACACTCCCAAAGAAATCGGTTACCAGAACCTTTTTGAGATCTCTCCTGAAGAGGTCTGTTCTCACATATGTGTGGGACTTCACCAGCTGGGGGTTGAAGGAAGAGAACTGTGGTGTGTGTGTGTGTGTGTGTGTGTGTGTGTGTGTGTGTGTGTGTGTGTGTGTGTGTGTGTGTGTGTGTGTGTGAGTGCATGTGTGTGTTAGTTTGCGTATATCTATGGTATGGTACACATGCTGGCATGCAAGTGTGTGTTTGGTCAAAGTGTATTTGTTTAAAAGTGAGACAGCAACAGTTATCAAACCGTCATCAGTTACCGTACAACACCACTCACAAACTCAGCCATGGTGGCCTTGCTGCCAGGGGTGACCCTCTCCAGGAACTCCAGCGTGTAGTAGGTCCAGCGGTCGATGACGTGGACTCCAATGGTGTTGTCTGGGTGATGCTATATACAAAGAGAAAAAACAAAGTCTGCCGTAAATGAACTGGATGCCCGATTGACATACTAGCCTCTCCATGGTGCTTATCAGTATGACTAAAAATGAGTGGTGCGGAGTGTAAGCCAAAAGCGAGCACTTTATCTCCAAGGGCTTGGCCATCCTACTATAAGCACTCTATGGCTCCATCCATACACTGTATGGATAAATCCATACAGTGTATTGGTACTCCCATTTATGTCTCACATACAGATTATTATACCAGCCGAGGCAATCAAATTACTTAATAATAATTAGACAGGGTTGAAATTGGTATCACTGAGTGATGTCACTGCATATAAATGTTACGATCCCAATGACATAATAATGACATAATGATAAAGTCATTAAGCCCCACTCACTGACAGGGAGTCTTCGCCCACAGCGCTGCTCCCCACTCCTATGATGTTGGGAGAGTAGAAAGGACGGGGCATGGAGGCTGCCTGGCAGGTGTCGATTAGGAAGAGGAGTTCGTTGTACCTATATGGCAGAGGAAACACCACCACAGAGTTTTGCAGGTCAGTTTTTCATGCATTAATGCAGGCCAAATAAACAGTATACTACTTCAAGGAGGATCTCAGTTGGTTCTCTGTACTCATGTTGATCGGGTTCTCTTCGCAAGGCATTTGATGATGTGTTTGTGAGCCAATTAAAATTATGCAGATGGTAGAAGAGAACACGATCAACACAAACAATATACCAACTCACATTATACCAACAACATTATAAGAAGTGACATGCACTCGCATACAGTAGAATACATGCCAAAATAGTAAATCTCTCTGCTGCCAAAATATATTAAATCTCTCTGCTTCTATCCGGTGCACGCGTGTTACCTTCTTTTCTGCCACATCTGTTCGAAAGCATCAGCCAGTTCAACATTTGAGATCTCCTCTGCGTCCTGAAATTTCAAGAAACCATCACCTCCATGACCTATAGGACAAATATCAAGACATCTATCACTAGTTTGTGTGTTACACAGGATACATCTAGCACAGAGACTTAGTATACTATGTGCACACTACTTGAATATCACTACTGCATTGCTGCACACCATGACACATACCTGTCATGTAGACTAGTATATTACTCCTATCATCACTCAACAGTCGCTTGGATCGTGGTACACTGGCGTCAAGGCGACCTGAAATAGATTACAACACACTAACAAATTTCTAATGCACAAGACAATTTCACAACTGAAACAAGCAATGGTATTTCACTACCCAGCTCCACTTGCCTGTTAGAATTCTTAAAAAGTTCTCAACAGTAACCTGAAAGCGGGTAGAAGCAATAAAAAAGGATAACATGCAGGTTGGAGGTCACTTTCTTACTAGAGTAAATCCACTAACCTCGTAACCCCTGTAGTCCACTTCAATGTCATCTCCGTACACATTAATCTGTTGGTTCGCATTGTTAAACACTGTTGCTGTAGGGAGATTGATGTCAGACACAAAAATGATACACAGGAGGTTAATTGCAAGTGCTGCCAAAGCTGAATAACAATAAAATATCTGCAGGAAGAGTATCAATTGTGTTTGCCTGAGGTTCAGACCTTTAAGGTCAGCTGTTGCTTGTGGGTGCAAGGTTAACGTTCATCTACATAACTACACATAGGTTTAACTCTTTCCCAGCCAAGTTTTAGTATAGCCATAAGGCTTATGTGATTTTATATGGGCTTTTTATATTAAACATTAATATAAAGTACATGCTCTTCACTATTTTATATGGGCACATTTATGGGCCATGGCGTTAAGGTTCTGTCTGAAGAAATGGTAGCATCGTTCTAGCAACCAATTAGAAAATATGTGTACTTAAGACTGTTATACCTCCACAGCATTTCTGGAAACATTTTCAGAAACGCACGTGGAACAGAGGTATAATAGTGTACCACCGTATCACTCAATCTCCTACTTCCATACCCGGTATAGGGTTCCTGGGGTTGCAGGCCATGTCATCAGCCAGCATCAGTATGATGTTGCTGCAACCAGAGTATAACACGTATTATAACCAGACTCATTCCCCGGCTCCACTAGCCAGTGTCAAAGTTTTCGCACGTGGGAAACGGAGCCCATACGGGAATAAAGATCTACTAACACAAGTATCACAAGTATATACATAATCATTTATAAACTTGAAAAGGAATCACATTATACAAATAATTATGTATGACCAAGCAGCTATGCTATGGACGTATATACCTATCTGGGATGCCCAGCCTCTTCACGCTGCGGTAGATGGAGAGGACGTTGGCAACATGGCGGTAGTTGAACCAGTACCGGGAGGAACATACCTGTGCGTGTGTGGGAGGAGCTAATAGGTGTGGGCATACTAATTAACTTAAGGGGTGGAGATAGGGGTGGGGCTTCAGTTACGGGGCCACTAGTCTCGCGGGCCAGACGCACGCCCACCCGCAAGACTATGGAACCACTGTGCATTAAATCATAGAGCAAGAGACTTGGAGATCACGTGATGGCCCATTACATACTCAAGTATTTGTAAGAACTGGAATAATTTTAGTGCCACTCACCAACACAGCCCAATTGTTGGTATGGCTGCTGTGGTAGTCTGCTTTAGAGTCAGTGCCACATCTTCCTAGGCCAGTAATCGACAAGAACAACGCTGCAACAGCAAGAAAACACTCCAAATGCATTCTTTAATATTAAAACATGCCCAGCCCGCTCCGGTTCATGCACATACTGGATCTAATGTGGGAATGAGACATGCTGGATCGGCCTAAAGTAGAGCACGTGAGCAACACATAACGTTTACGCGACCATTATTCGCGGTATTAAACGGTAGGGATCCGAAGTTGCATTACATTCTTTCACTGACAACATATGCAATTCTAAGAACAGTGCAGACTAAATCACCAGCCAATTCGACAGCCTTCAGCTTGGGAAGATAGGCATCACATACATCAGGAGTCCCTAGGTTGGCTGCATCAGAATCTCTGCTCTCTGCAACTGCAGCAACTTCATCAAGACTAGCTGAATGTGATTTAGTACCAGTTTTTGACAAACCAGTACCATTGTAATTCACTTCCATAGCAGTATTGTAGTGCACACCACTACCGATAGTAGACACAAAGTTTTCGTCAAATTCTGTTGCACACGATTCTAATCCATCATGAGACTGAGCTTTGCTTTTCGGTTTCAATAAGTCTTGTATTGCCTCGGGAATGGCAGAAAATCCATCCATGTGCAAACTCTGCCACTTGCAGCTAGTTGGTAACTCTGAGAGCTTTACAGCTCCACAGCAGCAGGTTTTCCCTGTAAAGTCAGCTTGAAAGTCCCCTCTCTCTCCGTCACCTGCAAAGACTGCTCCACACCAGTCATGTGGAGGGAAGGACCAGCAATGGTGGTAGGAAGAGTCTGTCAACGTCAGACCACCGAAATGCTCGAGACTGGAGGCTACTGCTGCAAAGCTCTTTGCAGCATTTCTCATCACAGATCTGTAGGTTCCTGGAGAAATGATGCATTTGTGTACAATTGAAGTGCTAGATAGACACATTAGTTCACTGCAATTAACTTACGTTTATTACATTGTAACTCATAGAGCATTTCTTCGCTGATTTCATTGGCCTATTAATACATGTATGAATGCATATGAATTTCCATTCTGATAGTCATAATAATTATTCAAACCTCCGTTTCCAAGAAGTTGGACAAAACAGTTTCCGTGCATCCTCCACCGTAGAAAGTGTGCGAATAATGAAGAGACTGCTCCAAAAGTGAAACTGAAAGTACATAATTTTACAGGTGAAACTAACTGTAGGTTCATCTCACTGACCTACACCCACCTGCAGCCGAGCAAAGTGGCTTAAGTTCATCGCAAATTGCTTCAGAACTGCAGCACAAGACAATTGAAGAATGGGCACTGGAACCTTCCAGAACCAAGTACCTGTCGACAATACAAGAGCATAAATATGTCCACATTAACGGTACATATAGAAAGACTCATACAATATGCATAGCTCAATTACTCTATTCTAACCAGAAGTATGTCTTAGTAATTATACCCTTTTCCTTCAATAGCGGTCTGACTGATGTTCCTCAACTTCCCTAGCCAGGTAGAAGGGTACTGTAGCGAAAATGAGCTGATCAACTGCCCTCCTGTGACGTCCATCACCGAGCTGATGTGCAAGGCAGACAGGCGATCCACAACCACAACACCCTATGTATATAAGTACAGAGGAGGAGAGAAGATGTACTATGTCAAAGTTATGAGTGCTTCAACTGATATGAGGTATGCAGAAAGTAATGGTTTAAAAAAAACATATGTAGGTTCCAAGTCTTGTAAATACACTTCAGACTCAGTCTCAGGATTCAGAAACACCATAACCTAATAGCCCCATTCCCACCTTTTCAGAGTGTTTTAAAACAGACGGGGAATGAGGCTAGTAACCTGATACAATCAATTGAGTATTAGAGGCATACACCTTTGCATTGGAATGGATGTCTGACCCAGAATGGATGTCTGACCCAGTCTGTTGGACTCATGCGCACAATAACGGTAAAAAAAATGTACCAACCTGTTCTTCAAGGTATTCCCGTACTCTCTGGTGAAGACACTTCTGGCAGCCCAGGAACCCCACCCCCTCCTGGACCAGCCTCTCTGCCAGAGCCAGCAGCTGCTCCATAGCCACCACCCCAACCGGACGCCTACCACTGCCCACAGCTGCATTACCAGCAGTCAACAACAGCTCTCGAGGGTACTCTGGGGGCATAGCAAATAAATACACCATACCAAAAGTTTCTTTTAACTAACTCGACTGTACATAACTTTAAATCACGAGGAAGAAAACAAATACACAATAAAACTCATAAAATAGATACCTGTAGTATACACACACGTACCGTCAGGCAGGTCCCCAGCCATGGACACATCAAACAGAGCACTCAGTATAAGTCCTTCACGGTTTCTCTTCACACGACACTCGGTATCAATCTGCCCCTCAGCAGAGGCGCCAAGATGATGCTTTAAGTCCCCAGCAGAACGTGAACCTGGGTTTATATTTTCTATCAGCAGCCCCTGGATCAGCCTGGAACTAGTAGCAGACTTGCCGATCACACTGCGAATATGAACTCTTTCCTTTGCTGAAAAAGATACGTTCTTGGAGGCAGTTGGGAGGACATGCAGGAAACACTACAGAAAAAAAAAGATCATTAATTCCCTCAAACTGTTATAAATTTTCTAATGGAAGATTGAGGGGTGCGTGTGTGTGAACAATTGTAAATGGAACAATGCTGACTCGCATAATATGATTAGCTTTGTTCACTATGTAGCATGTCGCAACTAGCCTCGATCCCGAAAAACCTGCAGATCGGAGACTTGGAGTGAGGTCACAATGTGATTGAGATAACTAATTCAAGAAGAGGACATTCTTGGCTATTTAATAGTGTCTAAAATATTGGAGGTATTCTTTGCATGAATCTCTAGAACTACTGAGAGAGAATACAGCACCTCAAACAGTATATTTTCTTACCCTGTGACATCATCATGCAAGCGTCCATTATAGTTAGGTGGTTCATTCACAAAGGTGATCAGCTTCATGCCCAGACCCTCCACCTGGCTCAGTCTCATTCCTAGACCCTCATATCCATACCCTCCACCCTTTTTTGTTTAAGACTAAAGATTGTCCAAACCCTACAAACCTGAAGTATCAATGAGGAAATGTGGTCCAGTTCCATGTCATTCAGGGAACAGACTGCAGACTTGCTACAGAGGAATGACTTCACCATGCTCATCATGTGCTGCGCTGATGAGAGATTAAGGACTCGCTTGCAAGGGCAGCCGTCAGCCGTCATGTGCTCGGCCACCAGCGACAGTGCATGACCTGTCACCACAGCAGTCTTGTGTCTGGGCAGTTCCAGTTCCATTCCACTCAGAATCAGACTGTGGGTAGTATTGGGATGGGGTTATGCTTGAGATATTCTACCATAAATTCCTAAGCTAAATACATACAAACCTCACTCACTTTAGAGTTTAAAAATGTTTTGGTACTCCTATGAATGGAAGCACCCATGATGATGTACTTCATATGAGAATTAAAATATTTTGGGGGCATTCATAAACAGGCTTGTGTAATGGCTAGTGTCACTGTGACGCTAATCTCAGACCCCCCTCCCCTGCATCATATTAACACTGTAAATTTGGTTTGTAAATACACACTTGACTGTGAGAAGTACGGTGAATAGGCCAGCATCCTTGTACATCTGTGAGTGTGTCTGTACTGACGATAGGATGGTCTTCAGGACAGGGTTGTCTGTCCGCAGCATTTGGAGGATCTTCTCCGAACGGCACGTGATGGTCACATGACCTCCTAGAGATGGCTGAAATAGAGCGGCCCTGCAAGGATGAATTGATGTCTAGCCTCATTACTACCCTGCGCACATGTGCAAGCGGGGTTAAGTAATCGGCTTGTCTGTCTCCGTCAGGCAAAATTTTGATCAAACAGGAAACTTAAAACGGGCAACAGCAAACATTTGTGTACGTGACAGAAGTTAAGGCAGTCCTTTTCTCCATTATATTATTCATAACTATTCATAACTATTTATAACATTGGCTCCACCTCTTCATGCTCACAAAGTCCTTTGGAACGTTCTCTGAACACACTCTAGAGTGCCTAGGAACAAGGTTAAATATTGCTCTCGCTTTCTCCTAGTTACGTCATAATTAAAATTCACCCAGACCTGCCTAGCACTAAATAAGTGGCTGCAGAATGGAATCGGGTATATACCCTGACCTGCCAAGTGGTCCATAGCTGGCCTCTGCTGTTTCTTTGAGCCACAGCAAGTCCCTCCTCATCTTCTCAGAGTCTAGAGCTGTTTTGCTCACCTATGGGGAAGAAAAGCATTGAAAAACAGCTGCAAAGTGTTCCAGCACGCACCTCACCTTGCTCTGCTCCATCTCGGGTTCCACTCCAACATAGGACATAGGAACAGAATTTTCTATTATCATTTAACCCTTTGAGTACTGACCTCTGGGCATGCCCGTTAGGATTCGTCTAGCCCTCCATGGCTGCACAAACCGGCCATTCTACCACATCGTGGTTGCTCCCAGCCGGTTTAAGCGGGATGGAAGACATTTAGAGCAGGTGACTTTGTGTGTTACGTTCCAAATTATCGCATACGGTATACTTAATTCCATTAACCCCTTTGCGACGAACTTTAGGGTATCGGTTCTATGTGTAGTGTCATAGCGGTAGTGCATACACTAGTTTATTTGTCACTAGTGTTTCGCTATAATATATAGTACAGATCTACGTGAGAACATAGCATTGTTGGGCCATGGGGTAATCAATCACATGACATCCAGGTCACGCCTACTTGGACATAATATGGGACAAACTGTTAATGACGGTTCTACCTTCTACTATACATTGCAGAGACTCAGATATCCATCCTTAATCACGATACTCAAGTTACGTACCTCTTCTGACCTCTCCCTCAGATTGGGACATATGACCCGCTTCCCAACTTCAAAAAAGAAGCCCTATGTAGTCTCAATGTGGACAGGATTAAGTAAGCATATTTACTTCCTTAGACCAGTATTGTCATTTGAGTACGTTAGTCCTTGGAGCTTAGTGCCATTCGGAATGAGGACTGGCATGGAGCACAAGCCATTACCGCTAGCGACCAATTTTTTTTTTACAGGTTTAATTTGGGGACCGTAGTTCACCAGATTAGATCCCAGTTTAATTTGGTTGCTTGCTTAGACCCATCTAAGTCATTTTCAGGTGCATATATCAACGAGTAAACGAGATGCTATGTACTAAATATTGCATTCACTAATTTCAGTCGAACATACAAATAAGTTAATATGTGCAAGAGGACTCACATAGAGCAAACCAAAATACAATTCAGCATACAACCAGAGCTGGTTTTCCTGCTGGCTCCAACTTCTGCCCTGCAAATTTTAGCATGGCTGATACCTAAGCGTAGCGTTTCATTATCTCATTTTGTTTCTATACTCCCATGTAAGGTATTGGCTGTCAGTCGGTGCACAGCCAACGACAGCAGTCTACAGGTTGCTAGGATTGGTAGGTTACGCTGTTCTATTGTACGTACATTGCATGAGCACTGTATTGTATTTCATTGGCATCCCAACTACCCTTTTACGTAATTGGCAGCATATTAGGATGCAGTTTGGTTATTCCCGGGCAACACCACGCACTTTCATGGTTTTAAAATTACGTGTAATCTATCAATGACAACAAGCAAAGCCATATCCACGATCTGACCTGGTAAATAAACATTTCCAAATGTTTGGGTTTATTTGCAGGTACGTATTTTTGTGAGTTGGCAAGAATTCAAAATTCAGTACCAGCTAATAATAAGAATATGGCTCCTGATATAACTATGCGCAATCATGCAGAAATACGCAACACTTGTGTATTATTTTTGTGTATGCACGCAGTAAATAGAAGCATGTACATGTTCACTGCATCAGTGCCTGCCTTTTGTATGAACAAAATTTGGAAAGCAGTTTTCATATAGCAAAAACTAATACCCACCAAAATTATCTGAAATATCCCAATTCTTAAAATTTGTACCTGCAAATAATAAGGTATCCAAAACAATTGGAACATTATGCTGAATCACTCGAGTGTCAAACATTTTCTGTAGGCCGGTATTCTGCCAGTTCTTCCCCGGCTATATCTCGAGGCTGCCAGAAAGAGAGAAGCTGCTGCTATGGCTGCAGGCAGACAGTCTGTGACAGAAGAAGAGGAACAGCCCGTATCAGACTCAACTGCAGAGCAGCACGTTTCAGACTCAACTGCAGAGCAGCCCGTATCAGACTCAACTGCAGAGCAGCCTGTTTCCGACTCAACTGCGCACTCTCGGTCAGAAGAGAGCAGTACCAATGAGAAGCCTTGATATACCCTACAGTATATTTATAATTATGCTATAGGAGTCTGTATTTATTATGTAGTCCTCATTTTTCTATTTCTACAATTTAACCAGCTATTTATCAATTTTCGTAAACTCATGAACGGCTTCTGGTATAAGCTTTTATGGATGTACATCACTGTATTTGTGCATTCGCTGAAGAAATGTAGCCTCATTCCCAGGCCTTCACCTCAGCTGTTATTGCTTGTAGTACCAAAAACCTTCTTTCCCTTAAATTCTTCCATGAGGGGGAAACCTGGAACGAAACTACCTGTGGTATAATAATCACTGTTATGTCTTGCTGTACTATTTTTCTAACAGTCCTTTCCTAAAGCAAAAAACTGAAAGTTGTCGGTAGTGCTAACAATCCTAATGGTAACTCCCATGAGTATGCTGTAGCATGAAATCTTAAAGAAGTTGTTTGTTATACAACGCTAAGAAATATAACTACTGTGCTCATTCACAGTGACTCCCATGTGAAATACCAGTTTGTCCCGTGTGAAAACAACCTTAAGTTGTGTATGGCTAAGGATCGACCTTCTCTTTAGGGAGTTACTGTGTACACTAGTCCATAAATATCCTACAGCGGATATGCTTATTCTTGTAGCCATCTGGGTTTTGGCATGGGACACGTCTGCATTTGGGTAATTGGTTAATTGTCTTGTCTGAAATCGGATGGAATTGCAGAGCATGCATGCTATGGTCTAAGCTCTGTTGTTCGGTAGTCTCTTAGTAGTCTTGTATAGACACTTATGGTGTACATGCAGACAGTGAGGGGGAGGGGATGGCAGTTTATGGCAAGCTGTTATTAATCTAATATGGAGAGAGATGCCATTGTTATTGCTATTTGTGTGATGTAAATTGCTGTCTAAGGTATCCTTGGATTTTCTGCATGCCAATCTGATTCCTTATTCACGTAATCGTATGTTATAAAAGGTAAAGTGTTTAGCCATCTTTGTGCAAGTACTAGTGTGTACACTATAGAAAACCTAGTTGTGGTCAGTGCATGAGGAGGAGTGATGGGAAGTGGCATTTCAAAGCGCAGAGAGAGCTCTGTTACCTGCAATCACAGCAGCCACTATAGTCACAAGCGATCTAAATCCAAGAGGAAGCAGAAACTGAAGTTGGAGAGGTACTGGATATATGCAACAGATGCAAGGTTGGTCAGTTGCAGTATATTATATTATAGTTATTAAAATCTGTAATATAGCAGCCACATTATATAATCTAACTATGCATGTAGTGATGAGCTATGGGAATTGCAGATATTAACTAGAAGAGTAATTTCATTCTAGGTCATTTGAATGTGTGGACTGGGACTGACTTTTATAATGTAGCTATAATAAATATCTTGCCAAACTCTATATACCCCCTTTTGCCTGCATGTGTCCGAGACCTCCCCCTGTGTGTGTTATTGTACAGCATGTACAGTCTGGTCTGTTTCCCTCTCTATAGGGAAGAGGGCACAGGTGGAAAGACTGATATTCATGTTCTTGCTGCTTCCCAGGCATTCACCCAGCACCGTCTAGACCTTCAGGGGGCAATTGAGGACACTGCAAACTTGACACACAGCCTGATCTCCAATAATATCATACCTGAATCTACGAAGAGACGGCTCATAGTGTCCGGACTCAGTGGGTTTGAGATCAGCGTTGCCCTATTGGATGCTGTCGAAGCAAGGATTCGAACTCACCCCAAGGTGTTTGAGTCATTCCTCGATCTACTGAGAGGTGACATAATGTTGCAGTCGTTTGCTGGACAGCTGTTGGAATCCTATCGTAAGTAGCTATGGAATTGCATTTTTTTTTTGCAGCATTTCGCATGCACGTCATGTCCATTAGTATTATTGTGCAGGCTTTTGTAGCCTTGTTCCAGTCTAGCTTTTTGTTACTTGCAGTGCAAAAAATTGAAGCAACAAAAGAAACCGTTGAAGTACATTCATTCAGTGTGTTTTATGCATTTTGTATGGATTAAACCTTTAAAGGATGCACAAATGAGATACTATCTACCACAACCAGCTTGAGATCTCGAGACTGCTTGCTAAATGCCAACTTAGATCCCTTTTCTAGCACCCGCTAGGGAGCTAGTCCATGCTAGCTGATAACGGGAAATTTTAATAGCAAACATTTATTACTATAATACACATATGAACTCATGAAATATCTGCACTGTTTACAGGTGAATTCATCAGGGCACATGCAGCTTCCAGCCCAATGGCACTCACCCTCCCACCACTGGCCCAGTATGCCGACTACCTGAAGGCAATATACAGCACACTACCCGCTCTCAAGAAGTATAACCTGAGCCTTCCGATGCCCAGCAGAAAGAGTTTCAATTTAGTAGTCAGTGAGAATCAAAGCGGCGAAGAAAACCAGTCTGAAGATCAGCACAGAGTAGCATCAAGGATAAAACACCGAATCGATGTTACAGAGATATTCAAGCATGGTTGGGCACGGTCCAAGACTATCCTTGTGGAGGGACTTTCAGGTGCTGGAAAGAGTACCCTTGCCACGTCTATCTGCAGAGGATGGGATAAAATGGAAGCGTTAGAGGGATACTCGTTAGTGGTTCTTCTCAGAGTGGAAGAGATACGCGTACAAGAAGCTAAGAAACTAGCAGATATTTTCTATCACCCTAATGCCTCCCTTCAGGCAGCAGTCGTAGAGAAAGTGGTGAGAAGTGAAGGAGAAAGAGTCTTACTAATTATCGATGGAATTGATCAGCTCTCCCCACCACAACGTGAGAGTGACAGTCTGCTTGCGCAAATCCTGCAAAGATCTTGCCTCTCCAAGGCGACGCTACTTCTCACCGGCCACCCGCGTGTCAGTACCGATGTATTGTCAAAACTCAACCCGTGCGTAAAGGTAGACATGCATGCAGAGCTACGTGGCTTCAGCTCAGAAGACATAGAACAACACGTGGAATGTGTCCTTGGGCATGACGATATCCTCATTGACGAATTTACGGCATATATCTCCGAAAATCCTGTCATTCGAAGGTTGATGCGCATTCCTCTCAACACTACCACCATGATCGAAGTGTTCAAAACGGCAAAGGCTTGCAAGAAAACTCTTCCTAAGACCATGACACAGCTCTACACAGAACTATGCCGACACCTCTTGAAATACTACATGCTTGTGAAAGGCGTCAACAATACTGCATGCAGTTTTCCAGAAAAGCTTGAAAACCTGCCTCGGAAGGTCTACCAGCAAATGCGAATCTTGGCCCAGCTTGCGTTTGACGGTCTCGTACAGCAAGAAACAGTCTTCTACAACCTTCCTAGAGATTGCAAGCACTTAGGCTTTCTAAATGCTTCCTATGAGCTCCATGTGAAGAAGGGTACTGCAGTAGCCTACAGCTTCTTACACCTAGGCTTGCAAGAATATCTTGCCGCTTTCCACGTTTCTCAGCTCTCACCACCTGTTCAAACAGAAATATTCCAGCAGTACTCTGGCTTGGTTCACCTCCAAAACATGTGGAAGTCCCTAGCTGGCCTCACAGGGTTCAGAAGTGTCATATGGGATTTGGCCAAGGCTCGAATATGTACCAATGGCACGCTCAATCCCTTTGTGCTTCAGTGTATGTATGAGGCACACGAGTACGTAACGTGTGAGCATGTAGTGGGAACACCAAAGGTAGTCTTTTCGCAACTCCAGTATGGTGAACAATTCCTGCCAATCGATTGCTATGCTCTTGGGTGCTGTCTAGCTCACAGTGCTTGCAATTTGTCGCTGCGAATAAGCCTAGATGCTGAAATGCTCCAAATGCTTGCCCTGGGATTGAAGTCCTCGGGGGCACCAATTGCCAGCACTATCGAGACTTTGTTCCTGCGCCTACCTGTCACCTGTGCAACAGTTGACCGACTCACAGAACTGCCACCGAATGTCATACAAGGCTTGGATCTCAGCCACACCAATGCAGACCAGTCAGTCATGATGAACCTTGCAAAATCCATCCCAATATCAATGCCAAGCCTAAAGCACCTGGAAATTCGCGGTAACCCAATCGGTCAGGGTGGTCTAGTCCTTCCCTTGCATGCACTGCTGAGAAGCAACCACCTCCAGAGCTTGAGTATGATAAACACCGAAGTTGGATACAAAGATATCGCTGCGCTGGCCAACCTGACCATGCCAGGGGGGTCACTAAAGGAACTGAGGGTTGGAGACGAACAAATGCGTCACGAGTGTGTCAAGATTCTGGTGAGTACCGGCTTTGCCACTTCGTCGCTGGATACGTTGCATCTTTGGTTAGTAGACCTCCATTCGCACACCGACTTGCTGTCATCACTTTTGGAAGCAAACTGCAATCTAAAAAAGCTGGAATTCCACGGATGCCGGATTGGGAATGAAGGCAGTCAGAAACTGGCCGAAGCACTTAAAAAGAACACCACTTTAAAGACTCTAGTCATTAGCTCTTTTGATGTTCCCACGCGCTATCATATTGGAACTGGAGGGGCCATTGCACTATCGGAAATGCTGAAAGTGAACCAGTGCTTAGAGTGCTTAGAGCTATTGTTTGATCAGTCTCTTGGAAGGGCAGGAGCACTGGCGCTTACTACTGCACTTCAACACAATCACGGTCTGAAATGCTTCAAGCTACCGCAGCATTATTTCTCTTCTATCGAGGTACTAGCAATGGACGTACGTGTCACATGGTCTAGTCCTTGAACAATACTTTATTTCTATAACAATAATTTACTGTTTGTGCTTGTAATAATTATAGTGAAAGAAAATCTGATTGTGTTGTGAAACATTTCAAGAGTCTGTTTACAGTTGGGAGATCCTAGTAACAGCTAGTAAATCTACACGGCTTCCTGGCATTTTACACCCAATAATGAAGTAAAACCTAGCTATGTACAGTATAAGAAATGGGATGTTGGATGATAAAACTATAGAAAATTGTACATGACCATGGTTGATGCTGAAAAAACAACAACTAAAATATATTATACAGGGGAGTGGAGCTATAATATTAAGTGACTATGGTAAGCATGGTTCTCACACACAATTTTGTTCCCATTTCAAAGCTCAGTGAAGGAGTGGAGAAAATGGGGAGGTGGTGGTACCAGATTCATTGAAAACACTAGCATAGGATGATTTTAGAAAGTTGACGTAGTTCTCCATGCTTCTCTTTCTGCTGTTGGCTTGTTCCAGTTTGTCCTGTAGTTCATGGAGTCGGGACTGGAACCTGCGCTCCGTCTGTGTGTGTGTGTGTGTGTGTGTGTGTGTGTGTGTTTGTAATGTTTGCATTTATGCGGATACAATGCACGTCCGTTCAAGCCAGCAAGAGTGAAGATATTAGCCTCGACCCCAGACCTCCACCAGTGCTTGCTGCTTGCAGTGCAATCACAAGAGAGGGGGGTCTTGGGAACCACGGCTAAGAGGATATGCATCACACACAGTACAATATTTATGATTAGCCTCGTTCACAGGCTCAGGGTTGTACTGCAAACGATAAACGCTGGGAGAGGTCCGCGATCGAGGATGATTACCTGATGTAATAATTATTATTACACAATCTTTTGTATGGGTAATCCCATGGATTTGAGTGTAATTACCCTGCCTATTCCCAAATCGCTCTCAAATCCATGTTATCATCACTGTTTCTATAGCTACAGCCTTTGTTGAAGCAAAAGGAGTGTGTGATTACAAAGTGTGCGATTACGAAAATAATCGTGCTCTTGTCCATAGGGAAAATATACTATTACCAGCATAGTATGTGATTAGCATACACACATGTCATCATGCAGTCTACATTAGTATATTAGGTAAGTCACATTTACGTACATCCTCTTTGGATTTGCGCATCTGAGTGGCCAGTCCACTGCTGCGGCTCAGTTGGGACTCTAAGTCAGAGATCCGAGCCAAGTTAGCACGCTCCTATAAGACAGATAAATCGGAAGACTATACTTTTCACATATCCTTTTTGTACACATGTACAAATTTCTGCCACTGTCCTAGGACCACACACACACACACACACACACACACACACATACACAACCTAAAACGATCATAATGTACCTTGCCAGCAGCCCTGTCCTTTATCTGCTCCACATGACGCCTGGACTCCCCTTTGCTGGTCTCCATCTGGGCAGTGAGGGAGGCTACCTCCTGCAGCAGCTCCTCCACACGATGCTGCAGTCTTTGGATGGACTCCTCTTTCTTGCCAGAAATGGCAACCAGCTCTCTGTTCTGCTGGTCAGAATCCTGCAGCCTCCTAGAGCACAAGGTAGCACACACAATAAAGTGATGATGATGGTCACTGAATTGGAACATGAGCATGAGTCTTCATGACGTTGCTACAGAGCTAGACTCCAAGAGAGTGGACCCTCCAATACAGCCCAAACAGGCTAAAAAAGTTGGTTCCAGAGCATAAAAGAAGAATTTAAAGCAGGACTAGCTTTACAAAGTCCCAAACACATCAATATCAATTAGCAATAAATCAAATTAAATTAAAATAAATGAAGGGCTCGGAATCATAGTAGGCTAACCCAAACTCATGAATTATTCTTAAAATTTCAGCAGCTCCTGAATATATTGTAACTGAAGTCTAGGGGGGTAAGTTCAATATTTGTGGGTTAGACCATTCTGGTTCTGAGCACCTCTAGTACACTCACCTTTCAGCAGCCTCCACTCTGACGGAGAGGGCCTTGCTCTCTGCCATCACCTCGTGCCACTTATCACGCATGCTCTCAGCTGCTGCACTGTGCTGCTCCACCTGCAGACAAAGAATTCTCTGCATGACCAGTCAAGACTTCATCAGGCCCCTCAAAATGACCGGCCATTGAGCAGACAAAGCATTCATGGATGACCATGTGTATATACATTATCACTGTAGATGTACTGTATAGCTATAACCCTAAAAACAAAGAAAGGCTCTTTCAATACCAACTTTAACTCGGAAGAAACTTTGCCAATGTTTCAACTAGATGCTCCAGTCGTCTTCAGGGCAAAAGTGAAATTAATGTGCAAAGCTGCTTTTATAGCCTCTTTTTATAACTCAGTAATAGCCTACTAAAGGGATGGTGTCCAATGGGCACACCTTGACAGTGAGGTCAGTGATGACTCGGGTCTGCTCAGCTGCCCGGCTCTCGTGGACTGCCAGTCTCTCCTGGGCCTCCTTGAGACGAGCCTCTGTTGTCTGGTGTGTGTGTGTGTGTGTGTGTGTGTGTGTGTGTGTGTGTGTGTGTGTGTGTGTGTGTACCAGCGTGCATAATACTTCAGCTATTCAGGTATGTCCTAATATGGCATTACCTTGAGTAGGTGAGGCATGGGTTCCAGTTCTGACAACTGTTGCTGTAATTTCAGTCGAAACTGCAGAGACAGAGAGGTCGACAATTCAAAAAATTACCATCATACCTAGTCTCATTCCCAGGCCACATCATCTCATTCGCAGCCCATACTGCAATGGCCTAGGAATTACACCATTCTGACTACATGTATACATGTACTTGTAACTATAGGCTGCTGTACTGTCACTAAATGCAAGCTTTTAAAATGTCTGCAATCATCAGAGCATGTGTTGCGTTGCAAAACCTAAATGTTATCAGTTTGAAACAAGCAGTTGACATAATTATGTCAATGCTTTGTAATTACCCGAGTAATGGTTGAGATCAGTGCGAGGAAGACTTACCCTCTCGATCTCCATCTGGCTCTCCTGCCTCGCCCTCTCCACCTCCTGGTCCTTCCTCCTCAGCTCCCTCGCAAGATCCTCGCACTCCTTGCGAGACTTCTCAAGCTGTGAGCCAATCAGAAACATGCTTCAATACAAATCGAGTCCTTCACAGCACCACTTTTCATAAATATCATAGCTATACACCCCAGTTTTCATGTTGCAAGTGACAAAAGCTGGGATGGAGGCCTGGGAATGAGGCCAACACGAGCATCCAACCTGTGTCTTGTACTCAGTCACCAGTCCCTCATACTGCGTGACACTGGCCTGCAGCTGGGCAACTTCTGACTCCAAGGTGGACGTCTGAGAGAGAGAGAGAGAGAGAGAGAGAAAGGAGGAAGATGCAGAATCAATTCTCCTTTTTTGGGGCAAAAGACCAGAAATAGAAAGCAATATGCAAATATCTATTGTCTATGATTATCCTGGAGATGTAATCGTGGAAGATAGGCTTGGCTGAGTTGTAAAAAGTATCATTAGTGTGAATGCGATGCTGATCAAGTGGAATTTTAATCTCTTCATCAGAAAATAATATTGTATGATTATGGCCAGTACCAAAGGGTTTAGGAAACGTGCCCTCACAGCGGTGACTCACTCTTGCCTGGGAGGTGCTTTCAAGAGCTTTGAGCTGCCCCTCAAGACTGCTGGCTCTGGCCTGGAGAGCACATGCAGGGAAGGAGGCACCAACGAGTGTGGAATAACATGTATATACCATTGATCCAGTTCATAATTTGTGAGTGTGTGAATCACGTCACATGATACTAATTCACAGACTGAGACGGTTTTACCTGGTATAAGTGGCACAAGCTAAAATACATGCACCTCTTAAAACAGTTGCAGCTATAAGTCACATATGCTGAGTGCTGAATCTCCATAGGTGGAAGGAGTCTTGGGTACTGCACGTATACCTGTACGTGTCTGTCACAGTACCTTGAGTCTGCCGGTCTCCAGCTGGGTAGCGTTGAGCTCATGAGTCTTTTCTGTCAGGCGGGCGCTCACAGAATCCAGTGAGGACTAGGGGAAGGTCAACATGAGAGATTCTTGAGCATAAATTGCAGCAATTCCCATATTCACATGTGCACTCACCTGGCTCGTGATCTTAGACTGTGTGAGAGCCTCCTGAAGGTCTTTCACTCTCCTAAAATATGGAAAAGTAGGTAAAAGTTTCCTCCCTCCCTCCCTCCCTCCCTTCCTTCCTTCCTTCCTTCCTCAATGAATCACGGCTACAGCTCTGCCTCCCCAAAATGGAGTCCACACAATGTCATGCATCTGGAGCTCACATGGTAAGAGTGCTGATTTCCGCCTCGTGCTTGATCTTCTCTCTGAGTGACTTGTTCAGCCTGCCTCTCACCTGCTCCAGCTCACCATTCTGAGAGAAATACAGCAGTATCATTTATGAGTATCCTAACAATAAGTATACCTACAAGAAAAATTGTCTGAGCATGGCTATGGTAGTGGTCATTCAATTCACTCACAGCATCTTCCAACTGGTTTCCAAGGGCCTCCACTGTCTGTTCGCTGTGAGCAGCCCTGTCTTTATGCTGCCTGCGTGTGTACGTGTGTGTACAGAGACTACATTAGATAGGAACCTAGGGTAGTATGTGTACAGGTGTGTATAGCCTTGTCTAGGGGTGTGTGGCCTGGGGACAAAGCTAAGACAGGGTGCCCTGGTCCAGCAGAGGGAGGGAGTGTGTCCCACCTGGTAGCTCTCTTGAGTGCCTCTTTGTCCCTCTGGGCCTTCCTCTTCAGCTCCTGCATTCCTCCCTCCAGCTCCACGCACTCCAGGTCTCGCTGGTGCAGCTGCTCCTCCAGAGACTAACAGAGGCAGAGTGTGTGTGTGTGTGTCAGTGTGTGTGTGTGTCAGTGTGTGTGTGTGTCAGTGTGTGTGGGGGGGGGAATGTATGCACACTATACACTTATGCTGCTGTGAAGTATATACATGTACGTGTACTATGTTCCATGGGATAATCAAAGTAGTACCTGTATTCTGATTGACATGCTCTGTATTTCAGTCTCTCTCTGGGATACTTCATTGTGGAGTGCCTGCAGTGGTAGTATTATGCAAAATGTGGCACTATCCTTCCCAAACAATCAACCTACTTCCACATCTGTTACTGTTCTTCCTTTTCCTTCCCTTCACCAGCCCAGCCCCTCCCTTCCCTTCACCAACCCAGCCCCGCCCTTCCCTCCATCAGCCCAACCCCTCCCTTCCCTCCATCAGCCCAGCCCCTCCCTTCCCTCCACCAGCCCAGCCCCACCCTTCCCTTCACCAACCCAGCCCCGCCCTTCCCTCCATCAGCCCAGCCCCTCCCTTCCCCCACCAGCCCAGCCCCTCCCTTCCCGCCACCAGCCCAGCCCAGCCCCTCCCTTCTCTCCACCAGTCTACCACCCACACTGACCTGGGAGTGCATGGCTAGCTTCTCCTTCTCTTCCAGCTGGCTCTGCAGGAGGTGAGAGGCAGCTTCGGACTCAGCTAGCCGCTGAGCAAGATGCTTGGCACTGGACTGTGTGGTGTGCGTGCATGTGTGTGTGTGTGTGTGTGTGTGTGCATTTGCAGGGAGGGAATTAACAGAGAACAATAAAAAAAATGGAGCATAACAGCTGTGCCCTGAAGTAAACTACAGCACTGTGGTCAAAGTGTCGCAATGTTTGAATAAAATTATGGAAGAAACTACATCATCAATTCTACCAGCCAACCAAGAGAATCTCTGAATAGACTCCCCATCACCCCCCCCACACACACACACACACCACACCCCCTCCCCTCCTCACCTCATGACTCTGCTGGCTTCTGATGAGTCTCCGGAGGGCCTTGTTGCTGGTGTCAAACTCCGCCAGCCTCTCCAGCAGCAAGTCCTTCTGCTCAGCCACCTCACGGGCATACGCGGAGGAGGAGAAGTGCCGATCCTAGCAGGAGTGGAAGGAAGGAAGATGGATTGAGATTTCACTCTCGAGATTATTTTACAGTAGTGGGAAGAAAATGTTATTTCTTGGGTGTACGTGTGGCCATATATAAAAGTGTGCATGATGCATTTTACTGAAGAGAGAAGATACACAAAAAAGCCATACATATATTCATATATTTCTCTATTTAGTGCCTACTTTCCCCCCCATTACATCATAGCGGAAAAAATCTATTCTTGAATGGTACAATATTGACCAAAGCAACCCTCCGACTATGACCTTCCACTGCTCCCCCTCTCATCTGAGAAGGTGCTCTTCACCTTCTGCAGCTTCTTGAGTGAGTCTCTGAGTCCCTCGGCCTGCCGAGTGGTGGCAGAGCTGTCCATCTCCACCTCCACCAGCTTGCGCAGGAGACGCTCTCGCTGGGTGCCAGGCACGTCCGGGACACTTCTGGGGTCTTCCTTCATCATCGCCACAGAACTTTTCAGTTTCAGTTTCTCTCTCTCAGACTCCAGCAGTTCCTCTCGAAAGCTCTGCGGTCGTGAGAGAGAGGGAGAGATTACAGTAACATACTCTGTGAGTGGTGTAGGATATGCAGGCTATAGTGCCATTCCCAGGTTGTGGAATGAGGTTGGGTGTGAGACTGAAGTGTGTAAGGAATGGATCTTGCACATGGAATCTAAATATACAAGAGTATAAAAAGCTGGGTGGGTTGAGATGTGGGAATGAGACTATAGGAATGGGTATCAGAGCTCAAGAGCTACATGTATATAGGAGGGATCATGGCTCTGTTTTACCAAGCCTTTAATGCAAGGGGCCCACTAAGATGCCTCAGGTGCAACTAAACCCCTTCCCTCCAATCTCCAGCTCCACCCCTCCCCAATCTCCAGCTCCACCCCTCCACTCCAATCTCCAGCTCCACCCCATCCACTCCTCACCTGCAGCTCCGCCTCTTTCTCCCTGAGGGAGGTCCGGGACTCTCGAAGCTCTGCCTCTTTGTCCTCCAGGCTGCGAAGGGAACGTTGGCGGTCAACCTGGACGGACGATCGTGCAGTAAACAACCCAGCAATCTCAGTTGGAGCTAAGGGTGTAGCTGTGCTGTACTACTGGCCAAAACAATAGCACTAAATCTGTAATTGCCTGTGTGGAGATTTAAAACTGAGGGCTGCATGCACTATTCAAACCTATCTGAAGAAAAAAATGAACAATTCAAAAACGATAAAGTGAAGACCTAGTGACTTCCTCATTCCTAGTCTCTTCCTTCACTGCTAGCGATGCTAGTGACTTCTCTGGATTGTCATCCAACTACCATACCTCAGCCTTCAGAACTCCGACCTCAGACGCTAGGGCATCGACCTTCGACTCGTACCCTTCCTCCCCCTCCTCCAGTACAATGTCAGCGGATTCTGAGCTGCCGGGAGTGAGGTCGCTCATACGCAGCACCGTGCCATCGTGGGCGTCGCCTGAGTTGGGAGGGTTGATCTCCAGCCGATGGGTGGGGCCCTAGCAGAGGGACGATAAGTACGGCAGATGTCAGATATGAGTAAAGATTGTGTGGTCTGCTTTACAATCCTCTGATAACAAAGACACTACACTAGGTTGCCAAATTCCTTGAATAATAAGGACAGGCAGCGGCTCTGTGATGAATTCATCGAATACGAGGACACACAGTAGCTGGCTTTTTTTTGCACCATTCTGGTATGTATTTGCTATCCTTGACATAACACTCTTTCTTCTTGGCATCTACCATAAAAAATATAAAAGAGATCGACTCATCCATGCAGCCTATCTTGATAGACTCTTAGGAGCAGGAAGGGGAGTTTAGACTAGCCTGCATGGTGGCTGGGCAATATTATTCCATCGAAGTTCTTCAATTCCAACCCGAAATACTAAGTGCTTATTATAACTGTTTGTGTAATTCAATTTCATGAACTGCCAGGACAACAATCTTGGCAACAATATTGATGAAACTGTATTGGCTCATTGGTACGTCGTAAAAGGGGTTTTATTCAGCTCTTATGTAGCATGCAAAATGAACTTCTCAGTGGAGGTCCAAACGTTTCGATCTGAAGATCTTCATTGAGTTGAATGACACAAATTTGCACAACTCAAGCTCAAATACTATAGTGGTGATGTACTATAAAAAATCTTTGGATCGAAACGTTTGGACCTCCACTGAGAAGTTTATTGTGCATGCTACGTAAGGAGCTCAATAAGACGATTTCTTAGTCAACAATACTGATATTATTGCCTTCACAATAATATTGATCATCACGACCGCCCCAATTTAAGTATCACAATAATTGAGCACCAGTCCTAGACCTCCGCTCACCCCTCAGCAAAGAAGAGAGCAGAGACCAGGGCATAAGAGAAAGGTAGGGTCACAGACCTCCCATGTCATCCTGGGCTTCGTGGACCGGGCAGGGGGTGGAATCCACGGTCCTCGGCTGTTGGAGGCCTTGGCCCAGTCTGAGGCCTTCAGCCGAGAGACGGTACTGGTGGCTCTCAAACTCTGGAGCGGGGAGGGAGAAAAAGAGGAGAGAAAGGCGTGCGTAAGGGTATTCAGCGGTAGTAGACGTGATTCATCTCCTTCTTGACCTGGAATGAAGTGCTGTCTAACTATAGCTACAAAAGCCACTTGGATTAGGATATGCTGAGAAAGGACTTACTGGTCTCCCGGCCGCCATCTCTGCAAAGGACATGTCCAGTCTCTTTTGCTCACTCTCAGAGCGGTGCTTGGGACTCCGCTACAGGCAGAGGGGGTATGAGCAGGTAGTGTGTTAGCTGCACAGTGGTCTGGTCTGTTAGCCCCGCCCTCTCTAAGTGCTTTAATTTATTGCAAACTAGCATTTTTGAACTTCGCCTTAGTTGTTACCAAGTATAATATTTTTTGTTCATTCTCCTTCACTGTTCACTTGCCTAATTTTGTGGGACTACCTGCAGCACATCTCGCATTATTAGTTAGGCAGAACCTGCAACTGCAAAAGCATGAAGGCGGGGCTTGTAGGTCAAAGATTAGTCTTGCGAGCCAGATTTTTTACATTCTGGCACGCGAGACTATCAGGAGATTTACGTAGATAGGACTCTTGTCATCTTGGAGACAGACTCTAGTGACATGCAGCCGTCGGCCGCGAGCGGTCCCGACCTGTACCTTTCTTGGCCTGAGGTGTACGTGCACAGGGGTCTTCCTGCTCACGTGCAGGTACAGCGGCGACACAGATCGGTCCATCCTAGATCCTCCCCTGCGGTCGAATCTTCGTTACAGCCAGCCAGAGATCGGTGAAATTCGCAGTTTGATCGTTGGGTGGGCGTTTATTCTAATTGAATAGCACTACGCGGGCTATGCGGAATGCTGTTACCATGGAAATCAAATACTTCCATTTAGGGTCTTCCCCTATCTGGATGGCTGGCCCAGGCTAAAATAGTGGGTTGCACACCCCTGACTGATCATCCATAATTCTTATAAGCATCTGAACCTTTAAATCATGTTATAAGCTCTCCTATAAAATTCTCAACATCCCTATTTTGAGCCACAAGTTAAGTGAGCGCAGAGAGTTGACAAAAGTTCTCATGTTGGATAATAATATCGAATGAGGACAAAATATAAAATGAAAATAACTCAATACTATCTGTCTAAAAGCGGTTGTCTCAAATCTCCCCCGAGGCAAAGCTCCTAATGACCTCTGGAGCCGCAGAATCAAAGCCAGCCATGTCCATCATGCCTGCGTCTTCAGGGTCTGCGATGGTGAAGCCGTTGGAGGACATACCACACACGATGAGCTTGGCATCAATGCCCATGGCCTTGCGATATTGCTTCAGGGCCTCGGAGGGATGCCCCCGGCCTACAGGGGGTAGAGAAGGAATACAATTATGGGAGACGCCCATTGATCTTTTAGCAGTCAATATCATAGAGCAGGAGTGCCTCAGGCCATGCCTTTACACCCATTTCATAGCTCTAGGAAAACCACCATAATTTTATCCCGAAGTGGAGAGCTGGGTACAAGGCTGAACCTAACATATTATCGCACTATAATATTATAATAGTCATTTTCTACACAGACAAGCACTCAGATAGTATTTTTTCAGTAACTGTTGAAGGTTTGAGGAAGTGCTACAGATAGTGATCTGTCCCACCCCTACCATGCCTGGCCACCCACCTCACCTACCCCACCCCCTACCATGCCTGCCCCACCCACCTCGCCTGCCCCACCCTACTATGCCTGCCCCACCCCCTACCATGCCTACCCCACCCACCTCACCTGCCCCACCCCCTATCTCACCTGCCCAAGTCTCACAGTCAGTGTAGACTATGAAGACATCCACTTTGAGCTTTCTGCTTTTGGCATAGATCATCGGCTGGGCACAGTCCGTGCCTCCCATTGGGATCTGAGCAGAGAAAGACAAAACGTAGAGTTTTGAAAAGACTAATATAACTAGCAAAGGCATCTAGACTACATTATTTCCCTTAGCCCGTTCACAATTCTTGAGCTAGCCATAATGCGACAAGGCTATAGGGATTCATTAAAAAAAATCTTCAAGGTGGGGGGCAAAAGCGTGTCAGAAGACATTTTGGGGGGGCGCGCGTATAGTGGGCAGTATTCAATTTTGAAGGGTTGCAATTCCCAAAGGGGGCACAGAGTTTAGGACCCCCCCCCCCCCTAAATGAAACCCTGGCTATGAATTGCTTACGCTATCAATGGTCCTGACGGCTTCTGCCAGAGGCATCCTGCCGTGAATCTTGAGCGGAACCAGCTGGGTTGAGAAGCCCACCATGTGATAGTTGGCCTCGGTGCGGGCGGTCACCATCGCCATGGCAGCAGAGCCCACTCTGCAGGTGACCGAGTTTGAGCCCATGATGGGAGTGCACATGGAGCCGCTGACGTCGATGGCCAAGAGGAAACGCTTGCCTGTGGGTTCCACGAACTGGAAGGAAGAGTCAGTAGCAGATTAAAGGGACATCCTCATAGATTACATGTATCCATAGAAATTCATAAAGTAGAGCACTTGTATAATTCTTGCATTTGTAATTCCTTGAGTAGTTCTTAGTACAAGCTAGGCTACTGGCTTAGTTTTGGGCGATTACATCGTTGACTGAATTTGAAACGGTGACCGTTCCTCACCTTGAAGGCCATGTAGAAGGCGGCGTCCAGAGCACTAACAATGGACTGGTTCACCTCCCATTTGAGTTTGCCTTTATCCCCATGGCCGCTCTCGTAGGTCTTCAGAGCCACCAGCACATTGAAGGGATGGATACGGGCCCTGGGTGAGGGAGGGAGGGCAGGAGGGAGGGAGAGAGGGAGGGAAAAACACAAAAGTGAAACATTTGTGACTTATGGTGTCTTCTTTTTTGGTTTCTTGAATAAGATATATGCTGTATATACATCCGTGAATAATAAGTGTGGAAAAGCTTACCTGTGCAGAAGGCTCTCATCTCCCAGCCTCTGGCAGACTAGAGCGGCGTGGGAGGAGAGTGGCTTCAGCAGCCCAATGGCCGACATCTTGCCCAGGTTGCGAATCATGGCCGTCATTGGCATTTTCTCCAGCAGGACAGCCCAGACCTACACAGATGTGTGTGCACAGGAGGTATTCATTCAAGTTTTAAGGACCTACAACAAGAGTTATTACAGAATGTAGTAGCTTAAAAAGGTGTTCATTAGGTTACACAATACCTAGTACCCGCAATTAAGTGAGAAAAAAAACGCCCAAGCTCAGGCAACTCTGTACCTCAGTTGTCAACTCATTGCCAAGACAAAATTATATCCAAGGCCTGGAATCATGATGCTTAAATAGTTCAGGAAGTACTAGTCAACATTCTACACCTTCATATCACACACACACACACACACACACACACACACACACACACACACACACACACACACACACAGCTACTGACTTATATACATGTACCTGATAATGTGTCGAGGGCATGCAAAGTGTTAAAAAGCATCAATTACAACATCACATGATGCCTTCAACTTGGTACTTACGTGCTCAGATGAGAGGTGGTTGGTTGGGATGTGCTCCCTCACAAGACCATTCTCTCGTATGAAGCCAATCACCGTTGCCTCATCCGCCGTCTTCGCCGCCTCTACCACCTCGAGAAAAGAGAGCGTCTCTCCGATCTCGGCACTCTGGCCAGCAAACTCTGTCCTGCATTCGTCCATACCCTTCACGATGTATTTGCAAACGCAGGCCACTCCAGGGTTTGCCGGCTTGACGTGGGCCAATCGGAGAACGTCAAGATGTGACCACCCGCCACGCTGCCGGTACTTTGTAATGGCCACGGCAAGAGCCTTGGGTGTCTTACTGTTGTACCACTGCTGCACGGCCTTTCGGTGCGCCCTCCCCCAGCCCGTGCCAACACTGAGGCCCTCACAGAAGTCGATAAAGGAAAAGAGGTGGGTCGGAATGCGACAGACTTTGTTGACGGCCTGATAGGCCGCCCTCTTGGTTTCGACGTCCTTGTCCCTTGCGCAAAGAGCCAGTGCAAAGATAATCGGATTCTGTTTCGCAGCACGCCCCTCGACGCTAAATTCCACAATCTCCCTGACAACCTCCTGTCCTTTTCCAGCTGCAATCAGCCGAAGGATGGCCTCGGCATTCTCCCTCCCAAGCTTCTTCTCGCCAATGTAATAGGTACCTTTCTCGGAACCAAGGCAGAGGAATCGCTTCAGTCGCTTCATGTCGTCGACTTGCCATGAAAATCCCCCGGCAGAGTTGGGGACCTGCCCTGGCAGGGGTTTGCTTTGGGGAACGTCTTCTGCCATGGTGGCCTCGGTCTCAGTGGGGCCCGGTTCTGTTTCAGAGCCATCTCTGGTTTCTTCTGCCATGGCCTCAGTGGGGTCTGGCTCTGTTTCTGGGTCATCTCCGGTTTCTGCAGGCTGGTTTGAGTACCCCAAGATGCTCCTCAGAAACTCCATATTTTGGTGTTTGTTTGTTTATTGATGATAAGGGGGGGAAATGTGTCTTGCTATAAAGTCAGCAATCAGCTAAGCCGCAGTGGACAGTCTTTGCAAATGCCTGCAAGGCGTAGTAGTAGTACGCTGCGATTAGAAACGGACCTTGAATAAATCGAGGTCAAATTGTTTCTAGTAGTGTTGCTTTTACTTCGCAGGTGAAATGCAGCTTTGCGCAGTCAACCCGACCCCTTCGCGTGCAACATCGTCAGCAGAGCGTCGGCAGCAACTGCAGAGCTGGCTTTTATACGCGCTGACCTTGCTGCTGAGGTAGCACTATTCATCTCCGGAAGCAATGACACAGCAGATTGCCTTCTTCTTGTGCAACGTCAACAGAACGAACAGGAGGAGGAGCGAATTTCCAAATAATCCGCACTCAATTAGTTATTCACTCCAATTAAAACCCACCACAAAACATCGATCGCTGCAGCTACGAGCCGCTACGCTACGATGGACGATTTGATACAACAGGAGTGCTTGATAGAAAGTCAGCTACAAACTTACCAAAGTCAGGTCCGTGCTATGATATCTCAGCTGCAGTCTGTCTGTTTTGCAATTGTCCACGTGCATATGTAGTCTCGTACATGTACCCCAGAGACCTTCCCGGTTCTGGGTACGAAACTAGTACATATGTATACTGCACCTATAGACTGATTTATGAGTAACGTTTTATATTCAATTAACAGCTTTCACTAGTGGAACAGCAACTTGAAGCCTCTAATGTAGGTCCTTCTGATCTCCAGCAGCTGAAGAAGGATCTCTCAGAGCTGATTGGGCTTGTACAAGGTAGCTATAAGTACAGCTAGTATAGTATTATAGACCCATTGCAGTTATAATATTTCTGCCATATTGTTTTTCATACATGTCTGTACATGTATCACGGCTGCCATCTTGGAGGACAATTACAGTTACACATGTGCTAGCCTCGTGCTAGCCGGTGTGGCCTGGGGACGAGACTACACATGTGCATGATTTGAGTTCTCCGCACTCAATGTACCAGCTGGCACAGCTAAAATTTTATACCTAGAGTTATTCCTACTCTTACAAGAGGCATAAACTGATTGTTAAGGTGCTGCTGCAAACACACTCCCTGTACATTTTGTCCATTACCACGCCCACTGATTGTCCTTCCAATGTGACAGCATGGGTAACATTGCCACGTCCACTGTGACGTATACGGCAATGGTATGTTTTATGCATTGTGTTAGGTGGTGTACTTTCTACTGCAATTGATCATTCGCGATTGTATTGAACCTCTATTTGTGTTATGTAAAAATATTACATGTACATGTACAGGGGCTAGATTCATTATCATGCAATGGAGCAGTTTTTGCCCGTCAGGACCATTTCTTCCCAGTTTTAGTCTTTAGTTTCAATTACTGTGTCTTTTTTGAGTCAGAACTTTAGAAATAAAAATTGATCCTAACTGACAGAGAACCTGCTTGAAGTCAAGAAGCAAAAGCTGTTGCTTGTTCTGGAGGGCTCCAGTGTTGCATTTGCAGGCGAAGATACCACAGAAGCACAGGTAATCTAGCTAGCTATAGATTATGGCTTACCTTGTCAGGACTTACCCTGCTCTAAACTACAAAGAAAATCTTTCTCCTCTCCTACAATTAAGTTGAGCATGCAGTGTAGAGGAAGGGCTTAGTGTATGTATGACTGCATGCACTCTACCTATTATAACATGCAAAGCCTCTTATGCCTATTAAAAACTGCTTATCCAGGCTCCCTGATGTATGTGCATGTGTGTATGTGTACTTTATACTAGGAGAGATACTGTACTACAAGTGATCCATAAGAGTTAGCAAGCTGGACATGTTTTTCTTCCATGAACCTCCCCCCTCCCATCACTTTTATGGCCACAGCATGAAGATGTGGCATCCTCTGCGAGTGGTAGCCAAGGAAATGCAGGAGAGGAGGAGAAGAATGGTCTCCAGGGGATGCAGTGCCAGGCGCCTCTGACAGAGGTAGGTGGATCTTCTCTTAAGAGCTCCACTGTAAGAAAGTGACTTCTTTTTCACTTTTCGAGCCGTTAACTCTACCCTATGGAGATTCAAGTCTCCACTGTAGACAATCTGTTTATACTGCTAACTTTTCTATTTGTACTGTTCATATAACAAACCAGTTATAACCTACTCCACTTGTAACAAATGTTGCCTTTCCTCGTTTCTTTTGTCCTACAAGGCATGGGGGGCTGTGAACTACCATAATGCTGTAATTGTATGTAGGGAGTCGGATCTGGACTGCAGTGTCACCAGACCCGCTGCAGACGAGGGTGCAAGTAAAGAAGACTTTAAGGTACAGCACAGAATAAGTAGAGGAACAGATAGTGTGTAGGTACTATTGTATGGCATAGCTACATGTAGGTGTGTGCTGGTACCCTTGATGTAGGCACAGATTAGTAGCACAAATTTAGGTTAAAATACATGATGTACATGCTAAATGAGTGCAAGGTCCTTATATTATATCCAAAACCACACCCATTTTATGATATTTTTTTTTAGGTATGACTTAGTACTTTTTAGGAAGAGACTAAATTTGAGCTTGCATGGTTGTACGTTTAATTCAGAGATATGCACACTCAAAATTTCTAAGAATCTGGTTCCAATCTCTAGCTAAAATAATGTAAACTTTAAGCATGCATATCTAGCCAATCTCTAGCTAAAATAATGTAAACTTTAAGCATGCATATCTGGCAAATGAAACATGGTGTAAATTTACAACTTAGCATGTAGTTTTTGAGTACTAAATAAATAAGATGCTTGGGTAATGAAGAGGGTGGGTTTTGGAACGCCCTATTCAAGCAATGGATTACTTTGGAGATTGACTGACGTCATGTAAGGAATGCTATCCAGTGTACATGTGATTCACGCTGACTTTACATTTTCTTCTCCATGCTCTCTTGTCATGATATGGCAGGTCAGAGTGCTGTTCACCCACCCCTCGTACAACAGAATGAAGCCCTGTTCCTTCTTTATGGAAGGAAAGTGTAAATTTTCCGAGGAGACTTGCAAGTTTTCTCACGGGCACGTAGTCTCCTTCTCTGAGTTGCAGCCTTTCCAGGACCCAGATTTCAGGTTAGTGCTTTAAGCATATTCAACGTACATGTACTGAATGAATAAGGCAGGTAGTCTCATTCCGATTCTCCACTTGCTGAATCTGGGTCTGGGAATGAGACTACATTTTCAAAGGCTGTGCATAATAATTATACCTTTTCAAACAGCATAATTTGTTTATGTACATGTGAACGTGAGTAATAAGATGTGTGCTACAGTCTTGTTCATATAGGTGGAAAGTGTCTTGCGAAACATACAGATGGACTCTGGCACCCAGCCATAGTTAGGTATGTGTGTTCTTGTGTATGTTTATTTCATCATATAAGCAATTATCTGCATACTAAATTATTATGTATCAGCTTTTGTAATAAATTCCACTTATGCAGTTCATTTGGAGAGCTGTTCACTGTCCATTTTACCACACTCAATTCCACGACACAGCTAGAACCTGACAGTGTTCTACCACTGGGTAAGCAACAGAGTCTCTACCTTAACTGTCTGGTAGGAAGTTAGACTATTGACTCACCTCCTATTATAGGAATCTGGTAGGACATTAGACTACTCACTGTATGGCTATTCTTGGTACTCACATCAACTATACACAGCATTACATCACTTAATTACCAGATGTTCACTCCCAAAAATACTTCCTTGCAGACTGGTGCCAGAAAGCTAGCTAGTATAGCCACTTACTTCCAGTTAGGGAAGGCAGTCATAGGAAACATAATCAGATATATAGGCACTAAATGAGTAGATTCCCTTGTAGCTAACAAGGGAAAGCTGACCATTTGTTATTCCTTCAACTCTACATGCATATGAGGTGACCCTTGAATTGCAACTGAGATAACCAAACTGGGTTAAAACAATCCTCGTGTCTTTGCAGTGTATATACACTCTGTGTTTCAGCTAAGGAAGGTTACAGGCTGAAATATCCTGACAACGCACCCGACAGAGGTGTGGGCGGGGAGCTATTGCAGTTCTCAGACAGCAAAAGGAGAAGATTGCTTGTCCAGGATTCTTATAGCCTCGTTCCCAGGCTCTTGCGTGGGCTCTCCCCTCCACTATAGAGCCTGGGAACGAGGCTAGGATTCTTACAGCTATATCCTTGAGTAGTGTAGACCTATAAACATGTCCACTTATTTTACTAGTATGGTACCTTATATCTTTTCTGTGTAGCTGCAGTGTGGTTACTGCTGTAAATTGTGACTGAAAAGAGTTAGAGTCACCTTTTATGTTGTCGGTTTTACAGAATCCTCGGATGACAGTAGCTCCAGTGACTCTAGTGACAGTGATAGTGGGGAGGAAGGTGATGAGAGTGAGGGAGTGAGGGTGGTGGAGTGGAGGCCAACAGGAGCCCAGCAGGCTCTCGGGGAGTGGGAGAAGCATACAACTGTTAGTTGACTATTGCATACTCTATTGTGTGTATTTTAGAATGGCTACTGGCTTCCCTTTTCAGGGCATAGGATCTAAGCTGATGGCAAAGATGGGATACGTGGTTGGGTGAGTACTACATATAACAAAGTTTATGAAGTGAATCCCGTGGTTCACTTTCTCAGGAGCCTCCATGTATTTTTCTTCTCTGTGCAGCAAGGGGCTTGGCAAGGATGACCAGGGTCGTGTGGAGCCAGTGGAGATAGTGATCCTTCCAACGGGGAAGTCCCTGGACGTATGTGCTGAATTGAGGGAAGCCAAGAAACTGAGGAAGCCTGTAGGGCAGGTGGCAAAGCGAAGGAGGAGAAACAGGACGGCTAAGAAACTTACAGAAGTGCTAAAAGAGCGGCAGTTGGTAAGATTATAGGCGCTGTCATGTAGTCTGAGTGTAGTAAAGGGGCTTATAGGAAAAGCTCAGTACAAAGCCTTGCACTGTACTGTATATAGCGGAAAATATTCAAGGGGAAAATTGTTCGCAATCAAAAGAAACCGCAAAATTTAATGGTTACATGAATGATACAGGTATACGTATACGGATACTGCTTCCACGGATATATAAGCTGCAAATTTCTTGTATGGCAGTCCAACTTCAAAATTTATACTCTGAATTTTCCCTATTGTAATGTGGTATAGCACGTAACAACCAACTATTGTGTACCACCTCTATACAGTACTTCATTGTCTGCCCACTTTCATCATAGCCCATGTAATGATGTGTGACCGTATTCTTTAATCAGAAACACATTTTCTGGCAAAAAAGTTCGTGTACAGCATGCAAAAGGTGTACCATGTGCGTGAAGCACTTACTTTCCTTTATCCTTTCAGATTCGAAAAAGCAACGTGTTTGACTTTCTAAACACAAAGATATTCAAAAAAGGTAACTTGTCTTCTGCACTCGTACAAATTGCTGTTTCCCTTTGTTGTGTGTCATTGCCTACACAGTCAGGCAATGTTCTTCTATTAAATTAGTTTTCACTCTCCCAGGCCACCAAACCACTGAATCGCAGGGTGGTGAAAGCTTTATTCTTCAGAAAGACATGAATGCATGTAGCAAAAGTGCAAGAAACAGCAGTGAAAATCTCAATGTTAAGGTATCTGTATCTGTACTGTCGTTATTGCCCTTGAAAGGAAGAATCATTCACAAATATTTATGTACCTCTATATTTACCCTATTCTCCTATGGCGCGTTATTAGTTCTCATGCTCCACTCTCCAATTTGCATGAAAAAGCTGGGTAGTGGAGCTCATAGTATGGGAATCTATAGCTGTAAATTATCCTGCTCTTTCCGCAGCTTTTTAAGGTACAAGAGGAGACAAAATCAGTTAAAAAGAGAAGACAGTCCTTGCAACAATCACTGTTGAGGCACAAAGAAAGGTTTGTCTCTATTTTGATTATTAAGCTAATTAACTTGATCATGGAAATGTGTATGGTTTAGGAAAGACAAGACGATGGTGGCACAAGTGCAGGAGAAGCTAGCGACAAACGAGAGACTCTTAGCACGGTTGCTGAGAGAAGAGCAAACAATTCAGAGGAGCATCACTACTAAGACTGAACGAAGAAAATTGTCAGTATTTTAACCCCTCAAAGAGGTATATAATAGCAATTCACATAATATATATATATCATTACACAATGTACACTATTGCTCACAAATGAAAGTCACAACCACAGGTAGCACGGTATTGTAATGTCGTTATTCTTCATGGGGATCTATGGGTGCTTCTGCGGTGTGAGGCCTGTTGTGCCGAATGATGTCTGAACTGTGGTTAAGAATATCAAGAAGTAAAATTACAAACAATTAACAGTGCTGTAATTGTTAGTTTGAAGGATACGGTGCTTTGATGTGTTATGAACATCAAAGTAGTTGATATGGAGGCTTGCTGATAGCTCATGTGCCAAGTGTCGTAGTTTCTGTGATTAATAAAATGTACTCTGGTGAGTTTAGTAGTCTACACAAATACCAACTTCCATACTCTGGATAACCCATGCCCAGGCCTTCTTCCCAGATGTTATCTCACAGCTGTCCTCCAGTTCTCCCCTGGCTGTGAAATAAAATCTGGGGCGGAAGGCCTGATTACACTCTGGGTTCAACTCTTGTAATTCTGTATATATACCTTCCTGTTAGTTGTTTCACCAGTCAGCTTTATGGGTAGCTCCAGTCCCCAGCCATCCATGACCAGTTGGTAGGTTGGGTGTCTTGAGGCTACAAAAACAGACCACATATATTTGGTAGGTGCCAGCTTTCCTGCTAGTCCTTCACCAAAGAATGGACATTCTAACATACTTGTGTTGGAGCAGATTAGTCTGATGTAGAAATTATGCAGGTGTTGTGTGGCAATCAGCGTTTTGCCTCGGTAAACGCTGTAGTGTTCTGTGGCCGGATCCAGCAGCACTGTCCTTCCATGGCCGTACTCCAGTGCTAGGTAGACACTGAGGAGAAGGGCTGCCACAGTGAATACCAGATACTCCTGTGTGCATGAAAGAGAATTTAGGAAGGAATAGTTTGTTTTATGTTTTTTTTTTAGCCTGCATGACTTGAACTCCGTATAGACATTATCATGTTCCTAGTCTCAAGCTTTGTTCCTAAGCTCCCCCCCCCCCCCCCCCCCCCCCCATGCAAAAGAAAATACACAAACACACATCAAGTGACAAAAAACGGGAGTGCAGGCCTGGCTACCGCTCCACAGAGATTTTTTCCCCCGCATGTGAGGAGCTCAATTATTAACGACAAACAAAAACACATACATACAATGTACACGCACAAAAAGAAATATGCATGTGCATGTGCGTGCACACATACACAAACAAACACACACACACACACACACACACACTGGAGAGTAGAGACATGTAGGGTAGGTCTTTATAACTTACACGATCTCCACCAGCTGAGGGCCAGATGATGGTGAACAGCAGGCTGGTAACACTCAGAAACAGAGCAAGGTAGAACCTCTTGAACCGTGTTGAATACACATACACTGTAGTGACTAGCAATGGATGCAGTATCATCATATGACAGTGCACTGTTTTCAGTGAGCACTTTAGAGTAAATACATAAGTCTATGAGCATACCTTTGGCTTCCTGCCAGGGGTGGAGTGAGTCTGAGTTACCAAAGGCACTAGTACTGTCGAGCTCTTTGAAAGGGTAGAAAGGGTTCTCCTGCAGTTTTTTTTCCAGGATTGCTTCAGTTTTTGCAAAGAGAGCCCACTTGGAGAAAATACCCATGGTCGACCGGTCGTTTGTGTATAGAGTGGGCGGAGCTGAACAGCTGCAATGCGAGTATGCCCCGCGCGCAGGAGATAATTTAATTAATTGCCTTGGTTACGGTTCGTTACAGACAAACGACGAAGAGACAAGTTCTTTTTTTCCTCTTTGCGTAAGCAGCGATTGTTGAAAATGTCGTACCGAGACCTAAGAAGTGAGTGGTCAAAAGTGTATTATGTGCATATCCTAGAGTTACGCCATTGGCCCAGTGATCTGTGGATGTGCTTTAATTAGAATAAATCACATTCTCTTTTGCAGACTTCACAGAAATGATGCGAGCCCTGGGCTACCCCAGGCTTATATCAATGGAGAATTTCAGAACCCCAAATTTCCCCTTAGTAGCAGAGATTCTAACGTGGCTCGTTAACAGGTAGATCTACACACACAGCCTCGCTCCCAGGCCACGCAGTCGGAGGCTAGTGGCCTGGGGACGTGGCTAATCTACACACTGATCATGAATTTCACTGGAACAGACTGATTTCGCTGGTGCAGCTGGCTATACAGCATAATCATACATCTGTGGCACATCCGCATCATGTGCATACATGTAGACTGGAGCTGGCAAGTATCACAGTATGGACTTAGCCTCGTCCCCAGGCTCTCCCCTTGAAACATCGAATAAAAACGTTTTAGGAGAGCCTGCAGATGAGGTGAATATCTACTGTTCAACTTTGCTCTAGCCAGTAGCTCCGCTCCAGCTTTTTTAACCTGGGAATGATGTATCTTAGGCAGTTTGCATGTACATGTAGTACACTGTACAGTGATACCCTATGCGGCTGATCTTTGCAGGTATGACCCTACTGCTGATCTCCCAATGGACATCGACACGGAGCAAGACAGAGTTATCTTCATCAAATCCACAGCACAGTTTATGGTCAGCAAAAAGCGTGGATAATTATGACTCAATAAAACATTGGACAAACCCATAATCACTTTTTGTTTACACACTGGCACTGACAATTCTTAGCTGAGGCCAAAATAGTTGTCTGTAGTTTTAACTTTTAGTTTCCACATGCTGCACTCTCAACCCTCCCCTCAGGCTACCAAGGCCCACATAAAGCTGAACACCAAGAAGCTCTACAGTGCGGATGGCTATGCAGTGAAGGAGCTGTTGAAAATCACCTCTGTCCTCTACTCTGCCATGAGGACCAACAAACTCGTAAGAACTTTAAACTACATATGCCACCAATTTACGATCACTGTATTATGTACATGAACCTCCTCACACTGCACAGGACTCCAGTCACACAGAGATAGTGCCAACTACCGTCGAACTCTCAACCAAGGTCCTGCCAGTGCTTACTGTACATATACAGAGGTTTGCAAGTTGGCCGTCCACGGGGGAAAAGCAAATGGGTAGCAGCTCTTAAGTGCTTAATTAGGTTAAGCTTTGTGGAAGGAAGGCTAACAGTTACTACCGTCAACAATTGTGAACTGTTTGTTTATTGCAGAGTTGGACAACCAGCCTACAAACCTCTGTATATGTGTAGAGTGAGTGCATGTATGTGTTCCAAAGCCTATTGCATTCTTGAACTTACCTCTTTAAAATTGTCTGCATGTGATTACTGTCAGCCTACCAGAGTTGATCTTATGACTTCTCCCTAGAGACCAATGGCCTCTGCCACTTGTAATTTCAAATCTCCCCATAGACTATGTTGTGTAACTGGCTTCTGAGCAGAGAAATAGTTGTCTCTGAGAGGACATACATGCACGTTATGACAGTCTGTCTTCCGCCTCAGTCGACTGACCTGAAGGCGTGTCGGCAGCTGGCCTCCCAGATCACTACCAGAGGGGCTAGGCTGTACGAGCTGCTGGGCAAGGAGGTGGAACTCAGGGTAGGTCGGCTAGGGGCTCGTGGCTCTAATTATACCTTGTAAGAAACATAAGAAAGTACCAAAACTGTAGCCTCAATCCTAGACCCCCCTCCCCAATGTTTGGTGCTTGCAGTACAACTTCTTCACATGGGAGGGGAGCCTGGCCACTAGACTACCAAAAAAACTGCACTGAAGGGAATGCATAGCGTAGGTTATGCATGTACAAGTCTATGCTAGCACAAGTCATGTATTAATAATTATTTCAATTGTGCAACGGCACAGATACAGTGTATACCATATGTATACATACTTGTACCAGTAAAAATACGGCCTGAAAACCTAGTGCATAGAGCAGTGGCTTTTCGCACACCCCTAGGAGCTGAGAAATAGTGCTCTCTCTCGGTCGGTGGATGTGGATGAGCTGGAGAAGGGAGTCAGACAGAGTATCATGGCAGTGGAGGTAGGAGTTTGAGAACACCTGCTATAAATTAGTCCTACCAATGCTAGGACCTAATAGACTGCTACAACTACACACCACACACACACAGTTGGAAGTCCAACGGGTGACCCAGATGCTGGACAACCTGGCTGGGGATGAGGCCAACCTGGAAATGAAGATCGAGAAGAAGAAACAAGAGCTGGAGAGGAACCAGAAGCGGCTGCGCAGCCTCGCCAATGTCAGGTGGGGGACCATTGAGGCAGAAATACATGGTTATTGGTGCCAAATGATATCGCTGAATATTTATGACTAAGGCTGTACTTTGACCCTCTCGTTTGACCTACCCAGGCCTCCCCTCCACAGTTTTTTTTTAATTTTTCACAGCAGAAAAGATTTTTTCGCAGCTACGGAAAACTGCAAGAGGAGGCCTGGGCACAAGGCTACATTAACCACTGTATGAGTGCACTATGATAATAATATACTCATGTTGCTGCTGTAGCTCTTACGCCATTGACCACACACCCACAGACGCAGGCGGAGTTTGTAAGACGATGATAAATTGATTAATCCTATGCACTTGGTATTAAAATGAGGCAATGGTAGACTATTAAGGGGTTCAAGAATAAAACAAGAGCGTAACATAATTCAAAGATAGTACTTTAGTACTTCTTCCCCACTGTCTTGCAGGCCTGCCTTCATGGATGAGTATGAGAAGTTGGAGGTGGAGCTGCAGAAACAGTACGAGGGATACATGGAGAGGCATCGCAACCTCAGCTACCTGGAGCACCAACTGGAAGAGTACACCAGAGTCGAGCAGGACAAGATGGAGGTGCAGGCACACACACACACTTATCATTATGCACACGCATACACATACACGCAGATGCCATACACACACACATACTTATGCGCATGACACATACACATAGGTTGCATGCCCTTGCATTTGTATGTCTGTGAATAGCCACTGTCCAGCTGTCACTGCACTGTGCAAAACCCACTCTTTTTTCCGTACTGAAAAAGCTGGATCCTAAGCTACTCTGGGGCACAGCACCAAGAATAGCAAGCAATACTGACAGTCACATTGTTCTCAGATCACTACCAACAGCACCAAGCCTAGCGGGACCCTTGGAGAGAGAGAGAATGACAGTTTTCCCATCTCCCTTATACAGGAGACAGAGATTTCTCTAAAGCGGATGCAGATGAGAATGCAGGAGGCGGAGAAAAGGATGATTCAGGATGACGTCTTAACCGATGACATGCTACTGGTGGGTAGCGGAGAGTTTGCAAGCCCGAGAGGTGAGCTCCGTAAGCTAGGACACAAACTAACATTCTGTGCTTCTGGTGCACTGAATCAATTTTACAAGCCTATGGATCTAGACTGGAATGTTCTTTGCATACAGCAGTGTCTTTGATCCGTGGGCCTTTCGTCTTGGCTAGTATGTATCTTGCACAGAGGAGAGATGAAACTGATGCACACAGGGAGGCTTGTGATCGAGGCTAAGCTAACCAGCATTCTTTCTTATTTTCGTCACTTGTAGATGATCCTCGAATGGTGGGATCCATGACTGGAGATGGAATTGCCACCGACGATGTGAGTGGTCAAAATGTTTGTATGTGTATAATTATTATTGAAGGGGTTGCTGATACTTGCATGTTCAGTTTTGACCCCCCCCCCCCCCCCTCATAATTAACATCACACCCAGGTAATTTGCTATGAACTACACATACTTGCTGCTGTGATTGTTATACAGAAAGCCTTCTTTTCGTGCCTAAAAGGGTGCCAACTCCACCCCTTAACATTACAATGGTATTGTCTTCAGGAAATAGTCCCCTTTGTTAGTGCTACCAGGAGCCCATAACCCAAAGGGAAGGAGCGTGTATGTATGCTGATTCCACCTGTTGTCGAATGGCACTTGCACAAAACTCCTTATATGGTAAGTGCTATGTAAGCGCTTAGCACTAGTAGCATAGTAAACCAGCTATGCATAACTGCTAGGCATGCCATATATTGAGTTTTCTTGTAGGTGCCATTCGACAACAGGTGGAATCACTATTTTAATGCTCCTTCCCTTTGGGTTATGGGCTCCTGGTTCTACACATGATGGTGGCATTAGTCTCGTTATAGCAACCCCCTCTCGTGCAGGAGGAGTCAGGGTCTCTGACATCAGGCAGTGGGCTGGACCTGGAGGAGGAGGGGCTGGACGGACTAGAGGAAGAGGAGCAGGGGCTTGCCTCTGATGACGATGATGACTTCTGAGACTTTTTTTTGGCCTACCAGCTAGCACGGGGAGGAAATTTAAATTCTTCTTCCATTCTCTCTTCTTCCAATATCACTTGAAAAGTGTACATGTATACTTAGTACTGTGTACTATACTACTACTATCGGACACTGATTACGTCATTAATTTGGAGTACGTCATTGTTAAATAGAACACGTGGTATACCTAAAATTTGGGTTTGTGCCTCTGCTCACCATTCAGACGTTGGAGGCTTACAACTGATCATGCCAGTACCTCAAAAGTGAGTTATAGAATAACGAGACCGTATATTTCGGTGTGTTGGTCAGTGACGATGTTGAAGGGATGTGATTCCAGTACATAGGACAGGCTTGTGTAGCCAGCTCCTCGTATGTACGTGTATACGTACCTGGGGCTGTACGTGGGACGATAGTACCAGCATGATCCAGCTCGTAACTGTGATCAATCAAGGGAGGATATTAGTATCGTGGGCCAGCCTCACTCGCACCATGCGAGTGAGGCTGGCCCACGAGACTAATATTAATATGTGGACGCACGCCACACTTTTACATGCAACATCTTCCTGACTAAGTTCTCTATCACAAGCTGCCTTCGCCATAGATAATATAGCTCCGGAGCTATATTATCTATGCCTTCGCTCACTCATGGTACATATACTTGTTTGTCAAGCAAAAATTCTGGACATTGAAGGATAGATTTTAAAACATTCCACAGCTATGAGATAAAAACTATGCCGAAAGGCCTGGGTACGAGGGTATGCGGTCTCAAACTAGCAGCCATAGCTTCCCTTTCATCAATAGCCTCCTCCCATTGAATTGAGTGGCATGTGCTGTGTTTACTAGCCCCTCTGGTGTCACTTACAGCACTCTTGGATTGGGTCTTGGATCTACAGTTCAACTGAGACCTATCCTCTAATAGACAGTGCTATCAGCTCTATAGAATTGCAGTGACTAGTAACAAGGACGGTATTGCATCATTCTTTCTTAACTAAGTGCTTCTTCCCCCCCCTCCCCCCCCCCCCCCCTCCGGGGTCTCTGCAGTGCTAGCGGGCCCGCACCTGAGGTTCCGTCCTCAAGCTGGGCGGACCAGATGGAGGATGAGGAAGCCTCAAATGTAACTTCAGGTGAGCCACTCTAACTAATGTGTGAGTGTGGTACTTGCAGAGGGAGGGTCTCAATCATCCTGCATGTTTATGTACGACTTTTTGAATGCTGGTACTCAGTGGATTGGCTTGACTCCAGTTATTGGCTTCATGAAGTGAGTGGAGGTGTTCATCCTTAATTCCATATTAGGTCAATTGTTTTTAAAGGAACGCACCAACATTCTATGAAACTCATGTAGAACTACAGAAATCTCCAAGTTTGGGTCTGAAATCTTCTCTGTGTGTGAGTTATAGCTCGAAGATACAATACTTGTATTGCTGGAGACCATCCCTTGCCCTCCCAGTACCCTCCAGCCTGTGTGTACTGGAGGGCAAGGGTAACTCCAGCATAGAGAATGCTTTCCGCCCCATACTTTGAAGTTTTCTTTATGTCCACATAAGGTAGACACACTGCTAAATTTGGGTGGCTAGTATCTTCCCTAATAGGTTGATTTGAATTCGTAATAATATACAATGTAGGCCATTCAGTGACTAGAGCATGTGAGAATGGATGCGATTCAAGTGTATGTTGGGTACATTTACTGACTCGTATGACTTCTACCACTCTATAGTTGGGTAAAAAATATTTAATTTTGGCATGTACTGCCAGAATTCATCTCATGACCTGATGTTGGTCACCGTCCACTGTTTACCTTGTGTCTCCTGTCATGAGCAGACAATCTCCCGGAACCGAAGGTGACCATTGACGGTGACACCAAGACAGTTGTGTCGTATGACGTTCAAGATGAAAAAGTCCGAAAGGTAAGATCAATGAGCAATGGCTAGACGTAGACCGCTCGTCATGATGAGTGAGGCTGTGAACCTGAGCTAACCTCGTACCCAGGCTTCTATCCATTTACCAGCCCATAACCCAAAGGGAAGGAGCGTTAAACTTGTGTATGTATGCTGATTCCACCTGTTGTCAAATAGCACTTGCCCAAAACTCCTTATATGGTAAGTGCTACGTAAGCGCTACTTAGCACTAGTCCAGTACTAAAGCGGCCATGCATAACTGCTAGGTATTCCATATATGGAGTTTTCTTGTAGGTGCCATTCAACAACAGGTGGAATCACTAGTTCAACGCTCCTTCCCATTGGGTTATGGGCTCCTGAGTTTACAGCCATGAAAAAATGCTCTCTTGGGCGGGAGCCTGGATATGAGGTTAACCTAAGCATTGCTGTCACGTGACTGCTCTGTGCTAAGGATCAGACATATATTATATGTATGTACCATGAAGAGTCACACACTTGTTCTCTACTGGGAAGGAGGGGGGGAGCTCTGACGATATTCTTGCCATGTCAATGTTTTTATCCCTTCCAGATAACAAGAGTTTACAAGATTGAGAGGCTGAAGGTGCCTAAGGCAGTTGCAAAAAGAAAGGTAGGAAAGCCGCCAGGGGGTTCTTAGACAACGGAGTATATAGTCGTCAGTACCAGCAATGAGTGAAGCAATAGAATGTCTTGATCCAGCTCAAATATCGTCAATACCTAGCCTCGTACCCAGCCGTCCCAGCTTTTTTTCGCTTCCAGTAAGAAAAAGCGGAACGCCTGGGAACACTTCTCACGTGCGTGACGTAAGATTTACTGAACGTGGGCATGGGTAACCGCAAGCAATAAGCTACCCACGCGAATTAACGGTCGCTTTATCTGCATGATGTCATTCTGAATTGCGCAATTGCATGTGTGCAGTTTGTGGTGTCGTGACTTGTGACTTGTGCTCTAGCTTTGTCTTGTGTCGGTAAATCTCACTAACTACGCGAGAGGATAGCTATATAGTACGCGTGCATATGCTCGAGTTATCGACTCTGTCACTAGTCCTTTCACCAGAGGATGAATCTCTTGTACCGCCTTCGGGGGTCCAACGTCTTAGATGTCTGCCAAAGGTACGTTTTTATACAGGAGCAAATAAAAATTGTTTGTGGAACCCAGGGATAACCGTAGTAACTGAGTGTACGTGTATGTGCCCGTATGCGTGGGCAAGCTGAACTTGGTTGCCATCTTGCGGCCTTGTACCCCCACGCGCAATTAAGTCGGTTCTACCCTTGGTTCTACCTTTACGTCACGCACGTGAGAAGTGTTCCCAGGCGTTCCGCTTTTTCTTACTGGAAGCGAAAAAAAGCTGGGATGGCTGGGTACGAGGCTAGTCAATACCTGGATATTTAAATATTGAGGGCAAGCAATTTTTTTCCCTTTTTTTGTCCATTGCTACAAAAAAAAAGTGAGTTCGGCAGGTGGTGGTCTAAGGCTAGATATTACATACACGTATGTATAGTTGCCTTTCGTGCTTTGTTTTGCAGATGTGGAGTAAGTTTGGTGATGCTGTACAGGACAACAGGGATGGGCCGGACCCAGCCACCACTCAGATAGCCGACGAAGTCTTCCTCGCTCTTACCACCAACAGAGAGGTGGGAGACTCCTGACTGTAGTCTTGCCGACCAGCTCCTCAATTTTACCAGTCTGATCTGCTGATCTCACACTCTCCTTTTTCATTTCCCTCCTTCCATTCCCTTCCCATTCCCAGTCCCATTCCCATTTCCATTCCCCTCCCCTCCCCTCCCCTCCCCTCCCCTCCTCCTTCACATTCTGACAGGCCCTAGAACAACATGATGACGACCCTCTAAAGAAGCTGACTCAGCAGCAGAAGGGCATGGTGACCTGCCGTATCTGCAAGGGGGACCATTGGACCTCCAAGTGCCCTTACAAAGACACCCTTGGCGAAAACACCCTCAAGGAGCTTGAGGACTCTGGTTGGTGTATATCAGAGAGTTGGAAGACTCTTTATGTAGGGATGGCACGAACCCAGCTAGCAGTGTATTTTACCAACTTGGAACCTGGGCTATAGAGTAGCAATATTGAGCATAGCTTGTAGAGAAACAGTCTGGAACCTAGCCTGTAAAGTACATGTAGTAGCCTGAATCGCAATTTGGAATCTAGCCTGTAGAGAAGCCTTCTTATTCAAGACAAACATGAATAGCTCTAATGCCTCTCTTTTTTCAGGCCCCCAAAAGTCAGAGGCGACAGGAGGCCCAGCTGGGCTGGGGGCTGGCGATCGGTTGGGTGGGGGAGGAGGGAAGTATGTCCCTCCCAACCAGCGAGGGAAGATGAAGGAGTCGGGAGAGTCCATGATGTCATCAAGGATGCAGCAAGGTGTGTTGCTATGTAGGTGCTGTCTGCAGTTTTTGATTCAGAGTCATAAATTTGGAGTCTAAGTGACGATATTCAGTCTTAGTATCTAGTGTTAGTCGCATGCGGGCTGTAGAATATGAGATCTGTATGATATCCTTATCCTGCGAGCGCTTGTTTAGTTTGATAGCTGCCTGACCATCATGTGACCATCACATGACACTCAGATGACCAGACAACGGTTCGGGTGACAAACCTCTCGGAGGACGCCCAGGAGGCGGACTTGAGAGACCTCTTCAACCACTTTGGCATGATCAGGAGGATCTTCCTTGCCAAGGACAAGATCACACAGCAGTCCAAGGCAAGAGTTCTCGTGTAGTGGTCTGTTATACTTATTGCTACTGGTCTGGCTGCACGTAGGCTATGGATTGGTCTACCATCTTGATTTTTGATTTAATCAGCAGAAGTAAAATTCATGTAATTTCTTGAATCTTGGACCCCGTAATCAGCAACAAAAGTGCATGCGCAGAAAACATAAGGTTATTAAGAAGATGAGTTACATGTAAGATTGCATTCAGTAAAATGTGCATACATGCATTGTATGCCATGATACACTATTTTTTTGAAGAAAATGGTCCTGGAGAAACATGTTTGTAAAACGTATGTGCTCCATGGGGACCACCACTGAGGAGAACCAATTTTTGCGTGACAGGCCACTAATTTCAATCCGTTTTCCCTCATAGGGCTTTGCCTTCATCAGCTACCAGATTCGTGATGATGCCCAGAAAGCCATCGAAAACTTGAATGGATATGGATATGACCACCTCATACTGAAAGTGGAATGGGCAAAGTAAACCAATTACGTCTTTAATTTAGCATTTCTTCTTTAAAAGTCTTTTTCTTCTCCCTTCCTTTAGACCATCCAAAAGAGACTAAGGACATTGCTAGTTAGGGGATGCACTTGTAAGTGTTGCATACAAACACAACATGTCGTGATTGTATAGGGTGTTCATACCACAATAGCGGTGCCTACATTGATCTAGCCCTTCCGCCCGTACCAATTGAAATTTGCTTCCTACGGGCCTGCGATTATGCTGGGATATTGAGTGTGGTCTAAGGATCACAGCTCGCATTAAACTCGTCTTTTTGCACCTAGCCAACCTGCAGTAATCCTAATGCCACGAACAATCTGAAAATACACGAAAACCGCACGAAAACCGCACCATTCTGCATGACCATGTTTTCCTAGTCAGGAGGAAATGTGTGGAATGTTTAAGTGACTAGGTCATGCATACTATTGTTTAATGTCCGTCATGCAGCTGGCCACACCATAGTCAATGGGCACACGAGCAGTGTATAGCCTCTAGCTCCTTCTCATAACCACACATGTGGCTATATATATAGCCGGAAAATAGTGGAGGCCTGCACGTGAGTTCCCCATTTATACATCACTAATACAGCTATATCAAGGCAAGTACTTACAAAGTCTCAAGGATCACTCCATATGGTCTTCCAGTTGGCTATGGCAGTAATAAAGCTAATGTGGTCCAAATTTATTAATACATGTAAAAAAAATGTGAACCATGCCTAGTGGATTTAAACCATAGGAATAGAAAACCAGGAGGGAGGAAGGGACAGAAGTGTGTGTGGGGGGGGGGGGGGGGGGGGTTGGAAACAAGGCTAATAATGCCGCAATTAATACCGGTGGTCCAACCCTAACCATTTGATTCGCAATAAACAAGGAAATATGGTGCACTTTAATAAAAGTAGAAAAACATTATGGAGAACGCTTTCATACATGCATTTGAAGCGTGATCGCACCTCCAAAGGTATTGATTTTAATGATCGTGGCATATAAATGGACATCACTACAAAAGACTCCACCTCCATCACTAGCAGACATTGTGACTAGAGGATCACAACCTACTGACCAATGGTAGTTTGCAGTCTCTGAATTATTGGCCATTTTGAAAGGAGTTTGTAGTACCAACTGTTGGCAGGTTTGGTGAAAACTAGTTTCGTTTCCTTGCTCCACTTGAGCTCTCTGGTTCCATCATGGCCAGCTTTTTTCATACACTGTGTAAAACAAAAAACCTGAGGAGTGGAAGTGGTAGCTAAGGACCATTCAGTGAGAAAATGTCATGCAAATACCAGTGTTCCTGCTATTCAAGGAAATGTACATGGGCACATGGCACACTGTACAACTAATATACCTATATAATGTTATATTATGTGCTACTTGGTACATGTACTATGACTCATATCAACTTTTGCACAGTGTACCTCAATATTGCAACACATTATATAGACATAGAATTTCTATCAGGGCAGTGATCATTTCCTCCATGCATGTTATTAAGTGATCCTTCTCCAGCTAATATTAAATATGGTTTCTTGAAAGAAAACATATCCTATTGTGTGGGTCACATAATATGGAGGAAATGTGTGGACTGCCCTGATAAGATTAAATATGGTTTCTTGCAAGAAACCTAGTAATATTGTGTGGGTCACTTAAAATGGAGGAAATGTGTGGAATGGTCACTGCCTTGATGGGAAATTCCATGTCTAGCTATGTGTTGAAGGAAATGCGATACTCCATGGCCCTTCTGTAAGATCCATTCCATAATTATGTATTTTACTTGTGGCCTACTCAGACATCAGAATGTCAAGAAGTTCCATAGCAAGGAACAAATTACCGTAACACTTTGAGGCCTAACTTTTATAATTTTTGTTCTCAGACATCTGAAATTCAGGAAACCGGCTAAGAATTTTTTGTAGTGCAATCATGCCTGGACTCAGTCATGCACGGAAAATGGGTGCACGGGCTATCACAAATTCCTGTGAGAAACCTTCCATGTAGCCTCGTCCCCAGGCTTCCCTCCCACGCTCATGGGAGGGGAGCCTGAGGATGAGGCTAGCTGTATAAAAGCAGTTTGAAACAGCGGAATATTCAAAGTTATTGAAGAAGCAGAAAGAAACAACCATGGCAGCAGAAGAGTCTAAGGGGACCATGGCCAAGAGCGCAGAGTGAGTGCAAGTTAGCTACCGTCGTTCGCGCCCTTCAACTCAATTAATTTCGCGAGCTCATAATTTCTAATATCTTGCTGCAACGCTGAGATAATATCGTGCAGCAGGGCTGCGTGAAAGGAAGGCCTGGGTACGAGGAGGATTGAGAATGCATGCATGTAAACGCATTGGCGAGCCCGTTTTAATACGGCAATTTCTGTGCGTACGCGCGTAGAGCCAATTCAGTACCGAATGAGATTGACGGAAATTCTTATGTGCTGGTAGAACTTGGAAGTTGGCAGCTGTACCTGTCGTTCAATCCTTCCTTGTGATGCCAAAGGCTAAAGATGACATGTTGTCGCTGCAACAAAACCGGTAGTTGTAAGAACTGCTCTTGTGCGAAGGAGGGGAGAATCTGCGATAACTGTCTACCTGGTCGCCTCAACAAATGCCAGAACTCAACCTCCAGACCCAAGACATGTACAACAACAACTACTACCTCTGTTGCCTCCCGCTCATCCGTGACAGCAAGCTCTACGGCTACTACTTCAAGCTCATGCTCTACCGTCGCACCTCAATTAGTGCCCACCTCAAGTACCTCCACTGCCGTAACCAGTGAAGTGGACTTAGAGACTTTGCCATCTTTGCCCATACTCAGCATTGCTTCTCCTGCTAGTGGTACAATACCAGCTGCCATTCCAGTCTCCTCTACGATTATATCGGGCCAGCCGTCTCCATCTGACAATCATCTGTCTTCATCAGTTGGTCCGCAGTCCTTGACCTCATCCATCAGTCTTCCGACCACCATACCCGGTACACCAAATGATACTGATCTGGATCCAGATTTCGTCTGGGGCACCTTCAGTGGTTCGGAAATGCTTGCAACCATTAACAAGGCCTACAATGAAATCATCCACTGGAGACATAACCTCTTCCTCGTTCCCTCTGGCTCTGCTGGTAACTCCTTTGTGCAGGAACTAGCGCGTCTGTTACAAGCCTTCGCTGATGGCTCGAGTCTGGAATGTGTGTGCATGAAGGCTGTAATCATCCTTCAGGTCCTAGTCCTACAAAAGCCGAGCCGCACAAGCAAAACTCGGGAACACATCAGCCACCTAAAGAGGAGAATGGATCTATGGAAAGCAGGTAACCTAAACGAGATCTTATTGGAGGGAAGATGCATTCAGGACCGCCTTCCGAAGTCCGGCAAGCCTCGTGACAAGGCTGCTCTTGCCAGATCCTTCCAGAAGCTGATGTCCCGTGGGAAGGTGAACAAAGCCTTGAGGTTGCTCTCCTCCAACTCCTCAGGTGGCGTTCTTGGTCTTGACGATGTGATCCCTGATTCCGATTCACCACTTACTACTCGTGAAATCCTAGTTGAGAAACATCCTCCGGGAAAACCTGCTTCAACAAATAGTATGTTACAGGGCTCCCCAATGCCTGTAAACCCAATCCTCTTTGAGAATCTGAATGCCGAGGCCATTCGGAAGGCCGCCCTAAAGACCAATGGTGCCGCTGGCCTATCCGGTCTTGATGCCTATGCCTGGAGAAGACTCTGCAGTTCTTTTAAATCCTCGAGTGATCTTTGCTCTGCCCTCGCAAGCGTCGGAAAGCGTTTGTGCACAACCTGTGTCAACCCGGACCATCTCACTGCCTTTGTCGCTTGCAGATTGATCCCTCTCGACAAAAGTCCAGGAGTGAGACCAATAGGCATCGGGGAGGTCCACAGAAGAATAATCGCCAAAGCTATTCTTGTCCTATTGAAGCAAGACATCCTGGATGCCGCTGGTCCCCTTCAGGTTTGTGCCGGCCAAGAGAGTGGTTGTGAGGCTGCCGTTCATGCGATGCGTCAGACCTTTGCAGACGAGGAGACCGAGGGTGCTCTTCTAGTTGATGCTACAAATGCCTTTAATTCGATAAACCGGCAAGCAGCTCTGCACAACATCAGCATCATTTGCCCACCCCTTGCTCAAGTCTTGGTCAATACCTATCAAGCACCAGTTCGGTGTGTGATACAGGGAGGTGGTGAGGTTTCTTCCTCTGAAGGCACTACCCAGGGGGACCCTCTTGCTATGGCGATGTATGCCCTTGCTGTGAGACCCCTGATTGATCGCCTACAGTCACTTTGTCCCACCGTAAAGCAGGTCTGGTACGCGGACGATGCCACCGGCGCGGCCACTTGTTCTGAGTTGAGAGCATGGTGGGATACCCTCCTTGCACAGGGACAGGGTTTTGGCTACTATCCAAATGCAAGCAAGACCCACCTGATTGTAAAGAAGCAATTTATCGACAAAGCGAAGCGACTGTTCGAAGGCACGAATGTCAATGTCACCGTGCAAGGAAAGCGCCATCTGGGAGCTGCCATTGGGTCCAGAGAATACACCGAGCAATATGTTGGTGACAAAGTGAAGGCGTGGACCCAGGAAGTGCTCCTACTGGCTGAAATTGCCACCTCACAGCCACATGCCGCTTATGCCGCCTTTGTCCACGGTCTTTCTAGTCGCTGGACATACCTATCCAGGACCATACCTGAGGTCAGTGACCTCTTCCAACCCCTGGAAGATGCCATCCACCAAGTGTTCATCCCTTCCCTAACCGGATGTCCACCATGCTCAAAGCTAACCAGGGATCTGCTTGCCCTTCCAGTAAGGCTCGGTGGCTTGGGGCTGACCAATCCCACAGTAACCTCCGATGACAACTTTCAGGCATCTGTGAAACTGACTGCACCACTCGTAGCCGTCATCGCCACACAGGATCAGACCCTCGAAATCGATCCCAATGATATCTTCGCTGCAAAGACAGAGATCAGAGCTTCCAACCGTCAGCACAGTGAAGATCGAGCTAATGTCATCCATAGCCAGCTGACGCCGGAGCTAAAACGTTGTGTTGACCTAGCAAAGGAGCGTGGGGCTTCCTCCTGGCTCTCCGTGTTACCTCTCTCAGAGCAAGGCTTCCATTTGCACAAGGGAGAGTTCAGGGATGCCTTATGTCTGCGCTATGGGTGGTCCCTCTCAAACACTCCTCGGCTCTGCAACTGCGGTAAAGCCTTCACCGTCAATCATGCTATGGTATGTCACATGGGGGGTTTCCCCACGATTCGCCACAACGAGATCAGGGACTTAACAGCCTCCCTGCTCACAGAAGTCTGCCCTAACGTGGCTATTGAACCACATCTGCAACCACTGTCTGGAGAGTCCTTTAGACTGGCCTCAACCAATACTGATGACGGGGCACGACTCGATGTACGCGCAAGAGGTTTCTGGAATGCGCGCCAGGATGCTTTCTTTGATGTGAGGGTATTCCACCCCAATGCACCTAGCAACAGCTCCAGAAGCCTGTCTGCCACGTACAAGAAGCACGAGGATGAAAAGAAAAGAACGTATGGCCGGCGTATACTCGAAATCGAGCATGGCGTCTTCACCCCACTTGTACTTTCAACATCAGGAGGCATGGGAAGAGAAGCACAAACCTTCTACAAACGCCTGGCTGACTTGCTTTCCCTCAAACGTGACGTGCCCTACAGTTCCCTCATGGGTTGGTTGAGATGCAAGCTGTCCTTCGCCATCCTTAGATCTGCAGTCATGTGTATCAGAGGGAGCAGATCCTCAAGGCACCATGCAGTCAGAGACTCCTTGGACACGGTCCTCGTGTGTGCAGAGGGCCGTGTGCCCCTGGAATCTTAACTTTCTACATGTACCAGCCAAATTTGTATCCAGAACACTGACTTTAATAGTCACATCATGACATGAGACTGTATGATTTGTACATGTACTATTCATTAATAATATTTGCCAAAAAAAAATAATTCCAGTACCGTATACTGTACTGCGCTGCATAGTCCGCGCGCGCCGCAAATGTGTAAGATTTTCGGTGACCATCCGAATAGCAGGGAAGAACGCTGCAGCTAGACCGCAAACGGTAAAGGCAGAGACGAGCAGGCGAGTCGGTAGGGAAAAGGGAAGGGCGTCGAGAGAGTGAACGCTTGTATATGTAGGAGCTATAGGGGCGCAGCAAGGTACTAGGTCAGGCCAGGGAGGAGCGTCGGGCGAGCGAACGCTTGCGCCGGCCGGTATGCAACAGCTAAGGCCAGCACAGCAAGGTCAGGCCAGAGTAAAGTACACGCAGAATACCTTCTCTATCGAGACAATACATCTGCATGCCATCCCACACACTCGCTCAGGCTCGCCCACACAATGTTCTACATTCACCTAGTTATTTTGTTAATGTTATATATTATTACGGAAAATGATACGAAAACAATACATTCAATATCAACTATACTATTCCTCTACAGCCATCAAATCTCTTTTGAGACACCAGATGAGGGTGCAATAGAAGAAGAAGTGAAGAGGTATGTTACTTTGAAGTTATGGAAGCTCATATATAATATAAGGCTAGTTATATAATGATAAATATAATACGTATCCGAAGTAGCTACAACCATGTAGGAGTTCAAAGTAAGAACATAGCTTATAAAGCGAATTAAAATTAGGGTACAGTACAGGGCGGATGTTGGCAGCTCATGCAAAAAAAAAAAACACTTTGTGTGAAAACAGCTGGAAAGCGAAGTCTGGCCCATGGGTCACAAATTGAATACCAGTACACTGCTACACTCACATGGACATTCGTTCATTCACTATAATTATCCCTCAACAGCTATCAAATCACTCCTGAGACACCAGATGCAAATGCATGTGAAGAAGACAAGAGGTATATTTATATAAAGTTACAGAAACACATACTTAACTAAATAAGGATAGCTATATAATCCAGCACATATTCAAAGTAGCTACAACCATGCAGGATTTCGAAGACATATAGCTTGTAAATCGAATGAATTAACATTAGGATGGAGTACAGGGTGGAAGTTGGCATGCTTGAGTACTCAATTTTTTTCCACGGCTGTGAAAAAAAGTTGCAAGGAGTATATAGAAGGCTAGCAATACCCACTGCGAAAACTCCAGGTTTGATTCAAGTTCAATTAACCTATATCAGGTTATCATAGTTGCAGACATACTTCGCTGCTTGAAAGAAATGTTACTATTGGGAAGGCATTTGTGCCAGCATGTTTGTGATAGCAGCTGCAGCTGAATCCTGGAAAAATGTAGTCTATTGAGCTAGACCCTCTCTGCGTCCAGTCTAGCCTATCCGGTGGTGGGCCCATGCATAGAGGGTCTAGCTCGATAGACTAGGAAAAATCATGCCAAAATTTAATGATACCATATAGCTATGTCTGTGATATGAATTCATGGCGAGCAAAGTGATATAAAGTAATAAGGCAATGCATGGTCACCAGGAATTAAAACATTTGAGGTTGCACTTGCAACTCATATTTGTGCAGTGTGGATGTGATGTGTTAGAAGCCAAGCACATGCAGATCCTTATGAGGTGCAGTGGATAATTGCAATCTCAAGTAACTCTAGCTGGGTTAAAGTAACCCATCAGTTTTTGCAGTGTGCATGCATGCAGTTTGGTTATTATCTTCCCCTGTATGCACACATTCATCAGTCATATACCCACATGTAATGTTGTTATGCTAAGACATTATAGATACTGCATGAACCCTCTATACATGCAGCTCTCAACTGCCCGAGCCTTCTCTGACAATAAGTGAGTGCACAAGACTAGAGAGACTTGGTCTAGGAATAGCAGTGAACATCACTGAGAAACACTCCTGGGGGAAAAAATCAGCATTTCAAGCAAAGGCAGTTAAGGGTACCAAGGACCTCATTGTTATCAATGAATCCAACCAGTTCAAGAAGTACCTCGAGGTAGTTGAAAGTTATTCTGAAGTGCAAACTGCACTTGAGTCGAGCTTCAGACCTAGCCCAAATGTGCCCATTGATGTCAGCATAGCTGCTGACTTTCATAGAAGCTTTAGAAATAAGAAATCAATTAACGGTAAAACTGTGCTAACTCGCACGATTGCATTCCGAACGAATGCCCCAATCACAAGGGCTGCAGAGAAAGAAGTATTTGAAGTGCAGCTCAATGAATGGCTAGAGAAATCCAACAGCATCCAGAAGGGTGATGCAAACACCATTATACCGGAAGAATGCAAAATCCCAAACTATAAGCCAAAAAAAGTTGACCAGCCGTGTGGTACAGCAACACCAGCCAATGATGGCAAAAAAGAATCTTTCTGGTACTATACACCAGATACCAACCACTCATGCATCGGGTAAAATTGCTAAATCTTTCACTATCTCAGTCTACTGGAGCCCATGTGGACAGATTTGCCTCTGCTACAGTGAAATCCCACAAGAAGAAGAAGCAATTTGTATCACGCTCAAAAACAGAGGCCATAGGCAGAGTTCCAGTTCTTGAAAGGGGCAAGCCAAAAGACCTGCTGCCGTTTCGTTCAAAGGACGAAGCCGTTGTTCGCTGCAGTTTTACTTCTCTCGGCAACCTAGTAACACACCCCCACCTGCAGAACGAGCTAGAGGCTGCAATTCAGGAGTACATTGACTTCCAGCTACATGGCACACGTAAGTTTATAATCTAGTATGCATGACAATAATGCAAAAACTCTAAACTTACCATGCATGGAAATTTGCTGACTTGGATTCCTTTTCACTTTCATTTGAATAAAAAAGTTGGACCAGCCGTGTGGTACAGCAACACCAGCCAATGATGGCAAAAAAGAATCTTTCTGGTACTATACAGGAGGACCATATCATATTGCAACAGCTGAAGAGGTGGAGAGCACTGGGTGGTGTCACACACTATGTGTCCTCCATCACTCTTGGGGCATCCGAATATCACGTGGAGACTGAGCACTCTGCCACCATCATATCAGATCACGTATACCCCTGATCCTGAGAAGGAGGCTTCCAATTTCTACCTGAAATCCCACAAGAAGAAGAAGCAATTTGTATCACGCTCAAAAACAGAGGCCATAGGCAGAGTTCCAGTTCTTGAAAGGGGCAAGCCAAAAGACCTGCTGCCGTTTCGTTCAAAGGACGAAGCCGTTGTTCGCTGCAGTTTTACTTCTCTCGGCAACCTAGTCACACACATCTAATCAACCAAAGTTGGAAAATCAACCTACAGCCGCTGACACTGGACTTCCAGCTACATGGCACACGTAAGTTTATAATCTAGTATGCATGACAATAATGCAAAAGCTACCGCAACTTCACCATGCATGGAAATTTGCTGACTTGGATTCCTTTTCACTTTCATTTGAATACAATATGGCAGCCTTTGCAACCTCTATAATAATGTATGATATGAATTGCCAATTACAGGAGGACCATATCATATTGCAACAGCTGAAGAGGTGGAGGAGCTGGAGGAGGGAACTAGAGGCCGGTTATACTGCAGGGTTCAAACCTGAAGGATAGCACTCTGCCAGGCTCACTCATATCAGATCTGTCAAAAAGCCAGTGGCTTCCTGAAGCAGCCTTGGGTAGTCAGCCATATTTCATTCAACCGCGAGGATCGTCATATCGTCACAAGTTAGTCTTAACCATGCCAGAAGGGCAGCCTCGTACAGACATGCCGGAAAGGCAGCCTCATACAGACATGCCAGAAAGGCAGCCTCATACAAAACATGTGATTGCCCATGTTCCCAGTGAAAGTATCTTCCACCGGCAACTGTTCATCCTGGAACCTGGACACCCCACATGATAATGCGCAATGCACCATTACCAGTCATTAATTTTATTTAAGGTTACGTCTTGGAATTATGCTTTTATATCTTTTGCTCTTTTTAATTATATGATTGTCACACATTTGTACTAATCAGTTAGTGAGATTCAACCTTGCTGCATTATATGAGAGATCCACACACACCTAGTTCTTAGTTGAAGAAATAGACAACATTGTATAATGTAGCAAGACCAGCCAATAGTGCTGGCCCTAAAGATCAACACACACTTAATCAACCACATTATGCACGTGCACCCCAACGCTTTGTTTACATGAATCCAAAAAACAAGCACCTGTCAGTAAAAATGGTCATTGACAAGAAAAAGTCTGCATTCAAACTGAAGGATCCCCATAGCAGGCTCACTCAATCTCTGTCAAAAAGCCAGTGGCTTCCTGAAGCAGGGGGCCTTGGGTAGTCTCTTTCTTCTTCTTTCAATTCCCTCAGGATCGTCATATCGTCACAAGTTAGATCAGAGACCTTGCTAGTTAGTGGAAGCACGTGTACAGACATGCAGTGTACAGCCTCATTACAGACAGGTTGTACCAGAAAGGCATTTCCTTTACGATCATGTGATTGAATGTATAAGTGAAAGCCCATCTTCCACTGCAAATGAATGTTCATAATGCTGTGCAACCTGGACACCCCACATGATAATGCGCAATGCACCATTACCAGTCATTAATTTTATTTAAGGTTACGTCTTGGAATTATGCTTTTATATCTTTTGCTCTTTTTAATTATATGATTGTCATTTGTACTACAGTTAGTGAGATTCCCTTGCTGCATTATATGAGAGAGAAATATAGTTCTTAGTTGAAGAAATACAACATTGTATAATGTAGAAGAACAAAGCCAACAGTAAATACAGTCTAGGACATAAGGTTACTGGGACTTGGCAAGGCAATGAATTTGAATAATCATGAACAAAGATAAACTAAAACAGGGACTTATTGTTCACCCATGCATAACAATGCACCCCAACCATAATGTACGGTTTCAGGGGGCCGGGGTCTCTTTCTTCTTCTTTAATTCCCTCAGGCCATCCAAAGAGATCAGAGACCTTGCTAGTTAGTGGAAGCACGTGTAAACTGCAGTGTACACCTATTACAAAGGTTGTACCAGAAAATTTCCTTTACGATCATTTTGAATGTATAAGGAGCCCATCCACACTGCAAATGAATGTTCATAATGCTGTGCAGAGGCAATCTATAAACAGTCACATACACTGTCATAATAATTATAAAGTGTACACTGTATATTGCCTGTGTATATTATGACCTGCATGTGCATTACAATGTCATGGTGTTGCTACAACTTGCTCTTTGGTGCATGAGAGAAACGCTCAACGTGTTCCACGATCTTCCCAGAGTGCACATTGTCAACAAACCTATAGTCCTTCATCCCACGAAGTTCCATCCTGTTCTTCGTGTCGGACAAAGTCCGTAACTCATCAGCTGTATGACTCGGACACTCGTATTCATACGACATTTGACTAGACACATGCAGCTGGATTTTGTCTCTAAGGATGGGGGACTGGGGGTGGTGGATGGCTCCTTCTGCATCAGTGGTCTCTCCTCCCTCTAGTGGGTAGAGATCATCATCGGCCATCAGGGACTGTGGTTAAGATAATAAACCACAGTTTCGTATAAGCTCATTTGCCATGTAGCACCATTAAAAGAAAGACACAGTACCAAAGGACTGATACACAGACTGCAGACATGACTTACATAATGGCCCATTTTTGCCGAAAATTACTGTGAATCAATTAATAGCTCGCATAATGACGTGAGAAGCGGAAGAGAGAGTAGGAGCGTGCAACGACCACGCAAAAGATTAAATTTCGAAAATGTTCCCACGCTAGTTCCGTTACTATTTTGGTCACGCACGTGCCACAGTCAAAGCAGCATGAAGATGGCTTGAAACAGAAGGTTACGGCTGTCTAGCATGTCTAGCAAAGTGACACTATGCCCTACAGCGGCCAACAACCCCAAAAAGGCCGCTTGCGACTCATGACTGCCAACCGTACGCTGCCAGAGGCGTGAAGCCTGAGACAACTTTTAGTAACGGCGACTAACGCCATTTAGACTAAGCGGCTGCTAGCTAAGTTTGTTGCTACAACGTACCTGATCTTCAGAAACCCATCAGAACCTGGTAGGCGCCTGAGGTACACTGATCCAAGTATATCGGTAGGTTTGTGTTGTTTACTAGCCTGTACTTCTGTCTGTAGCAAACGTTTGGCGGCTAAGCGAACACAAACGGCTACACAATTAACGTTTTCGCTCGCTTCTCCGGTAATATTCACTGCTGTAGAAGCTGCTTGGTTCAGCAAACAGCGACTATCAAACTTCCTTCTTTGATGGACTCGAAGCACGTGCGTGCCCAAAATAGTAACGGAACTAGCGTGGGAACATTTTCGAAATTTAATCTTTTGCGTGGTCGTTGCACGCTCCTACTCTCTCTTCCGCTTCTCACGTCATTATGCGCTCCTGCTCCTGCCTAGCCTCGTCCCCAGGCCACACCCCCCCACGAAAGAGTGGCCTGGTATCCACTGTTCGCGCATGCGCGAGATAATTGCAAGAATATACGGAATAGGGTCAGTAAACGTACCCGTGAACCGTCTTTAGTCACATGGCCAGGAGTAGTATCGAGACAGTATACATGTACGAATATAGTAAGCGGAAGAACTACAAACCAGACTTTCTGCAGCTGAAATGGCTTTCTAACCAGTCAGGCATACTAGAAGAACCTGTAATTTTTTATCCGCTAGGATTATAATAGCTATCTTACCATAAAATTTCGGAAGCGCCTCTCTCCTGGCAGTAACTGAGCGCTGCTCGATTTTCAGTCGCAGATGTGGCCTTCTAGGCTTTTCAGTGGCAAACGGGATCAAAATTTCGAACTACCGATCACTGTCTAGGCATGTAGCTAGCGAAAAACCATCACTACAGGCCATCAAGCCTGCTATCTTTCATGACACGAAACCATTAACGGATTCGTAACCCAACGTGACGTCATTATATACGGATAGAATACGATAATTCCCGATTTACCAAGATTTCTGGTAAATTACGCGCATGCGCAAACAGTGGATACCAGGCCACTCTTTCGTGGGGGGGTGTGGCCTGGGGACGAGGCTAGCTCCTGCCTATAGACTATCTGGGGGCTGGAACAGCAGAATGTAAGAGTAGACTGTGCACTCATATACAAGACCTACGATCAATACACCGCGTGTTTGTAGTGCACTCTGAATAATAGATGTAAGATGCACCACAAGGCCTTGCTCCTGACAAGGCCCTGCTGCATATACCTGCAGAGCTGTTATACATCATTATTCTATGGTCCGTGTAGCGCTTGGCAAGCTTCGCGATGTAACTCAGACTGACATTCAACCATAGTTCTAATAGTATCAGAACCATGCATAGTATATGCTGTGCCTACCAAGATGATTCCGTCTTTGGTCATGATGCGGACTGCAGTCAGCCTACTGTGGCTGCCCTGAACACTCTCAAGCAGTGCATAGGAGTGGAGACAGGGTGCTGACCCAAAACTGGAATTGTGGAGAAGACAGTATTATAGTTGTGTGTGCCCAGTGTGCACAGTGAAAATTTCTATGCTCTGCATGCCATGCTTAATCAATAGGCTAGGTTGCTAAAAAAATTGCCCAGATGAAGAAAACTACCTTGACCTCATTACTCCAGATTAAGGCAAGACGAATATCCAACTAACAGTGACATAATTACTTCATTACAGATGTACCAAAGTAATAGCATGATAGATTATATTGTAGCTACAGATTCTTGGACGGAAGAAAGTGTGTGTGTGTGGGGGGGGGGGGGGGATTCAGAATCAGGTAGGGTGATACATGTAGTTATGAGGGGTAATTAGTGTACGAGGGGTAATTAGTGTCAAAATTAGTATCCAGATTTGTTGGGGGTAATATCGCGAAGAGGGGGTATATTTTTATGAGAAGGAGGGGGTACTTTCCGTGAAGAGGGGGTATACTATTCAGAAGGAGGGGGTACTTTCCGTGATGAGGGGGTATACTATTCAGAAGGAGGGAGTACTTTCTGTGAAGAGGGGGTATACTATTCAGAAGTAGGGGGTACTTTCCGTGATGAGGGGGTATACTATTCAGAAGGAGGGAGTACTTTCTGTGAAGAGGGGGTATACTTTTCAGAAGTAGGGGGTACTTTCCGTAAAGAGGGGTAGCTACACTATTCAGGGGTACTTTGGAAGAGGGGATACAATTATTGTGGAGGGGTGTGTTCTGTAAAAAGAGGAAGAGGGTGCACTTTTGTGAGGAGTATTTTTAGGATATTGATTACTTGGATGTGGCTAAAGTAGTAGCTAATCCAACCAGTTTGCAATCATGAGTGAATGGGCAATAAGAACATTGCGGAGAGTTGCTAGTGACTTGAGAGTTTTTGAGGATGGGAGGAGAATCTCAGAAGACATTCTTTTGTCACCTGTCTGGAATTAGTATACCGGGAGCTAATTGCCCAAGAGCACATGAATGGGCTTGATACAAACGGACGTCAGGCATTTGAACTAGTGAGAAGGTCCCTTACACATCTTAGGGCACTTCAACTCAACTATCAAACTATGATCATGCACCTCCAAGTACGGCATACGGGGTACACTGGTTGTCCCAGATTTGAAATTCCTTGCGAGCAATTGGTCTTTCTAGTGGAAAGCAGATTCACCGGTCCTCAAATAGCAGATATTTTGGGGGTATCTCTTAGCACTGTGAGAAGAAGAATGGTTGACTTCGGATTATCAATAAGAGCAGAATATTCATTGCTTACAGACACAGAGCTAGATGATATTGTTGAAAGCATTCACCAAGATTTTCCCATGCGCGGAAACCGACAGATGCAGGGACATTTGCTGTCACGTGGCTATCGGGTTCAACAGCTAAGAATAAGGGGAAGCTCAGAGAAGGGTCGATCCTGATGGTAGTTATGCGACGTCTGCGTGCCATACTAGCTACAACACGTGGACTTGTCATCGTGCATGCGCGCTTTGCTCCCTCACTTAATTAATACCCCCTCTTTGTACAAATTACCCTCTTGAACTGAACAGTACCCCTCCTTCTGAATAGTATACCCCTCTTCACGGAAAGCACCCCCTCCTTCTGAATAGTATACCCCTCTTCACGGAAAGCACCCCCTCCTTCTGAATAGTATACCCCTCTTCACGGAAAGCACCCCCTCCTTCTGAATAGTATACCCCTCTTCATGGAAAGCACCCCCTCCTTCTGAATAGTATACCCCTCTTCACGGAAAGTACCCCCTCCTTCTGAATAGTATACCCCCTCTTCACGGAAAGTACCCCCTCCTTCTGAATAGTATACCCCCTCTTCACAAAAAGTATACCCCCTCTTCACGGAAAGTACCCCCTCCTTCTCATGAAAATATACCCCCTCTTTGCGATATTACCCCCAACAAATTTGGATACTAATTTTGACACTAATTACCAGTTGCCTCATCCCGTAACCTATTGGGGTTCAGCTTTGAATGGGGAGCAGTGCAACATGCAGCCCTAGCTGCTATATATGTGTGTATGCTCAGTAGGTATCTGGGAATGAGGCGACTACATGTATATGGCTAACCTTTGTAAAATGTTGAGCTCGGCAAACTGGGGAGGTGCCAACACAAGTTCCCCCGAAATAAACTGCTGCATAGCTCCCACAGGACTCAGCCACTGAATAGAAGGTAGATATATACTGTGTTAATTCACAGTATAAGTATATACCATAAGCCACAACTTATATTACTTTGTCAACATAAAATACTAGAAGTGGTCTGGAATCAGTTTCTGGTTGCTCCTGTCCTCTAACTGGAGCTCCATACATAGTAGCATAGCTCTAATAATGCTTAATGCCCATAGGGCCAGTGTTTAACTTCTCATTTAACTGACCTTAGAGTCAACGACCTCCTTATTATCGGGACTACTGGGAGGCTGCTCCTCACAGAAGCACAGGTAGAACACCGTGTCGTACCTCCGATGGAGGTTTCTAGGGGTGAGCCAGTCTGACCACTCAATCAGGGACCAGATGTCAGGGACACACTGCAGCTCCCTGGGTAGTGACGGAGGTAAACGGTGGTTGGCTATGAGATAAACTTGCACGAGGACTAGCAGCCTTCAGCATGGGAAACATTCCTAGTAACTGCTAGAGGGTTGTTGAAATAAGCAACCAACTGGAACAGCAAAAAGCAATCTGGATTATATTCCTTGAATAAGAAAGATACTTGCCTACCACCCAGTGTTCGCCTCTTTCCCAGTCTCCACCAGTTCTGATTGTACAGAAAAGACTGTTAAAGTGATGACTGAGAATGAGATTTACACCAGGTGAGCGCTTACGGTGTACTTTGCCTACCAGCCTTGTACCCAGGCCCCACCCTCATAAAAAACAATCTTTTCGTGGGGTGTGTGGCCTGGGAGTGAGGCTATTTGCCTACATACTTGCACATGGTCAAAAACTCATCGGCATTGTCGTGCACCCTCCTCCTCCATTCTGATAGGACACCAGCAGGCAGCGTCTTCACAGCAGGCGGGAAACTGCCGGGAAGAATGTCCACCAATTGCGCCACCTGTTGCTTATCTCTTGCCAATAAGACCCCAGCTTCTTCGAAGATTTCCCGAATGGCACAGATCCTGTAGGCTACTTCTCCAGCTATTGGGGTGTTTTTGATATCGTTGTAAAGGGGTAGCTTTGGACGGTTGGACTGGTTGAGATCGAGAATTGGGGAGAAAGGGTTCTTGTAGGGCGCACAGCATTCGTGGTAGAGGTCCTTCCACTGAGGGGAGTAGTCAGCTGATTCTATCACTCCTCCTGGAAAAACATATGTGTTGGCCTGCCGTGGGTAAAAAGGAGGGAGGGTGAGAGGGAAAGAGAGGGGAGGGGGGAGAGGAAGAATGGTGGTGTATAATTAGTAGGATTCTTGCATGTCTACCCGTCACTTTTGATATGCTTTCGGTTAGCTATTTAATTATCACTTTAACTCCTCAGCACCAGTAATGAGACTATTAGTTATTGAATATTTTACACAAGCATCCCATTCATGGCTTTGTTCCCAAGCTCTCTACCCCGCCCACAAACAGGAAGCGGAAGTAGGGAAAATGTCTACTTCTGCTTCCCGTTTGTGAGCAGGCTGGGGTGGAGAGAGCCTGGGAATATGTCTAGCAGTCTCATTGCCTATATGTAAAATCTGACCTTAAGCATGCATACACCCTCCCAGTGAAGGAGTGCCTGATGTCATGGCTGTACATTCTTGTCACAAATAGTGTTTCTGTTGTGGAATTTTCAAGCTCCAATCAGCCTTCTACAATGTTGCTAGGATGTTTAGTACAACATCACTGCGTTCAGGACTAAAACGTTTAAGTATCATACAGCAACCTCTCTCCTGACGGAGATCAAGTACTGAACCTGTGACAAGAATTTCAAGACACCAGATGCTCCTTCGCTGCAGGGACGATATAGGAGTTCATACCGATTGCAGATAACAGATTTTATACCATAAAACTTGATTTTCTGCTGCGACACACAAATAGCATCTCCATGTCCTGTTCCGGTGTGCTGAACCCTCCCACTGATTCCAGACACACTGGGGGAGTTGCTCCGAACTTCCCAGGGGTCCAGATGGCTGCCTTTGGCAGTGGAGGCCTGGTGTACTTGAAAGTACCAGTGGCCAACATTAAGCAGGCAGCAGTCTTCCAGCCCTTCCTCAGTCCAGCCGCTGACATGATGATGCCTCTGCTCGACCCTAGCCTAGCCGCTATACGAGGTCATGCACTTTGACCGTAGCTTGACCTTTCCTCGGCCAGCTGTTACTATTTATAGATCATCCACGGCATGACGGCATGCAGATGAACCGCGTCTATATATAGGAGTGCTCGCTCGGCAGTAGGCAAGGTGTATCTTAGTCTTACAAACGTGAATTCTAGAGAGTAAAGTGGTAGCGTTGCCTTAACAAGCTACTGAAACTTACAAGAGGGAGAAATGGCCGAGGGAAGGTCGAAACCAGCCGCAAAGGGAACTTCTTCCCGTCTTACAAGCATGGTACAGTGTCCCCACCATCCTAACGCCCATCTTGTGGAGGACCACGCTGCGGGGGATATGATATGCCCCGAGTGCGGTCTGGTGGTGGGTGATAGGTGAGTGATTACACGGTCTTATCATAGATTATGGATTATGTAAGTGCTTACATAATCTATGCTCTCTCTGGTAGGCAATAATTGGAACGAGGACGCTTTATTACGTGTTAATTAAAGGGGCGATGCTAAGTACAGCACGTTAGCCAGGCCCTCGAGACTAAGTTCGCAAATTTATTGTGAGCTATACAGTATACTGTGGAACACATTTGCATGCTAAATGATAGTGGAGTTTAGGACAGAGATAAGTTAAGGGAGGGAGTTGCTGGACACCCATTGCTGTTCTCAACAATCCGCCTTGCCTGTTCTGAGCCGTTCATGCTAGCACCTGTTCTCCAGAGCGCCACCATAAAGCGACTGCACATTACATAGCTGTGAGAATATCTGCATGGGAGGGCTGGTGTGAGGCTAAGATGGTGCTCCTGATTGGGGCAGTAACTGTAGTGTTGCATGGCTATACCTAGCTTCACTTTCTCACCCTCCATTCATCGTTTTCCATGTTGGCAGGGCGAGGGGAGAACCTGGAATGAGGCTAGATTGTAGATTCTGACACTGCATGTACAATCGTGTATGTATTATGATGTGATGCATGTACATTGTATGTGTCCTGGATCCTGTATGTATGAGTCCTGGATCTGTGTTAGCCTCGTCCCCAGGCTGGGGGGGGGGGTGGCCTGGGTACGAAGCTAGGATCTGTGTGTACTCAGTCTAGCATAATTACTTTGCTGTGCATAGTGAAATTAATGAGAATCCTGAGGACTCTACAATTGCTGTTTATGCTGCTTAGTTTAAAATTTAAAGCTGTTTCACTGGCTGGAGAAGTGTATAGCCATCCATCAAGTGGTACCACCCATATGTAGTTCAAGCACATAAGCAAAGTAACAGGCCCACATTAGCAAAAATGAAATGTGTACGCGGACCAGAGTGGAAAAGTGATAATGTCTGTTGGGGACAGTTTTATGCAATAACAGTCATGATGATGTAGCCTCTCCTCATGGTAGTTTAACGCTATTGTGAAACATTCATTTCCCTACCATTTGTTTACATCAGCATTGCAAGATTTATTACCTACATGTAAGGTAATACGTATCCCTTTAAAGCAAAATTTATTAATTTTGTTATTGCAAATACCCGAAACGACTAATGAATGCTTGTACACTCCTAAGTTTGCCAGTATGTCTTTGTACTCTGAAATTTATTCATACATGAAAGTATGTACTACATTGACAGTTTCTTATATAGTGTACTACATATAAGAAACTGTCAATGTCAAGTACATACTTACATTACACTACATAAGAACCGTCAATGTAGTACATGTACATACTTACATTTATACATGTATATACACTTTTGCCCGTACTGTGCAAGTGAGTGTGAGAAGTAAATGAGCCGTGCAATAATGCAAAGACAGCTAGAATAAATGGCTCCTTCCCTGAATGAAAAGACTATTTTGTGGCTGTATAGATTCCTTGAATAAAAGGGACATCGCCACTTTTTGCACTATGTGTCTCATCAGTAAGGTCCACAGACGTGAACAGCCCAGACTGCCTCATGATAAGAGCTATATGTAGCCTATTGGGTTCATTATCATGGATCATTACGTGCAGGAGCCGCTTTGTGGTGCTCATGGGCTCCTGTTACGTGTGAGCACCCTTCTCTCTCTCCTCTGTACACTAGGGTCATTGATGTCGGCTCGGAGTGGCGGACGTTCAGTAATGAGAAGTCGTCCGCTGACAGGTCTCGTGTTGGAGCTGCTGAGGTAAATTAAGGTTACGGGACGCCACAAAGTATTGTGATGATCTCAAGCAATTGAATTGTGACTATCTCATCACCTATACCACACAGCTTTACAGCACTATTACAGTATGTGATATTTTAGCACTGTTATCCATCTCAAGAGGCCACCTGAGGTATTGAAGCTATAGCATGTCACTACTCTTGAACCAAATAGTTACATAAAATGTATGGTAGAACGTCTATCACGGAATGACAGAAGCTTTTGAAGTACTTTTCTAACTATGTAAGGCCATATTTCTGGCATCACACTAGATATAAAAATTCTTCCGTCATTCCTGAGGGAATGACGGAAATGGTCTCTGTAAATGGTCGTATACTATCACTGCCTGCAACACACATCGAGATTTTTGGTTCAGAAAAACTCTCTAGAACTAAACTTTCCTAGCTAGCTGACTAATTGTTAAGTGAGTGCACGCATGTATTACGTACATGTATACAGAGGGCTTCATTATTGAGTATGAAATTGCACCATCCCTTCTTCCCTCTTACCTATCCCCCCCCCTCCCCCCTCCCTCTCCCCTACCCCCTTCAGAACCCCCTGCTTGCCGGCAGAGAGCTATCAACATACATCGCTCCCATGACAGGCAGACCGGGTGCTCCTGACACTGGAACCAGTTTCAGCAAGTGGCAGAAACAGGGGGTAGGTGATAATTTGAATACCAGAGCTACATGTAAGAGTACCACTAGCCACATCCCCAGGCCACAGCTAGTGTACCATGGATCTGCATTTCCTCAAACCAGCCTTTTTTTCCTCCATATTTTATTGCATATTACAATCAAAAGTTGGATGTTAATGGGGTCCAATCTCCAGGCGATATGTGGTTGACCATTATAGAAAAATGGTGACTAGCCAACTGTCGTTTGCGGTAACATATAATTTTGTACTAATAGTCAATTCTGCTCATGGTAGCTAGATATCCAAACTTGAAATATAAATATATGTGTTGTGCTGCAATATTTTTGGTGTACAGTTTACATAATATATGAGAAAATAAATGCTACAAGACTCTATAATGATTATTACATGGAGGAAAGAAGCATTCCAATTTGAATGGTTATGCAGTGATCAAAATAATAACTATCAGGGTCGGCTGTATATTCTACATCCATGTGGGCGTCGGCAATATGTCGGTACACATGTCCGTTGAGTGTGAGATCTTGAAATATGTTGTTATAGATTGTGTACTGGTTCATGTATCGAATCAGATCCAATTGGTGTGTCTTGGCCCATGTGTGTAACAGGTCCATGCGACTGTCGGGTGTGCATTCTTGGTCCGCATGTCTGTAAGTTGTGGGTGGAGCTTCATCAAGAGTATGGTATGCCACGGATGTGTGTTGGTCTGACTGCACCCCATCAGTGAAGTCTTGGTCTGTGGAGCAGGAGTCGGTGTCCACACGTCCTGTTTTTAGGGTGTACCACATTTTTTGTCCATTTTCTTCGATGTTGCGTATCGGACGGTGAGGATTGGTACTGCTGTACGGCCATAGTGTGTTGTGTTTCAGCTTTCCAAGGGTTAGTGCGTATTTTGCTCCACTTCCTTCGCTAGTCCAAACGTCAGGCGTTTCAAAAACATGCTCCTCAACACACGAATTGTGCACGACAACAAAATTACTAGTCTCTTCATCGGACGGTGGTTCATCTCGTGCTCTTCCACTAACGCCAAATCGGCAGAACACTCCAAGGGCTCGATACCCTGCTGGTGCTTCGGGCATCCAGCAGCTGTAGTGTCTTGAGGGTAGGAATTTTTGACAGCTCCATATTTTTTTCCATCCTACGGGTTTCTTCAGAATGCCGTAGCCTGGCCGCTTCTCTCTGAGAGCCAGGACTTTGCCTTCGTTGCTGTGACCTACGTACTTCCATCCTTCGCTATCTGGAATACTATAGAGTTGTAAAAGCTCACTAGTGCCCATTCCACTGCTGATGGCATCAGGCATTGGCTGTTGATCATACGTTCTTTCGAGGATGGACGGCAGTCTGTCCCCATAGGGGAGTTGCTTCATGTACTTCTCTGCGTGCCTCTCAAATGCCTCCTTCAGTTGGTCCCTGCGGCTGTTGTCTTTGACAAATTCCCATATTGGAACCAACCCGTGTTTCATAGCAAAGTCTGTGACTTGTGCCGTGCTCTTTGTAACGCTCTCCTTCCATTGGTTGATTTCATCCAGGCTGGAGTAGTTGGTGTTTCCCCCAACCACTCTGACGTTGTACTCGAGGTATGCCTCCTCCTTCTTGATCTCGCGCTCGAATCCCGCCGAGAGTTCGCCACTGACGTACGGCCCTGCGGCTGCTTTCAACTGCGCTTGTAACTTTGTTGCTGATTCGTGGTGTAGCTTGTTGGATAGAACATTGACACTCCATCGTCCGCCACTGACCACACCGCACACTACGTACCCTCCGTAATGTTGTATGACGTCATCTGGGGGGGCACGCTTCAGATCCCTGCGAGCGTCTTTATTCATATACTTTTCCAACCGTGATTCAAGCTTGCTGACTTCCAGCCTTTTGTAGAAATTTGCCGACATCAGCCTGTTCTCTTCATAATCGAGGTCCAGACTTTCGAGACCAAATTCGGCTTTCACGGAGGCAGGGAACATTGGGTACTCTGCTGTTGCTGCTACCTCGAGAGCCAGGTTCTTTTGGTACTCCGTTCTGCAGCTACCTTCTACAAAAGTGCTGTTGATTTCGACGTTTGACATGGAACGAGTGTATTTTGTAGCATATTTGATGTTGAAAATTCGCTTTTTGAGACTCTCTGGACTTGCATACTTCCCAAATACATCATAGCCTGACCCAATAAACTGGTCTACGTGCTGGTTGTGTGCCATTTCTGCTGAGTAGGATACTCCACTTTTAAAAATGGCACTGGTGACTCACTGGCTCACTCAACTTTCAGCTACTGCCTTACTCAACTTTCAGCTACTGGCTTGTAATACTCTGAAGTGCACAGGATCTGCTGCCTTATATACTTACAGGAGGCGGTGCCTAAAATGGGGGCATTTTTTACATACCATTATCTACCACATTTACAAATATGGGTTTGTTCAATTTGTCTCAACTTAAGTGTGGTTTGTTTTGGGTATTCCCGTTGTACACTACCTGAAGGTCAGGTAATTAATTAAGGCATTGCCATGCCTAAAATGGACTTTTTTTTACCACATCTACAGTTAATTAAATGTGGGTTTGTTCAATTCTGTCCCTTTGTCTCCAGTGTGGTTTGTTTTGGGGTATTCCCTTTTGGACACTAAAGTCATTAGCTGGGGATTTCCCTTAACTGGCCACCACCTCTGAAGTATTGATTAGGGGCTGTCCTCTAACCAGTTAAGAATCTGCAGTAACCACAGCTAGTGCTCCAGGCCTATAGAGGAGCATGGTACTTTGCCCTTTTAAATGGAGTACACTATAGCAAGCCTATCAAAGACAGACATGTATATGTATATAGTACAGGCCTGACACAAAAGTGGTAAAGAAAATGAAGGGGGTCCTTGCTACAGCTTCAGGCTCACTTGACAGAGCAACTACAGGCAAATTAGCATTATGAAGAGTAGGGTAGGCTCCGAGATGATTTCTTGAGCTTCTGTCAGGTACAAACGTTATCGCCCCCAACTGGGTCTTCATCAGGTACACAGAATCATACAGTACGTGACAGCTTTTATACTCAATGTGTTCAGACAGTGACTGTCTAACAAGCTAACAAGCTATCATACAAAAGATACATTTTAATATGGTGGTGCACCATTACTGTATAACTGGTTTCTTTTCGATAATAACAAAAATATCCGACAAAAAAGTGACATAAGTATTGCTACTGGTATCATTGGCAATTGGTAGACTTAACCCTGTTCCCAGGCCCCCTCCTTTATTTGGCTATGTGTGTAGCCAAAGAAAGCAGTGGCCTGGGAACAAGGCTGAGTGGAGGGTCATGCAAACATAATTGTAAAATCAGTGCCAAGCATTTTTTTTTTTTTGCAGTGCTAATCTGCCTCGTATCCAGGCCTTCTGTGCCTTACATTCTATGATTGTGAGATAAAAATAGGGTATGAAAGCCCGGGAATGAAACTAATACCTATCCTCATTCCCAGGCTACGTGGGTAAAATTCGAAAGGAGTGGCTCCTTCCAATTTTTCAGAGCGCCTTGGAGACGTGTACCATGCTCCAAAATATCTGTACTATACTCATGTTGCTGCTGTAAGATTTGCGCCATTGACCAACAGACACAGGCAGAGCTTGTAATATCAGCAGTTAGAGAATGACTGTATGCATGTGCTGTGTTTTAGCTACGGCCAGTCTTTCATTGATCCAGTAGCTCGTGGCCAAACTCTGTATCCCATAATAATGGGAGCTACACAAAAAGATGTGGGCAGTTCAGTGTGTAATTACCATGGTCTAATTTTAGTTGGGGGGGATCCCAGTCGCCTAAGTAGTCACGCTGTGTTTGTATAGTAAACCAGTCATGGGTAGTCACTCATCACTATCTGTCTGGTAATATCAGATTACACATTTAATATATATAGAGTGCCAGTAGTGTGATGTAATGCTATAATTATGATGTAAGATGTGGGCAGTTTAGACCATTTAGTTGGGGGGATCCCAGTTGCCTAAATAGTCACCTGAATTGTGGTAAGTATGACCTGAGGAGAGGCTACATCTACATCATCATGACTGTTAGCTAAGTCACGGGTGCATTCAAATGTACTGGCATGCTAGGGCTGTCCTAATGAATAAGCTTAAGAAGAAGCCTTCAGCGTGGCGCTGGCCACCTAACATGCTGAGGTGTCATTCAATAGCACATGTACATGTACATAGGTGTATAATAATTACATTTTTTATGAATAAAGCATAGACTAGCTTGCTAAATTAATATACAACCAAGGGCATTTCCAATATTGACTGAGATGCATTAGCACGAAGGTCAATATCGGAAATGCCTATGGACCAAGGCCAGCCATATATTCAGCATAGCATACCAACCATACAATGTACACTCCTACAATTCATATAGTGCATCTCATAGTCTGATATACAGTATATGTTTAATATCATATCTGACTACAATATTTGCCTCCTAGCTATTATGATGTCATCACTATGTCATTATTGTACACCTATATCTAGCTATACAGTTACATGAACATGTGTAGATGTAGCTATTGTGAAAATTTTACTGACATCGGCACCAAATCTCTTTATAAGTCGACTCCACCAGTCACCTAAATGTTTTAGTCACCCTAAGTATCCAATTGTTGCATCATCTCATTTTTTTTGGTCTGGTGAAGTCCCGTTATCACTTATCAGAAAATAATGTGACTGGTAGTATGTGAGTGGTACATGCGTCTGTATACCTTATTTGGACCTTAGCTACACATAACTGTGGCTTCTTTTCTAGTGCAGCTCTAACACAGCTGATCCTCACATGACCATGTACCTATAGAAACCAATAGTAAAACTTCCTAACACCCATGCAAGGGTCATATAATTGCGCGATACATTCACAAAAATTAATTATTATGCCTATTGTAATATGAAATAGCCGCTACATGCTAAGGAAGACAGCAACTAGTTTACTGAAGAGATCACGATTATGGGAGTGACGTACCAAGCTGCCGGAAAGGAGCGCTTCTGTCATTGGTCGTAGCGTCGATCAGTGATTCCTTCTACTTTTCACAACCACACAGTGTTTTTTGTCAGGCAGCTCTCCAAGATAAGTACGTAAACCTATTTTAGAATTGGTATCAAAAGCTCTCTTATTGATCATAATAATACATTGAAAATGTTACAGTTAAATTTATACTGCTGTGACATTTGGGTGTACAATAGAATCTCCATGCACTTCAAGTAGAAAACATACAGAATGCTCTATCATAATGATGAATTAACACGTACAGGCAACAGATCTGGGTCATGCACGGATTAAAATAGCATCCATGGTCAGCTGCATGTTCTTGGTAAGCGTATGTAGTAGCTATTATGTATTGATATGAATGTCCATTGAATGCGTATTCTTGATCCATGTGTCCGCTGATTGTGTTTTCATCTGCGTGTTGATCAAGTCGGTGTGTCTTAGTTGAGCACAATTGATCCATATGTCTGTCGAGTATGTCGACGTGTGCGCCATCAACATCTTCTTGTTGCTCCTCATGGCAAGGGAGTGTGCTCAGTGTGTAGCACTGACTCTCTCGGTTGTTGCATGGCCACAGTGCGTGGTGTTTCAACTTTCCGAAGACTAGTTTAGATCTTGCTCCACTTCCTTTGCTAGACCATACTTCGGTTTTGATGTCACATTTCTCAACGTATGATTTATGCACGACGACGAAATTTTTTGTTTCTTCGTCAGAGGGTGGTGTATCTCGTTTCGTTCCCCTGATCCCGAATCGGCAAAACACACCAAGGGCGACATAGCCCGCTGGTGCTACGGGCATCCAACAACTGTAGTGTTTTTTGGAGGGGAAGTACTTCTGACAGCTCCACACTTTCTCCCAACCTGAGGGCTTCTTCAGAATGCCGTAGCCCGACCGCATCTCTCTGAGAGCCAGTACCGAGTGATCATTTCCACTGTGGCCTACATACTTCCATTCACTGTCGTCTGGTATGTAGTAAAGTGCTAGGGGCTTCCTGGAACCCAGTCCACGACTTCTGGAGCATGGTATTTGACGTGTTGTGTAGGTCTTTTGAAGGATGGACGGCAGTTTGTTTCCAAATGGAAATTGCTTCGTCTGCTTCTCTGCATGCCTCTCGAATGCTTCCTTCAATTGCTGCTTACGGTCCTTATCGCTGACAAAGTCCCATATCGGAATCAACGTAGTGAAGTCTGTGACTTGTGCTGTCCTTTCTGTTACGCTGTCTTTCCATTGGTTGATTTCGTCCAGGCTGGAGTGTTTGATATCTCCCCCGACTACTTTGACACGATATTCCAGGTATGCCTCTTCTTCCTCGAGCTTGCGCTCTAACCCGGCCCTGAGTTCGCCCTTCATGAATGACTCCGCAGCTGCTTTAAACTCTGCCTGTAGGTTTTTAGCTGATTGATGATGTAACGTGTTGGATAGAGCATTGATTGTCCAGCGTCCGCCACTGACCACACCACCCACTACATATCCTCCGTACCTGTCTATGACAACATCTGGATTTGCCCGCATCAGGTCTTTCCAGGCAGCTGCGTGCATGTATTTTTTCTCCTTGTCCCGTGGCTCAAGCTTGCTGATTTCCAGCTTTTTGCAAAAATTTACCGTCATGAACCCATTCTCCTTGAAATCTAGGTTTGAACGCTTGAGTCCGAATCCAGCTTCTACCGAGACGGGGAACATAGGGTATTCTGCTGTTCCCGCTACCCTTAAGGCCAGATTGTTTTGGTACTCCATCCTGCTGTTGCCTTCTAGAACACAGCCATTGAGTTCGCGGTGCGGTATGGAGCGAGTGTATCGCTCGGCATATTTGATGTCGAAAATGCGTCCTTTGAGACTCTCTGGACTCGCATACTCCCCAAACACATCATAGCCGGACCCAACAAACTCAGCTACTTGGCTCTTGTGTGCCATTTCTATTCTAGTTCCAAGTATGCATTAATTACCTTACAACTCCTTTAAGGAAACAAATGACTCACTCAATTCTTGTTTGAAACAGATTCACTCAGAAACAGAACACTCTCTTGATTCTTCTGGAAAAAAGGTTAACTTGCTCAGAAATAGATGACTTACTCAGTTTTTGTTCTACATAGATAGTACAGTGATAGTCATTATATACCTGCAAGACTGGGGAATTTACCTTATCTGCACACCAATAAATCCCTGTTGGTCATTATCTTTGTTGCTTTTACTCCTTTTACTCCTTACTATGTTCTTTCATGCAGGGGGAGACCCTGGGACTCCCCCTGTTTTTCACAATTGGATTCTTTTCAGTGACTCAAGTTAGTTGTATAGCCTCATCTTTGCTACTTTGACTCCTCTTTTTGTATTCATACTGAGGACACTGGGATCTCCCCCCTCCCCTCCTGTCTTTCACAATTGGGTTCTATTCAGTGGCTTGCTGCAAAAAGGAAGCTGCGAAGTGAAGCCAGAGAACGAGACTATTAGTTGCGTGTGGCACATCACATTATGGGCTATGGTACGGTTACTACTCAGTCTGTCACATTACTTTCAGTAGCCTGGGAGTGGAGGCCTGAATGCCAGGCAACTTTCAGTACGCAAGATAGAGTGGAGTCACTAGACGAAAATGAGAGTGTTTTTATTTCCCAATAGGACATTAGTTTCACTACTACTAGAGGTGAGCCTTCTCGAGAATCATGACTGGACAGAAAAATATTCTGACTTGGTGCTCTGTTTTACACACGATATTAAAAGGTTGCATGCAATGATGGGCATGTCATATCTCTATTTATAATTCAGAGGCTATACAAACTCTACTAACCTGGGAGCTATAGTACGCCTTCCTTGGTAAAACTATGTGATAGACTTGTCCAGATGTCTTTGGTTGTGCTCTAGAAGTTTGAAGACGGCATCCATGCAACTGCCAGTGATGCCATTTTGAACACATGCCTTACTTCACGAGGGAGGGGCCCCATGAAGATATATATAGTTTTGCAACTCCTCACAGAAACTGAAAGTAGAGAAATTTTTTATAGTATTCACTCAAGGATCACAAAGGTGTATGTTTTGCTCCTCTGTGACCCTCCTTCATACAAAACATTACTTACATGTACACCCCCTTAAATCTTTGCACTTGGTAGTGTATACAGCATGTACTATAGTAACACGTTAATACATGCACAGTACAGCATGTGCTATAGAATAACATCTTATTAAATACATATACACATACGAGCATGTACCACATTAATAATACCAAAACTGCACCTGCCTATACTATAGTAAATAATGATTATGTCTACAGTGCGGCCACAACAATTTTATACTCATTCTATCAGTATAGTATGTCACATCTGAAATTAGTCACCATGCTCTTATTTACTTATGGTCACGTTCTTAGTGGTCAGATCCATACTTTGCTCCATTTGGGATCGGAGAATGGCTGTGCCTGTTTCCTCTGCTTCGGTGTGCTGGGGCTCTCAAAAGGAAGTTTGCGCTTGCCAAGTTTTTTTTTTGGATTACGTTCTGGAGTGTAATCCACATCCTCAGGCCATACTCTGCTCCATCCGGGGTACGGCTGTGCATTCATTTCTGGGTAATCCACTTCATCAGTTGGGGGAAGTTTTTTCAGAGTGTATTTGGTGCTACCTATCGACTGGTTGGTGCCTGTGGTAGGCCAAAGTGCATGGTGTTTCAACTTGCCGAGGGTTATTGCGTGATCAGCTCCACTTCCTTTGCTCGTCCAAACTTCAGTCTCTTCTAAATCACACTTCTCAACGTATGATTCATGCACAACAACGATGTTCTTTGCTTCTTCTTCTGTGGGGGATTTGTGATCTTCGGCATGCAACACACCAAATCGACAGAACATGCCTAGGGCAACGTAACCCGGCGGTGCCTCAGGTATCCAGCAGCTGTAATCTTTGCTGTTGTATGAACCACTATTGTTCCACACCTGTAACCATCTAGTGGGTTCCTTCAGAATGCCGTAGCCCGGCCGCATCTCTTTGAGAGCCAGCACCGTGTCATTTCCACTGTGGCCTACGTACTTCCATCCATCACCGTCTGGCATGCTATAGAGTGTTAAGCTGTCTTTAGCGCCCAATCCGTCACTGCTGGAGCATGGCAGTGGAGGTGTGACATACTTTGTTTGAAGGATACTGGACAGTTTATCTTCGGAGGGGAGTTGGCTCATCTGCTGCTCTGCATGCCTCTCAAATGCTTCCTTCAGTCGCTGCTTGCGTTCGTTGTCATCAACAAAGTCCCATATTGGAACTAGCCCATCGGTTGTAAAATCTATAACTTGCGCCGTTTCATCTGTAACTGTTGTCTTCCAGCTATCCACGCTGGGAGAGGTGATATCTCCTCCTACTACTTTCATTCGACTCTCCAGGTATGCTTCCTCTTTCTCAACCGTTTCCTTGAACCCTGCCGCAATTTCTCCCATGACATATGACCCTGCAGCTGCCTTTAAATGGCCCTCTATATTCATAGCTGATTCATGGTGTAACTTGTTGGATAGAACATTGACACTCCATCGTCCGCCACTGACCACACCGCACACTACGTACCCTCCATACTGTTGTATAACGTCGCTTGGATCTGCATCCTCCAAGTCCTTGCGAACGTCCTCAGATATGTGCTCTTTCTGTTCGTCCTTCAGCATACTGACTCCCAACTTCCTGTAGAAGTTCATCGATGTGAGCATGTTTTCTTTCATATCCAATTCTGAGCCATTGAGCTCGAATCCTACCTCCACAGTGGCAGGGAACAGCGGGTATTCTGCTCTTGCTGCTACACGGCTGGTCAAGTCGTCTTGGTACTGCTTTCTGTTGTCGCCTCGTACGAAGTAGTAGTCAGTTTCATCGAAAGAAATGGATTGAGTGTAATGCTCTGCGTGGTTGATATCAAAAATACGCTCCTTGAGACTCTCTGGACTTGCATACTTCCCAAATACATCATAGCCTGACCCTATGAACTGTGCCACCTGCTTTTTGTGGGCCATATTTCTGCTAATCAGTACTGCCAAGAGGACTAAGCTACCTAAAAGTTCTTATGCTGATCTTACTGTATTGAATGGGACACCGGACTACTTTATATACTGCTGGTGCTCCTGATCTGCGCTGCAAAAAATATTTAATTTCAGACGTCTGAGTATGCAGTTAGGAGTTAGGGTACGAATATTCCTTACTATATATGGAATTTGACATTCCATAGTCAATTTCCATAGTAAGAAACCTTTAATCACTTTGAGGCTTCTGACATTTGAAATTCAGATAACTGCTAAATAGTCAAAACAACTGTCTTTGAAATATGTCTTTGAAATATGGGGGTAGCCTGTAGCGTCTCGTTCCCAGGCCCACGTGTGCATTTCACTTTAGCTAGCTGTGGGCCTGGTACATTTTCTTACTTGTATAATGTGTAGGGTAGAAGGGTGAATGTTTGCATGGGCAAGGACAGCTGCAGTTCTCAGACAACGAAGGCAGGCAGCGAATTTGCACTTCTTGTAGCTAGTAGCTACCTCTTTGGAGCCTGTTTTTACCACAGACTTAGCGTTGAAACACTGTCACCAGCAAACGGTAGAGAAGTGCACCAGTCTTTTGAGCGGTCCCTACCCACACGCAATTAAATAAGTTAAATCATGTGAGAAACTGTACCAGACTCTCCAGTAGCAAGCGAAATGTGCACGAGAGCCTTGGGATGAGGCTGGTGTAGAGGTGTACAGTCTGCATTCCCAGCCTGTAAGCAAATTACAATGTTATGAGCGTGAGACAGAAGTGCATGGAATGACCCTGTGGCCATACAATATTCAATCAGATGAAGGAAACTTAAATTTCTGAAGGTCTTTTGGTAATCATCCACTTTAACCTGCAAGTATTCTGTTTATCTCTGTCTTGTCCAGACAGCTCACACATGCGGAAAGTAGTTGGCACTTGTAGAATTTCTTGGTGCAGTGGCAGACAGCTGCTTCTTTGGGGAATGGATTTTTAGTAGCGCAGCATATAGTTTCCTTCCTGCTGTATACCCATCTGTCTCCCATGGTGTTTTGCATCTTACCTCCCACATAGATTGTTTTTCCCACACTAAGGTGGTGTACAGGTTATTAAAGTTATGGTACGGGGGGGTGGTGTGTGGCCTGGGTACAAGGCTACAAGCAACTCTGCTCACTTCACTTGTTTCAGTTACTGCGGGTATGGCTTCTCTCGCTTTGTTCACTCATGTCGCAGAAAAAGTGAGGGCTTGTGAACCCTCTAACTGAAGAGTTAAGGTCAGGATAGAACCGAGGTGTGTTTCCATTTGTTTGATGGTCTTTTGTGTATTTCATGCAATTGTGGCTTCGTCATTAGACAATGTCACATCCAGTGGGAGGGAGGGAGGGGGGGGGGATCATTTGAATCCTCGGGAACTAGTTGGTGGGCACTTACTAGAGGTGAGGCCTTATACTAATGCTATGAGCACTTGGTAGAGGTAGGCATTTACTATAGTGGTTTCACCAGCATGTCTAAATCATGGCTATCACATTTTCCACCCTAGCCTCCCCCCCCCCCCCTCCCCCCCCCCCCCACACACACACACAAGAACATTTTGGTACTAGACTACAAAGGACAAACATATCATTTCCAGACTAGAGAGTAGTCTGGTGACAACATGGTGGAGATTCCTTGCATGCTTTTAATGACATCAATGCTTTTCTGTCCGTGTGTGTGTTAGCCCCCTCCCCTCACCCTGGGAAATCGGTTTTGCCAGCATATAACTATGATAAATTAATGGTTACTTAACTAGTTACTCACTGCATGCAATCTGCCATCCAGTTTACTATTTTCAGTTTCACCAAAATGTTTGCACGTGACATGAAAGACTCGGGTCGAAACGTGATCCTCACATGACTACGTTAGAAACAACTATTAATAATTACACCAATCATACCTCGAATAGTAAGGCAACTACACTCCAATGATTCCTTGACTAGTAAGGACAATACACTCCAATGATTCCTTGAATAGTAAGGACACTACACTCCAATCATACCTTGAATAATAAGGACACTACACACCAATGATTCCTTGAATAGCAAGGACACCACATTCCAATCATACCTTGAATAGTAAGGACACTACACACCAATGATTCCTTGAATAGCAAGGACACCACATTCCAATCATACCTTGAATAGTAAGGACACTACACACCAATCATACCTTGAATAGTAAGGACACTACGCACCAATGATTCCTTGAATAGCAAGGACACCACATTCCAATCATACCTTGAATAGTAAGGACACTACACTCCAATGATTCCTTGAATAGTAAGGACACTACACCAGTGATTCCTTGAATAGTAAGGACACTACACCCCTATGATTCCTTGAATAGTAAGGACGCTACACTCTACCCAGACTTGGCTCCTCCCCTTCCCAAAGCAATGTGGTGAACTAAGTTCAATTTCTTGGCCCAACTGAGGTAGGCGTCCGGAATCCAATTGTAGGATTTTCATTATAAGCTGCATTCCAGTTATCTCATTAATTATGTATGAGTGTCTTAGTTATATAAAAGCCTCTGGCGCACCAAGCTTCTGCCTTATTAATTATTCATGATGGTCTGAATACCGTATGTACACATTATTTGCATGCAATGCCCTATGTGTAGTACGAGGAAATTCGTGATTAATTTATTGGAATGCATGTTTCTATCGGTTGACCAGGATTAGTATTCCTTGTGACCCATAGTGCGTGATGTCTTAACTTGCCGAGGGTTATTGTGTGGTCCGCTCCACTTCCATTGCTGGTCCAAATTTCATCGTCTTTTAAGGTATGCTTCTCGACATATGATTCATATACGTCAACAATATTCTTCACTTCCTCAGCAGATGGCGGCTTAGAATCCTTAGCACCGAATCAACAGAGTATTTCGAGTGCAAAATAACCTGGCAGCGTTTCCGGTATCCTGCAGGTGTAATATGTTTTCTTGAAAACTCCAGTATCATGACTCCACACCTGTTTCCATTTCTTTGGCTTCCTCAATATGCCATACCCAGCCCATGTCTCTCTGAGGGCCAGGACTGTATGGTCATTTCCACTGTGGGAGAAATTTCTGTTCAACTTACAGGTTTTTGTAGTCTATCCACTTTTGAGGGCCAGGACTGTATAGTCCCATTGTGGCCTACATACTTTGCTATCTACAATTCTAAGTGGCATCCATTCCTTGCTGCTGGAATCTGGTGTTGCAGAACTGTGATATGTGGTCAAAACTCCCTAGTCGGAAATCCTGCTTCTGGATCAACAGAGGCAGGGAACAGTGGGTACTCTACCTAGCAGGGACAGTTATTTTTGTTTGGTACTCCTACAATGTGACTTCAGAGTCATTCTGGAACAAGTGTATTTCTCAGTTTATGCAACATTGAAAAGTTGCTTTTTGAGCTATGCACTAGCATACTTTCCAAACTGGTCATAGCCTGACCCTATAAGTTGAGATTTTGGTATGCCAATTCTACAATATTATAAGTCAGTATATACCTAGTACTTTGAGTTCAAATCTTAAAGACAATGGCTCATGGGAAGAGAAACAGAGATCCCCCACCCCCAGAAGTTTCCAAGTTGAAATTTTGATACTCATTGGTTTAATACCTAATTTCTAGCCTTCTGGGGCCCAGAAACAACCTCAGAGCATCTACAAATCCTGGGAGGAGACCCTAGGGGGCAGGACTCTGCATATATACACACTGAACAAAATACTAGGCATACATATGCATGCACAGACTGCCTTGCGCAGTAGGTAATCACCACGTGTAAAGAAGCCTAGTCATAGAATTTATGAAAAAAGACCGACATTCAGAAGGTAGCTGTTTTTTTTTCCTTTTCTGAAACACATATCAAAAATCAGCCTGGTCTGCTAGTGGAGAGTGTAGAGATAGGAGGATGTCAACTCACACAGACACCACTTGATCGTTGATTGTGCCATCTTTTTTTTTTTGCCAGTGCTCATATCTCCACTTGTGCATAAGCTACATGCACAAATGCTACAAATGTGGAACTGTAGCCAGCCTATATGCAAGAATATACTTACTCAAAAATGTCCTCACTATTCCTGTCGCATATCCTTGTCTCTGGGAAGGGTCACCATTTTAACTAGGAATACCATACAACGTTTACCACTGGAAAGATTGCATTCCTAAGCGTAAGCAACCCAAATACATAATAAAGAGTAACCTGCACTGTATTTCTATCGCCACAAAAAATATAGTTTGACTACTTAGTGTTTACTGATGTTTGAGTAAGTAGCCATAAAATTTGCTTAATTAGCAATTTCATTGTGGCTATATAAGCAACAATCTGTCTCTCATATTGACTTTTATAGTGAGCAGTAATTTGTTCAATACAAAGGAATGAAAAAGTCCAGTAACCATAAACACAACTACATGGGTAACTTGTACACCTCTTTGAAGTTGGTAAGAGTTGATTGCACACACAGGGACCTCACAGAGGCCTGGCTCCTAGTGCACTCAAACAACTGGAACTATAGACATTCAGAAATATAAACAAGATGCAATATAATGTAGGACCTATTCATGGCATGTCTATACCTACATGAAGTTGTTGTTGTCTCCATAGAGATGAGACAAGCAGTTGCATGTATTTGCTTAACAGCGAGAATTAACAGGGAAAGTGCTTACATGTGTTTTTTTTGCTGGTTTGCGTCCACAAAATCTGATATTTCCCTCAAGCCATTGAAGTAATGGACAGCCAACTTAACTACACAAATAGACATCGATAGGGACTTCGGAAGTGGGCCATGGATGTGGCTATCCCTGCACTGCTGAGCCTCATACTGCTATGCACATGTTCTCATGCCCCTTCAGATGAACGCCAGTGACAGGAGTCTGGTGAATGCCTTCAAAGACATCGGTACCATGGCCGACAAGCTCAACCTTCCCAAAAGTATTGTGGTGAGTTGGAAAGATGAAACCTAGAAATAAGCTGCAAATATCTTATGTATAGCCCTCACATTATAGCCTTCAGATTTATGATACGTATAACATTACTACCTACTAGCCTAAGCTGGGTAATACACCAGATATTGCATGAGAAACTGTAATTAGTATAACCGTCCCATCTCCTCTCATCTGACAGGACCGCTGCAATGGCCTCTTTAAGCAGGTCCACGACGAAAAGCACTTGAAAGGCCGAGCCAACGACGCAGTTGCAGCTGCCTGTCTCTACATTGCATGCAGGCAGGAGGAGGTACCGAGGTCGTTCAAGGAGATCTGTGCCGTTTCGAGACATCCCAAGAAGGAGATTGGCCGGTGCTTCAAGCTCATTACCAGAGCTACCAATATTGACTATGGCACAGTGACTACTTCGGATTTCATGGTGTGTGGATTTATTATCTCTTATTAGAATAGTACAGCATAATCTGCTTCATGCAGAACTCTTAATTAGTATGTTATGCATGTCTATATCACACAACAATCTAGAGCAGGTGTACATTCCTGGTATTTATATGCAGCTGGGATTTTTACAATAATAGTCTATTATTACATTGTGCTATAGTGTCCTGTAATTCTATCATTGCTTTATGTAATCATTTCCACTTGCAGACAAGATACTGCACGAACCTACAGCTACCTTCACATGTACGAAAAGCAGCTGATAGTATTGCCCAGAAGGCCATCCAATTAGACTTGGCTCCTGGGTAAGCCCCTGCTATTAAAGATGGTGGCAATTATCCTTGATTGCCCTCACCATTACGGAGGTTAACGTATACTGTATATTTAGTTCCAGGTTTTAAACCACTGCAGCATTCACCACCACTCTCCAACAAGTATATACCTGCAGATAATTATAGCATACCGGCTTTAATTTGTTTCACCACAGTCATGTACTATAAGAGAATTGATAGTCTCATTCCCAGTCTCCACTCCCAGTTGTTGTTGTTGTTTTTTCCACGTATGCGTGTTTGAAAAAATGTGCATGGGAGCAAAGGTGGGAGTTGAGACTGGGAACGAGGCTAGAAACTGATCTGGTGTAGAACTGCATGCCTGGGAATACTACTAACCACCACCAGTATCCCTCTCACAAGGTGGCTAGCACTATAGTCTGTAGGATAAAAGTCTGTCAACAGTAGAGACACATAGTTCTGTAGTTATACATTTTAGCTGAGTTTTCATCTGCCTGTACTATTCACTCTTGACACCCATATTCCTTTGGGGAGGGGCCTGGTTTTGTGAGGTAGTATGTAATGAAGCACTGTTTCATGTGTCCTTGCTTGCAGGAGAGTGTACCTCTCAATAGCAGCAGCAGCGATATACATGGCCTCACAAGCATCTGATGTAAAGAAGACACAAAAAGGTCTGTGTTAGTATTCAGGTACTCGAGTGTACGCATATTATGTACAATGATATATAAGCCCTCATGTCTACTCAATTACATCAGGGTTTGGGTCTCGCCTTTCTATGGAAGTATACAAATGATTCAGTGGGCTGGGACTGGGACACGCAGATTACCTAGCTAGCTACATGCGCTGCACTTGCGTTGGCATGTCATATTTGTTATTCATTAGCAGCCGGGTCCCATGAAAATGAGCCAAGAGTATATTTTGTCCTGGGAAGAATTCAACACAGCTGTTTGTAGACCACACATTAATCAGGAGCAGCATTAATTAATAGCACATATTAACAGCCGGACCCCTGAAAATGAGCCAAGAGTATATTTTGTCCTGGGAAGAATTCAACACAGCTGTTTGTAGACCACACATTAATCAGGAGCAGCATTAATTAATAGCACATATTAACAGCCGGGACCCCTGAAAATGAGCCAAGAGTATATTTTGTCCTGGGAAGAATTCAACACAGCTGTTTGTAGACCACACATTAATCAGGAGTAGCATTAATTAATAGCACATATTAACAGCCGGACCCCTGAAAATGAGCCAAGAGTATATTTTGTCCTGGGAAGAATTCAACACAGCTGTTTGTAGACCACACATTAATCAGGAGCAGCATTAATTAATAGCACATATTAACAGCCGGACCCCTGAAAATGAGCCAAGAGTATATTTTGTCCTGGGAAGAATTCAACACAGCTGTTTGTAGACCACACATTAATCAGGAGCAGCATTAATTAATAGCACATATTAACAGCCGGACCCCTGAAAATGAGCCAAGAGTATATTTTGTCCTGGGAAGAAATCAACGTATCTAGTCTTAGACCACACATTAATCAGGAGCGGCATTAATAGCATACATTCTGTATGCTAAGTGCTACATGTATAACAAATCTGGCTATTCTATAATAGCAGCAAACTCGCAGTAGTGGTGGAATTTAACAATTTTTTCAGGGCATTTCAATTCTATTGCATGCACTCTATACCTGCCATTCTTTCTCAAGATAAAAGTTAGCACCGATCTAAGGAAATTTTATGTATTACCCTGCAAAACTCCACCGATGGATGGAGGTTGTTATATGCGAGGTCAAATTTTACTGTTTGTGCTGACATATCGTTCGTTTGTCTCCATCTGACAATGTAGCCCCCTCGAGTAGCCCTGCACTGAAGGAGCTATTTGCAAAGATTAATCACTTACCTAATTTTTGAGGTGTCTAGAAAACATTTTCACTGAGATTGAAGTGGGCGTGGTCATGGGAATGTGCACACGTACCATGGGTTCCTATTTCTTTCCAATCAGCTACCATTATAATATATCTACGCAAATATGATGTTTGAACTCTGCCGTGTCAAAAAAAAAATTCCCTTAGTCAATGTACACATACTTGTAGCCATGAAGAAATGTATATTATGTCTTTAACTATCATGGCATTGGCATGAGCTGAAATGCATGGTTTGCTCCATTGTCCACAGAGGTCGGAGATGTGGTTGGAGTCGCTGATAGCACAATCCGACAGTCCTACAGACTACTCTACCCTTCTCGAGATAAGCTCTTCCCTCCAGACTTCCACTTTGCAACTACCATTGAAGATCTGCCTAAACATTGAAACGTATTTCTATCACAGTGCCTATATTATGCCTTGCACTCTTAATGTAATCCTTTTTGGTATACTATGTGGAACACAGTATAATATGTACAATCTCTCTTATATTACTTCCTGTTGTGTACATGCATACATGGATCGTGTTTGTTTTTTCTTCCATGTAAACAGTTGCTCTTAATAAGAATGAAAGTGTAACAGATCATGCATAATATCATTTTCCAGTTAAATGTTTTGCTAGTGTGTTCATTAGGTATACACAGTGGTAAAACATAGTCCTATTAGTTTTGACCACATTCCCTCAGATAGCTATGTTTTTTGTTACTAGTACTGTTAACAATGTATTTTGCAGTGTTCTGGCACAATAGGCTAGAAAGCTTTGGGTATTGTGTTCTTTGTAACTGAGACAATTGAAAGCAGATCATCTAAAGCAGCTCTGTAGGCAGTTATCTTTTGATGTAGCTAAAGACAAGTGGGAACCGTCTGTACGAGGAAAATTACATCCTCTAAAAAAAACAATAACCATAATTTTTATGGTTGTTATACCAACCATCCGGTGGCTAAGTGTTTTAATATGTAGCAGTCGATATCTATATCTGTGCGTAGGATGCAAGGCATTAGTCCTGTAGCTAGCTAGTAGATACTATCGCGGGCATCAACAATAATATATTATTAAGCTATCATACTTGTTATTCAAGTGGTGCGTAAGTAATACTAGAGTGAACTTAGCTATACTGGCGACAGTATTATACTAGTCTATATTATAATATGCCCGCGACAGTGAAATTAAATAATATGTTTCGTAAAATGTAAACTAGCTGATTCAATGAAAGCTGGACTAGTGAATGAGTGAAGAAATGCAGCTGTTTACAATGGTAATATGAGCCACAATATAAATTGGCGAGAGTCAACGTGCATCGAGTCAACGGCTACTGAGAATTAAAATAATGGATTGTATGCAGATGGAGGAAGGGACCAACTGTGTACAGGCGTCGGACCAAAGTAGTCATTGCCGCAGCCATGAAGCTTGTACCCAACTGGAAGGGGAAAATTCAGGAGGGGGTAACTCCCACGTCACTAGGGAGCTGATCACCTTCTTTCTCTATGGCAAGATCCCTCCCAAGTCCAGTAAGTAATTATGTATGGTACGTTGTGGTCATGCAATCTCGATCATGCACGATAGCCTCGCGTTCGGTAGCTATATATACTGTGCATGCAGGTCAGGAGTCAGGAGCTAGCCGTAATCAAGTTCCTGTTACATAATAATACCCAATGGATATAATTTATACCAGCACGTTGACTAATGCATACACACAGCTAGTGTGGCAGGTCAGTACATGACAGGTTGGGAGTTATGAACTACATCATGTTCTATTTTTGGTAGCTTTTATGATTTCTTGCCCGGACTACAGGCCTGTATGGAAGTTACATTTGACGCTCTTACTTTCTCAGGGGCAGGGAAAGTTTACTAGCTACAAACATCAATACAGTGAAAATTATAATATACAGTCACTCCGCCATCCGATTCCTATAAAAGTTACTTCATCAGGTCCAAAGACATATATACTGTAACTACTAATGGACCTCTATATTCAGCAACCAAAAGTACTTGGGTATACAGAGGTTCCACTGTATATTATACATGTAAATGTCTGAATTATGTATATCATAGTGTGTGACAATGTATTTTGGATCGTGCAAACATGCAGAGAGGCCATGGAACGAGTCACTCAGTTCAAAGATTGCAGAAGTACAAGAGTCCTTCAAGAACATCCCACCTATGCTCTACTTCTCTCCATCCTCAGTCAGTTTTAATGGAATTGGAGTCTACGCCACAGAACCCTTACCGAAAGGTTTGCTAACCACCATATATATACTTGCATACAAAAACTATAAATCTAAGGATGTATGTATACTCAATCAGTCAATCAGCTCTTCTAGTATGCACAGGTACACTTCTGTCCCAGTTTGCTGTGGTATATAGTGATTACAAATGTGTGACTTTATACATTATGTACACTCAGCAACCATGTTAGGTCCGTACTTTGGCAGGGCTATTCACAAGGATCAAGTAGGAGGCCAGAACCACAAGATTCACAATGAGCAGTTGTGGGAGGTTAGTGGGCGTAATTAGTGTATAGTTGTTTTCTGTTTGCTCTGGAACTGTAAACTTTTCCATGCCATTGGAATTATTGTGCTCATTAAACCAACAATCATCACTAGCTGGGCTGTTACTTTTTGTGTGGCACTAAACAGGACATGCCATTACGCCCTCTACCAGTTGTATAGCTATAGATGTGGGGAAAGCCAAATGCTAAGCTACTTTGCTATAGGTTATGCTACTTGCTACTGACACAAAAAAAAACAAACATGTTTGCAACATCCATACCTATTAGCATGAGTGATAACATTGCTGCATGTACACTATAAATACTTGTTTTAGTACATGGACAATAGTTTATATATGCATAGCTAGTGATCTAGTTGTGTGGTGATCCATTAGCTGACTTGTTCTATCAATGTGTATAGACCACTCATGCTCAACTCTCTATTAGTTGGCTACATACATTCATTAGCTGTGCCCTCCATAATAGGTATACCAAGAGTCATCCTTGGCCTATTTTATTGACGCCAGTGATCCACGATATGGAAATTGGATGAACTTCATCCAGTGTGCCAGGAGCAAGCCGGAGCAGAACCTCAAAACACTGCAGCACAATGGCTGTCTCTACTTCGAGGCCACCAGGGATATTGTCGTGGGAGAGGAGCTGCTGGTGTGGTATGATGAAAATCAGTATGCCTTGTACATGGGGATACCAACTGGCTATAGAGCAACATTAACACTGGGTGAAGACGAATATCCAGGTATATCTACACTCTATGTACAGAGCCTTGACTGAACACCTGTCAATTGCATAAGGGATTGGCACCTTAATTGGTGCTATAAGTATATTATTATAGCAAGTTATGGTTTATATTTCATAATGTATCTTTTAGTGTTTTACTAACTGCTACTGAACAGCAAAACTAAAAGTAATCACTATAAAACTTCTCAAGGAAATACAGCCTTATTTACTGTTATCTTTCTGTTCCCATAACCGACACAGATATGAAAAATGTTACCCACCAAGTCCCACAAACCAGAGAGAACGAGTCATACGCAGTGCCTGGCAAGCATATCTCTGGCACACCCAACACGAATGGTCTGTCAGATGCCAGCACGTGCAGCACGAACACAGACGATAGCGGAATAAGTATGAGTTCGGAGCACAATGGAGTGCCCCCATCATTGCCTACAGGTGACTCTGGAGATCAAAGCACGGTACCAAAGCACCACAGCCAACCTCCACCACTTCAAGCAGCCACTAGATATTTAACACCCGATGGCCACTTGGAGAACTTTCTCCAAACAGACACCAATAAAACGAATACTCAGAAGCAAACTGGTCATGGACAAAGCTATACAGATACTCCCCAAGTAGACGCCGCTCAGCCGTCACCTGCTGCAGACACCCAGAAGCAGTCACACCCACAAAAAGGTGTGCTATCAGCGCAACCAGAACCGTGGCCCTTAAAGTCGATCAGCAAGGCCAGATCGGAAAGTCTGCTTTACGGGATGTTCTCCCGCAGCAAAGACGGTACTCGCTGGCAGTGTGAAGAATGCAAGAGACTGTTTAGCTCTCAGGGCAGTCTGAGGGCCCACGCAAGGATACACACAGGTGAACGGCCCTACCAGTGCCAGTACTGCTTCAGGACTTTTTGTCAGGCGTCCACCCTGCGAAGTCATGAGCGGCTACACACTGGGGAAAAGCCATACAAATGTGAACACTGTGGTAGGACCTTTACTCAGTCAGCCGGGCTGAGGTCACATTTAAAAACTCACCGTTATGACTAATTTTTATAAAGATTACAACACCAGAGGTGTATAATTATCCATTTACTTTCATATCGAATGTACAACTGATAACAATAGAAGGCCAAAGCTATTTACATACATGTCTGCTTTCTCTTTATTGTGACGTGGTTAAGATTTGTCTATACTAAGAATGTTACCATAGCTAAAGTCAGCAACAGTGCCAAATACATCAAATAGCAAATTCATCAGCCAAAAGCCCAGTTATGACTACATTTGGAATTTCCTGTAAACAAAGAGTGCTGCACTATAGCTGCTTAGGAAACCATCCTTTCATGCCACAAGCAACAAGGTTTGCAACAAGGTTTACACTCCAATTACATACGGGTACATGAAGGGAATTAAGAGGTTGTTATGGGGTACATGTATAACATGTGATAGTGTATTTGCAATAGACAAAGCCAACCAGTGGGACAGCTAACTACTACCCTACGAGATAAAATCTGCAGCCTGCAGAGATAAAATCTGGGCGAGGAAGGCCTGGGTTCGAGGCTAGTTGTGTTTCATTATAGGTTGCCTGCCTAAGGCCATTTGAATGGTCACTTGCTTCACTGAAAACGTGGTAGTTAGCTAGCCCGCAGCAAAGACGGTACTCGCTGGCAGTGTGAAGGGTGCAAGAGACTATTTAGCTCTCAGGGAAGACTTTGCAGGGTGGACGCCTGACAAAAAGTCCTGAAGCAGTACTGGCACTGGTAGGGCCGTTCACCTGTGTGTATCCTTGCGTGGGCCCTCGGACTGCCCTGAGAGCTAAACAGTCTCTTGCACCCTTCACACTGCCAGCGAGTACCGTCTTTGCTGTGGGCTAGCGAACTACCACGTTTTCAGTGAAGCAAGTGACCATTCAAATGGTCTTAGGCTGGCAACCTATAATGAAACACAATAGTATCCCAGTGCCTGCAACACCTCCACAACACATTCAATGGACTGTGAACTACTGCGGTGTCTGCAGTCCGGCTTCATCTATTTGAGGTCTCAATGCTGACAGGGAAATTAGTATTGCTTCCTGTGGGACAAAGGGAAGAATGGTCTTAGCATTATGCACTATGCGAGTTACACAAATATTTCCTTATAGTGTTGAAGTAATAGTCATATTATTGACCTATTTATACTTGCTATCAAATATTATAGTTGGCATGGGCTTTGACTTCAAATATTTTGAGTCTGGGTGTCTGAATGCTATCTTTGTTCTATTCTCAGGTACATTATAACACTGTGTATTTGTAGTTCTATTACAGATGGTTTTGCTTTTCACGAGCATGTACACACACACAAAGGTGGGAGGACATCTCAGCCCTGAGATACATTAGTGTACAGTGTGGGTAGGCTGTTATCACATACTGCCATAATGATAGCATCATGTACCTCTGTTCTAATGGTTCTACTACCCTGGCCAGGGCAAGTATTGAGATAGTGATCGAACAAGAGTCTAACATCATCCACTTGCAAGTTCTCGTCACATTCCAGGCTGTACTCGAGGCCTTTCAACCCGCCAAACACTATTAACAGGTGTCTGTTTGAGGAGAAATGAGATAGATAACAAAAAGACAATAGCCACCACCGTACCGTAACAATGATACCAAGTTACTAATTGAGCCCTTTCAACAAGTTGTTAGGGATTAACAATTACAGTGGAGAGAGACAATGGGCTATTCTTAAAGTATGACCTGAATGGTGACAACTCAGGAATATCGTCTCCACTATCAGACGTCCCAACAGTCAGGTCATAGCCACCCTGAAATAAAGAGAATCTTAGGTTTGAACTAAACAAATACACATAATTGTTTGTACATACTGTATAGCGATAAATTAAAGGTATAGAAAATCTGTGATACAAGAGTTCATCAACAGCTGTATGTGACATATATACATACAAGTACAGCTTTTATTACACTTTCATAACGCACCTCAAACGGTGTTTCAGTGAATACGGCTCCAAAGCTGTGAGCAAACCTCACACTGTAGCCCCAGTACGTCCCAGCCTCCCTTTGAGGAGTAGCAGGTGATACTACTTGCCCTGTAAAGTACTTTAGATCTGTGAGTGGATTATTAGTTGTTTAGGTATGCATACATTAAAGTGTAGTGAGATAGCATGCATTGAGTTGAAATACATACTTGCTTTTGTGGGTTTGTTTAACTTGACAGTTACTCTAACTCCAGGCTTTAGTTGTTTATCAATTTGAACATTCTGTGCGGAAAACAAACAAAATTTCATACAAAAATAATAACATTAATCGAGAACCCATAATTCCTACACCGAATCCCCCTTCACTACCAGTAGTTCATAGTACGCATTAATTACAGAGTGAGAGTGGCACCTTCCTCATCCCACAGTCTACAAAGGACCCCTTTCTGCCGCTGGTTTTGATTGGTCGGTCCAAAACTACACCCTCTCTATACTCAGACTCTTCGTCTATGCGCATGTGGTGGGGACAGTCCAGAGGGTTCAACAGGCCTGGTTGATGAGCGGGACGTGAGTGCCAGTGAGAGAGAAGAAAGGGAGAAAAGGTTTAGCTGGTCTCATCCTCAATCAGTTTCCCTACCGACCCCATGGGATTGAACTGGGTATAATGAGGCTATAGTACTGCTATACAAACCTCCACCGCTTCCAGAGCACACACATCATTAAACTATACTCGTACCTACAAATTTCAAGTCTGGATGCATCGGAAACAATGCTTTTCTCAAGTACCTGTAGAAATATATTAGGAGAGTTTTTACCATATAGAATAAACAGTGAATCAGGGCTATTGTATGACTTTGTGGCATAACTGTCAATGACATCAACAGGTTAATAATATCAAGTATTGTGGCACTGCATCTTGTAAAATTAGTGCAAAGCTGCTTATTGACACTAGATCCCTTTTCTGGTGTGTATATATAGCAGGGTATCTAGCCTCATTCCCGGGCCACGCAGCGCAGTTGGAGGAGTCATCTCGCCTAGTTCCCAGGCTCGGAGAAGTGACTTCACCGACTGCTTGAGCTGGGAACGAGGCTGGGGGCATCTTGATAAGATACAACCACTTGTAGTACCCTTAACTATCAGCTTACTGTGGCGTTTCCAAGTATTGAAGGATTCGAGACAGGAATACATTGGGGTCGTTCTGACGCCTACCAACAGTGGGCAAGGCTGATTTCCTAGTAGTAAGTAAAGCATACAGAAATGACAGTACTTCGGGTGTTTACTTAGCCCCGTGAATATGAAAGTACCAGTCCCTATAACAACAATCGTGTAGGCATATTATCATCACTACCCCTGCACAAGATCTTTTGCACGACTCACCCAGTACTTCCGCCCTCATTAAAGACTATAATCTCGTCGATATTGAACACAGCTGCAGCCCTTGCAATCTGTAAAAGTCACAGTAAGTTGGTATAACAAACATGCTATAATATCACTCAACTAATAACATATATTGGCTACTGTATCACTATCTTTGCACATACCATACACACACACACTCATATATACACATACATACATACATACATACATACATACATACATACACACATACATACATACACACATACATATATACAGCATGTATATTGACTTCACTTTCAAACCTGCCCGGCCAAATATGTCTTCAGCTCTGCTGACTGTGCATTCTCAATGATGGAGCCTGGCAGGGCAATGCTCACGGTATAGTGCCTACCTGCTGTGTAGAAAGTATCACATTACTACACCAAATCAGCAATATGTGCAACATAATTACACATGTCGATTTTATGGAGTCAGAAGTGCTCAAGTGGTTTCTACTCATGGGAATGAGACTGAGTGTCCATTAATCATTACTGTGAGGAGGCCTGGGAATGAGACTGAGCGTCCATTAATCATTACTGTGAGGAGGCCTGGGAATGAGACTGAGCGTCCATTATTCATTATTGTACTGTAATGCTCAATATCTTTATGGAAGGGATCGGACACACTGAGCAGTTTACAAATCTTGATGGTACGTAGCCATGTAACCATGCCACTATACCAGAAGAATATTTCTTGCATTAGAGCTTGCACTTGATACTATCCTCCGCTATCTTGAGAGGCAACTGTGTATAGTGCAAAATTCAATGCCACATTATGCTCATATGCAATGGTGGTATAATCTAGTCTTGCGAGGCAGACCCTGTTCCAGTATAGCTAATGAACTATCTAGCCTTACTCTGCAAGAAGCAAAAAAAATAATTAAGCATCCATTGGAGACAGCATGAACACTGTCAGCCGCCTCATGCCGGCAATACTTTCCTGCCCCTCAAGATGGCGGCCGATGTCCTAGAGTGTCATACTAAAATGCATGCCCTCTATGGCCATAGTACCGTATGTGTACGAAAATACTTTATACTACCATATAGGGACATACTTACCTGCATAGGCTTTCACAGCCTCTGCCTCATCTTCTGAACATGTCGGTTCCGCAGGGTTGGGAGTGGCTTCTGGTTCTAGCTCCACCCCTTTCTCCCCCACCGTTGACATTATTTCTCCACATTTCCTCTTTTTCTTAGACCTTTTCGCTTTCTTGTGCCCAAACCCAGAGTCTTCCTGCATGTCCTGCAGCAGTCCAGATACTAATGAATTTATAGCTGGATCTATTAAATTCGGCACTATAAATGTACATCATATGATTTCAGCTAGCCTTTTCATACTCAATGAGCCGAGAGTATTTCATACCTGGTCTCTGGATCTCTTCATTCTGCCTGTAAACCGAGCACCCTGCGCCTCTTGGATAAAGCCAGCCCCCTTTAAATTTTCTGTGCCATTTGCTTATGGGTTTGTCACGCTGGACGATTACGTCACAGCCAAAGAGGCGGAGCTTTTAGGATATTAAACGTATCTTCAAAATTAGTGGGTGGAGCTAAGTTATCCCACTAATTTGGAAGATAAAAATGCAGGTGCCTCCATTGGGACTTTTAGGCTGCACATCTTGAAACCATTTCAAGGACAATTTTTCACAGATCAGTTGACTTCGGATATAAAAATTTCAGCTAAAATTTTAGGATTTGCAATCGAAATTCTTATTTTATACCTCTCGTATGGTTCATTGCATGATGTGCTGAGAGATTTACTACTAGTATCACGGCTACAGTGCTAAAAAAGAGTCTATGGAAGTCTGCTTTGGTGCGAGCATCTTGTGGCTGTTCACCTCCAATTTCATCCTAATGAGGAGCTCTTTCACTGGGATTCTCTCTGGTCTCAAGGCGTTGTCCCTGATCTTATCGGAGGAGAGAGCGCCAAGCAGTCTCTCAAACTCCTTTCTCTCCTCGTGCGTGGGCCACTTCATCTCCGACGGGTGCATAAACAAGGAGAGCATTGTCATGATTGAATAAATGGAATAATAGTCATACGACTCCGAGCTCTGTTTGTAGTAGTGACACACCACTTGATATGCAAACGAGCAGTCAGTTGCACCATCCAGCTGAATATTCGAAGCAGTTTTCGATTTCACTTCGGCTTCTGGAAAATCCATCTCCCCGCCGTCTTCGGTCTTCACTCTCACCGCAGGCAGGTTTGAAGGTGGTCCCAGTTCTTCGCTCTTCACGTTGAATCCCAGCGTCTGGGCGATGCATTCCCTGCAAAGCATCCTCTGAAGCATTCCCTGTCTCGGTCTTAGGGCCCCACCCACCAGCGTCACGAGCTGGAGCCTGTTGTGGTGATGTAAGGAGATTCTGAGCACTTGAGAGGTCAGCTGGTGGGCAACTCTCGTCCAGTTCTCTTCGGGGAAAGCTGCTACCGCTTCTCCGATGCACTGGGCAATGTGTACACTGGCATCTGCTTCTGCAACTGCACCACAGAATAGAGGGTCCAGGGATACGTTCAGTAGCAGATTTATCAATCTCACTAGTTCTTCTTCGGAATAAAACTCTGGGAGAAGTCGAATACATGTAGTGAGGAACTTTACAATGTTCTTGACATTCCCAACAAGTGATTTAGGTGGATGAAATACGTCATCGCAGTTGCCATCCCCTTCGTTCACTTCCATGACTTCATCGCACGGAAGCAGTCGGCTCTGATCCATTCCAAGACACACCAACACATCCAAGATATCAGCCAGGGAAGGAGGCCGGATGGAGGCTAGGTCGTTCCGTTGCGATGCTGCCTGCAGGAGTTGGGTTAGGCACTGAAAGGCTCTGTTGCTCAAGAGAGTGTCAGACGCCCTCGACGTGATCTGAAACAACCACTGCCACATGTTGGGATACTTGTAGCACTGTTCGAGCCATCCTCCGCTGATCATCATCCTCAGGGCATCCGGCGATTCCTGCATCTGTAACTGCTTCGAGATCACCCGTGCGAGTATGGACCCTCCCCCTTCCTCTGTGTCCTCCTCCCCCACGTCTATAAACGGAGGATACAGCTCTGTAACGAAAGACGGAGGATTTGCAAAGACAACTTTCCCTGGGGGTCTGGTCGGAAGGGGAGGGGACTCAACGTCACTAAGGGAACCCCCAGGGGGGAGGGAAGAGATTGAGGCAGGGAGATCGGTGCTGCTTGTCCGCTGAGCGTCACTGCCTTTGTCTTCTTCATAGTGGGCTTCATCTTCCTCCCACTGATTGGCCAAGGCTTTGATGCCTCCCTTCTGCTTTATTTTGTCAATCTGTTACAGAGTCGAGAAAGAAGACACCGTGTGCATTTTAAGAGGGAATAATGACACTCTCCATCCACCTACATGGATATGTACTGTAAGTAGTGGGTGTTGTGTGCTGACAGAATAAAGCAGGCGGATCCGAGGTACTTGCACCACTAGGGTGCATTAAGCTACCGAGTCTCAACTTGACCTTTAAACCTGGGTCACCATAGTGCGGTGTAAGAAGGTTAAATTGTTAAACTGAGAGAATAATTAAGTGTACATTTGGAATTGGCCTAGGTTTTACTGGCAAGTACTACTAGTGAGTTTCGTAGCTATATAAAGCTCGCCTAATGCTCCTCTGCTCAGTAGCTCCAATAGCTCAGTGGGTAGGAGCATCTGGCTAATTAGCCTTGTTCCCAGGGATGGGCGTGGCCTGGGATGGGTGTGGCCTGAGAATGAGGCGAGATACTGGCTTCATTCCCCCAATGTTTTTTCCATCTGGATAAACGACCAGCAATCATTGGTTGTTACACTTGAAAATAGGGTACAGAACAAAATTGCGGAGTGGGGTCCAGACAGACCTACCGCCCGATCAACAGCTACGTCTAGATCACGACTTCTACGATTCTCACCTGTTTCGCCATCTCGGTTTTCACTGCGATGGACTTGGAGAGCTTTCTTACTTCCCTACACAGCTTCTTACTCTTACCAAGCGAACTTTGGTAGCCGTCAACAGGCTGGGGAAGGAAATACAGGCTAGACTAAAACAAAACAAACTATAATGTACACAAGATTCACTCTTCAGTAAGAGTGCTGACCAAAGTGTGTTACAGTGGAACCCCTCTAATCAAGACTCCCTGAAATAAAGATATCACTGGCTAAAGGAAGTAACTTTGGGTTAAACCTGGGCACAGAAAATTTGTGGTTCAACTGGCTGCCTCTCCGTACAAAATATGTCTTCTTGTTCGTGTTTAGGCTATCTACATACTTTGCATGACTAACTGCGTCAACTGTGACTCATAAGCTGGGCATTGAAGTGAAGAATGTTTTTTTTTTTGTTGGGAAGACATTGCACGTGGAGTCACGCCCCCTAGGGGGTCCCCCAGGAATTTCTGTGGCTGGCCCCAAAAGGCTTACTAATAAACTACTGAGTGTATAAAAATTATCAGAGGGGGAATCCCAAGACAGCCCCCCCTCCTATGAAACCCTGCACATTAAATATGCAAATGTATGAGCTTCCTGTCAGCCCTCTAGCCATGATGTAATGATCAAGACGACACACCTTTAACGGAGAGAGCTCGCTAGTAGCCACAGACATGGCGCCAGCAGGCACATTTACATTCACTCGGAGGTTGGAAACGGTAGACGACTCTGAAATCACACAAGCAGATTCCGAAGCTTGTGCTAGTATTGGGGTCACTGGCAGACCGGGTACGGAATTCATGGCTTCAGCACTAGGCTCACTAACGATTAGGTTTGGTTTTGTCGGGGTGGACGGAGGGAAGGATGGCTGTGTCTGCACCACCTGAGAGCTTTGAGATGAGGTCTCGGATTCGGCCATGTCGATTTGTGGAAGGCAATCATCGCTGCTGTAGTTGCCATCATTTGGAGACAGGTCAAAGTCTGAGTCATCACTCACATACCCTGTATGCGAAGACCTCTTTTCACCAGCACGGTGGCTTTGCTTGGGAGGATCTGCTGACGCCATGGCTTGCCAAGATCAGGTTTAGTTGTCGAAATGGCCTGGAAGATCAGCACGGATTCCACACTGGCAGCCTGGTTACACAGCTGGCCTATCATAACATGACCCACCTCACGATCAGTGCCATATGCGTGCCATGTGCATTTTCAACTTCCCGCCTGTAAGCAAAGTATACGGAGCTGTGCTCTATTAAGAATAATTGGGACAGCTGCACACAGGAGGAGGCGGCGAGTGGCGGGCCTGCCACGAAAGATGAGCTCGGGACTGAATTATGCAAGAAGGATAGCACGTCTCAGGGCAAGAATATTTGGTGGAGTGGTCAGAAAGACCTCAAAACAGTGAGTTTCTTCTCTGGACTGTATTTATATGCACTCTGACTGACATCAGTGACATAATTATGCTCGCCCAGTAGTATAGTATTGCCTACAATTCGGTAACGTAATTTGCAGGCTCAGTTTAGGTTTCAGCATAGATAATACACACGTGCTTTATCTATGGTTTCAGGGACCATTTAAACATGTACTATAGGCTATGCTATACAGCAGCATTACAGCCCAGGCTCCCCAGCCAAGCAGGTGAGCACATTACAGCCCAGGCTCCCCAGCCAAGCAGGTGAGCACATTACAGCCCAGGCTCCCCAGCCAAGCAGGTGAGCACATTACAGCCCAGGCTCCCCAGCCAAGCAGGTGAGCACTCGGGCCTGTTAGCATGAAAGTCATTCTACATGTATATTCTCTTAAAAAGGCAGCCACTATCGCTGCAAATATTAATGGCAGTATTTCTGTACCTTGTGACCAGGTAACTTTTTGTTGCTTACACACATTGTAGTTAACGTAGCTGGTTTAGAGTGGTCTTGTTCCCAGACTGCATTCCCGGACCCTCCTGGGAATGAGACTAGATTTGAGGTAGCCTCGTCCCCATGCCACCACCCCCCCCCTCCCCCCCCCCCCCCCGAAGAGTGGCGCTTCCCCAAAGTGGGACCTACTCTACAATGTGGACTGCATGCATGTCCCCGTCACTAAGACCTACGTCTCCCTTTCTTCCAGAGACTACCGAGTGGTGGAGGTGTTCTCCAGGCGCCCTCCAGAGCAGTATCTGCCCAACTGGTACCCCCCTCTCGGCCGCTACAGCTCCATCCTCTTCAGACTCAGACACCTGGGCCTTTACAAGGACGATCACCAGGTCAGCTCTTTAGAGACATGAAGAACTCTATAATTCGCTAGCACCATCCCAACACTGATAGGAGGGAGTTCAGGAGACCTATGTAAAATTAGCCCCGCTTGAAATAAACCCATTATTATAGAATTTCAACGTAGATATACGTAATATGACTAGTTCAAACTCTAGGCCAGAAAAAGTCCAAGAGTTTCTGACCCAGAGTTTGAGCTAGTCATATATGCTGTATCTTTTTTACCAAGGACCTATAATCTTTGGTGGGTGTACCTGTTAGACCGTACGGTGCCTTCATCGTTGGTGGGTGTACCTGTTAGACCGTACGGTGCCTTCATAGTTTTAAGATAAAATCTGGTCTGATATCTAGGGGGAAACTTGGAGTTAGGGGGGATATCCCCCCTTTCCCCCCCCTGTATGACACCCTCCAGACAAACTCTAGGCCAGAAAAAGTCCAAGAGTTTCTGACCCAGAGTTTGAGCTAGTAAAGGACAAAGGTGGTGGGTGTACCTGTTAGACCGTACGGTCTTACTGGTTCATAGTTGTTTGTTTGTCTGGCTGGTGTGTAGGATTTCATTGAGGAAATGCAAGCACAACGGAAGGCGAGGGGAAAGGGACCGCCAAAGAAAGGTGTGTGTGTGTGTGTCTGTGTGAGTGTGTGTGTGTGTGTGTGTGTAGTTCTTACCTGAGTTATAAGGGAGAAGGTAGCTAGCCTTAGCCAGGGTGCTGAGTCAGTACGATGACACTGCAACGTTGGCATAACATGCGTAATTACGTCAGCGATCCGAGCTGCTACGTACGTATGCGTTCTGAGCACGAGCTGTACGTAAGGGGGTGGGGTGTGTGTGTGTGTGTGTGTGTGTCTGTGTGTGTGTGTGTGTGTGTGTGTGTGTGTGTCTATGTGTGTGTGTGTGTGTGAGTGTGTGTGTGTGTGTGTGTGTGTGTGTGAGTGTGTGTGTGTGTGTGTGTGTGTGTGTGTGTGTGTGTGTGTGTGTGTGTGTGTGTGTGTCTATGTGTGTGTGTGTGTGTGAGTGTGTGTGTGTCTGTGTGTGTGTGAGTGTGTGTGTCTGTGAGTGTGTGTGTGTCTGTGTGTGTGAGTGTGTGTCTGCATGTGTGTGTGTGTCTGTGTGTGTGTATGTGAGTGTGTGTGTGTGCATGTATGTGTGTCTGTGTACATGTGTATGCGTGTATGTTTATGTGTGTATTGTGCCTGTAATCTCATACAGTATTCCATAACTTATTAGTACTATGTGATTACATTTCAATGCGACACTCTACGTGATCATTATTGCGGCCATCAGCACATTATTTACAGCCATTCACGTTAGTATCTGTGTGTGTGCTTACATACTATACATTAGTACACAACCCTATTCATTGAATTGTATTCTGAGAGCCTCTGCTCAGCCAGTCCTCGGTAGTATAGTGGTGAGTATCTCCGCCTGTCACGTGGAAGACCCGGGTTCGATTCCCGGCCGGGGAGGCAGCTTTTTCTTCTTTTTGTTTTGTTTAATTCTGCTCGTCCCCAGGCCCTGCCTCGTCTCCAGGCCCATGTGCACGTTTCACTTTAGCTACTTGTAGGCTCGATATATTTTTGCACGTGCATGACACGTAGGGTAGAGGGGTGAAATTTTGCGCGGGAGAGGACAGTTGCAGTTCTCAGGCACTGAAGGAAGTAGTTTATTGTACTCTTTTCTGAGTTTGTACCACAGACTGAGTACTGAAGCAACGTCTCCCACAGAAGTATAGCGTCTTTCGATCAGTCTCTGCCCACACATAATAATCACGTTACAAAATGTACCAGTCTCGTGCACATGAACGTCTCGAGACGAGACTGCTAATCTCACTCTCACTTTATACTACGTAGTATTTCTGCCGTGCCTCTGTAGCCGTGTGTAAGCCACCCCCTGTTTTCTGAGTCCATGGACTTATATGTACTTAAGGACTTTGTGCAGAGAAAAAAATATTGACTGGAATTTGTCTGTGTGTTTTTAATCTCACACATATGCAGGGCAGGGGAAGAGAGCCAAGAAAAAGGGAAAGTAGACTCATGTTTCACTGCTGCAGTATCTCATGTCGCATTCTGTGTCACCTGCCATTCCTGGAATTCCAATTATAAATTATTCAAATTCGTCTTGTGCCAGACATTAACTGTTATTGCACTAGTAGCTCTACACTGTGTGCTTGCTACTTCAAGTGCCAAGGTTTTTTTACTTGGGGGAGGAGACTGAGACCTGTGAATTGAAGGAGTTCTGCTCCCTCACCCCAGAAACATCATGCTTTACATTGATGGCTCTCTTGAGGTTGATTCTGAGGCCATTTTATAACCTCTGAATTCCACATGGCCATTCCGGGTCATGGATAATATTATTATGTTAAGTGATATAAGGCTCCTCGTTCCCAGTCCCCAGTCCCAGCTTTTTTTCGCATGGAATAATGCGAAAAAAGGTGAAAAAAGCTGGGAGTGTAGACTGGGAATGAGGCTAGTTTTGGGCACCATCTCGGACTAATTAGCTGGTGCATGCAACAAGGTAGCCTCATTCCAAAGCTCGTATTATTTTAGTCCTTGTAGCCTCATTCTATGTGGATTTGCAACACTTAAAGTATAATTATCAGCCCGACAATATAGTGACTTCAGACAGTAGTAGCTGGAGGGCGGCTGGGTACAAGACTAGTTAGACAGTGCTGGAAACCACAGAATGTGCTTTGTTTGTATATAGTCCTTAGCTGCGTACGTGCTCTTGTGCGAGGAGGAGGAGGAGGAGGCTCATTGGCTCAAAGGCTGTGACCTGTTGCCCCTCGTGTAGGAGGATTGAGTCAGGGCATGAATAATGTTATGAGTGAATGAATAGCGTTGCACCCAAAACCAATATGTTTACTACGCGTTTAGGGTGACATGACGTAGGCTTACACATGCACAACTATTGTGGTGCCAATAGGCTGTTGCTGGTCACGGTAGGCTAGCCATAGATATTAGAGTCCACGTGGACTCTAATATATATCTATGGGCTAGCCAGCCGCAGTCATTTAATTATCCCTTAGAGTATAGTGTTAGTACTTTCTTGCATTTCATTGGTCAATTACAGGTCTCTAAATCTCATAGAGACCTGCTAGAGAAAAGCAGGTCTCTATATATAGAGACCTACAACTTTTACAAGTCTGTGCTCTCAGGGTATTCCTGAAGGTATTTACTATTTGTAGAAGTTGTTTACTATAGGCCTGGAGGCTGCATGCAAAACTGTTGCTAGGGCTACACTCTAAATAACTTAGATACCTCAACCAATGGGATCTACGGGCTTTAGAAACCCTCGGGCCCTTAGTAGCGCCCTCACTTCGCTCGGGCGCTACAGCCTCGGGCCCTTGGGTTTCTAAAGCCCGTAAGATCCCTTGGTCTCGGTGTCTAACTATTATTTAGGGGACGGGCCTAGTGCAACTGGTCAGTTAAAATAAAGTCTTGACAGTTGGATGTCACATATCCGTGACAATAGTCCTTCAAGTGTTAACATAGCAGTAGACGTGGCCACACTTTATTTAAACTGACCAGTCTTAATAATAAGTCTGCTGTGTGCACAGAGGTTCAAAGTCATGGGCAGTTGCGCTACACCACACTCCATTATTGTTGAATAGCTGGTAGGCTAGACCATAATAATTCGGATTTATTTTGTATGAGAATTATGGTGCACGGACGCAGTATCTAGTGACAGCACAGATTTCTTGGTGACAGTGAAGCTGCAGCCTTATGAGCCCCGCCCCTAACGTCACATGATTTACTAGCCCCACCCACATTGATTTCCTCGCGAAGACGTACAAGTACTCGTCGGAGAAAGCGCTTGAACACTCATAGACAGTAGACCACTGAAATCGAGAAAGATACTCAGAATCTTGGAGCCTATAAATCGTAAGTTGCAAATGTTTGTATGACTGTGTAATAAATAATCTGCGAGCGAAGACAGAGATTGCTAACCGAGCAGCGCAAATCGGTGAGCCGATTAGCCAAATGTGATTTTGTTTTAGCTAAGGTTCCAGGAGGGTGTGTGAAACTGGTCTTAGCAGAGTGAGTTCAGGAGCTTACGAGCGCCGCAAAGCCTTTGTATTATGGGCTCCTGGTGTGATAGTAGGTCTGGTCTGGCTAGTCATATCTCCCGGGCATGCTGTGTTGAACTAAGTTGGCAATGTCAACCCTATAGCACCTGAGACCTGGCCCGGCTTAGACTGCAGGGGTCAGCTGAAGAACATAACCAGGCTTAGGATTAGGGTAGGATGGAGTCAGGCTATATATACAGCAATCAAATTCTTTAATTGATCCGACTATAGTAGTTTCTCATTATCATAACATGCTGTGTGAAGAAACCTATATAATGGAGACTGGGAATAGAGATAATATAACGCATGGTTTAGAACTTCAAATACTTACTCCCTTTCTGTGGGTGAGATACTCCTTATAAACTATTGCAGTATAAACTGGAACATTAAATTAATGCTAGTCCTGGAGATGTGGTTATACTGTGAAGGACAAACAGATACCTACTGGATCGGGCCAAACAGAAGCCACTGTATCTAGCTAATGGTTAATGATTATCATTGCTGTCCTACTCTCTGTGATGTTCACTCAGAGTGGTATGATCCGCTTCTCATGAATAGCACAGCAGGCAGATGGCACAGCCTCTGGCATGAGCAGTGCAATAACTATGAATCTACTCATGGCATTCACGAGAATGAATACCTGGAACTGAAGTGTGTGTTTGCACAGGATCTCATCGGCTATATTTTCCTGTTTGTGCCCCAGTTCCCTTCCTCGCTGTATTCACAACAGTCTGAGATGAAGAAACCAGACTGGTGACTTGCGAAACGCGTATTCATGGTTGGGTTGGAAATGGGTGTGGCTGAGGTGTTCTGTATTGTAGTGCGTATGTATGACAGATAAGGTCTTTGTTTATGAATTCTCTGCATGTTTGGGTGTTTGTGCAAAGACGGTACACGAGCTGCTCCCACGTGTGGTGGAGGGGTGGATGGCTGTGATGTCGAATGAATTTTAGGAGCTTTTTTTATTGTTGTTTTTTTTTTATCAGGTATGGAAAGAGTAGAGGAGTGTTTTTTTTAAAGAGTGGGGGGGGGGGGGGTAGAGGGGAGGGGACATCAATAGGTATCTGCATCTCTTGGTCGTATTCCTGTCTGGTCTAGAAGTACAGAAAAACATGAGTGATAATGTTTTCATTTGCATAATCACTTTACCCGTTTGCGCAGCTGCTAAAATGGGAAGTGTCGTGACCTCTGAAATGGATATGTGTACCTGATCGGATAGCTAAGACGCTTCATTAACTGTAACCATGGAAGCAATAGTATCTACCAATGTTGGCATCCAACATTAGATTCTGTTTCCTTAAGCAGCCGCTACTTCATTAAGCCCCTCTCCAAACCCGATCTTTCTCCCAGCAGGCTCCAAGACTCTGACAAACAACTCGGATTCGACACACTCAGCTACACAACCTTCGTTGGAGATATGGAGGCCGAGATTGACCCAAGAAGCTCCTATGGGGGTAAGTATTGCACTCACTATCTGAGGCCGAATTATGTCTTATTTTTTTAGAATCTGTTATGACTGTTATTGGGTGAACACTTTAGTAATGGGCAGTGTATATGGTATGGCCTCACCCTTGTCCTGAGTTTACCCTAATCTTGAGCCAAAGACCTAGTGTCTATTTTCTGTACATGTACATGCAACTATTAACTCTCCCTACAGCCACCCTAACGTCTGTAAGCATAGGTCTAAATCACATTGTGTATTGGGTTTGAGTCTGTGAACAATATGCATGGACTCGAACCAGAGAATGCGTAAACCTGAACCACAGTACGCATAGATCCAAACCGCAGTATGCATGGACCCGAACCACAGTATGCATGGACCCCAACCACTGTGACAGTATGCATGGACCCGAACCACAGTATGCATGGACCCGAACCACAGTATGCATGGACCCAAACCAATCCTCTCTGCTGTAGTAACATAAAGCAATGCAGCTCGGGGATCAGAGAAATGGCAGACAGCTCTGCACTTTGTTTACATTGGTGATCCCCAAAGAGATTGGCAGAGTGTGCACTGCGCCTGGGTCCAAGTGCAGCCCATATAACTAAACTTGACGTACGATATTGGCTCTATTTGGCTAAGAGGCGCGACTCCCACCGGCCCCCCACCTATGTGTTGGTAGGAAGCCCATTATGTAACCACTACCCATTTGAGTGCAGTAGTAATCAACTGTGGGAGGTTTAGTTGGCAGACAACTTTCTTTGACCCTCGAGCGTGGAACTCAGAAGTGGGGTCTGGCTACATCAGTAGCACATGTACCCAGCTATCGAAGATTCAGACACACTATAGGGTTACAATATCTGTCACAATTTAATGACCGGTAATCCTTACCATGATAGTATTGTCCCGAGTAGTATTATATACCAACTAGAAAACAAAATCAATTTACCGTTTTAGTCGAGTGCTTTATTTCTACCAAAAGAAAGCCTTGATAATATGGAAGCACATATGCTATCTGCGAGCCTGCTCCAATTAGCTCTTTCTATAAATGAGGAATCACTCTAAGTTGTAACTCTGACAGAGAAACAGAAGCCATGCTAGCAAATCCTTCATGCCACTTTCTTTGGGTGGAAACAGAAGCGAGCGGAAAATCATGTGGGGTAGACATCTGCAACAATGAACTGATAATTTGTTCAAAAGAATACTAATCATAGTTGACCAAAAACAGCTGATTTTCATATGAGCTAGCAACCTGACATACTTGACTGATATCCAATACTCTGTTTGATGTCCACTCACTCTTGGGCCCTTGGGTGGTATTCCTCCCTGTGAGTGGCTCACACACTAGTGTCTGCCGTTTGCTTCAGTAGAAATCGTTCATGCATGCCCTTCTCTGCTGTTTTTCAAACCAAAAGAACCATGTGTGGCAATCGTTGGGACTATTACTGTTTTTGAAAACCATGCTGACGTCTGCTGTAGACCAATTTTGTGAAGCACTGGAGTATGAAATTTGCATGGTACTGTTATAAGCTAATTTTTGTAACAAAATGGTTATACTGTGTTTACGGATTAATGTAACAAGTTCATAATGAGTTATCGTCTATATTCTTCGTGGCAGCAATTCCTCGTGCGACCCCGCCACACACACCCAGCCATCAAGTCGTAAGCATCTGATTCACTCCTTGCTCTGTTCTGTTGTTACCCAACAACAAAAGCCACTTTGTGACACAAACTACATTTTGCGAGGTTTCTATAATCAAGCTGTTTCGGGGAATGATAGAGACTGTATTGTTGTGTTAATTACTACATAGCTTGCAGACCCCACTGGGATGTGGCTCTGGTGAAACGCCATCCGCGAGAAGCCAGCTGATGTGGAACAAGCTGTTCATACACACGTGTCAGCTCAAAGAGCACAGTCACTCAATCGAGAACATAATATAAACAGTCATACCAAGAAGTAGTCCCAGCCCACCTTTATGTATGAGCCCACCCCTGAAAGTATATATAAGACCACTCATAAGCAGGAACTTATACGTCAGATGCACTAACTCTTTGTTTCCACACACAATCTCACCCCTATCTTTTGAAAGTAAATGACATGTAGGCTAATATATGCTTAGAGACCCACAGGCTTATGCTTACCTGTCCCCTGGGTTCGTTGACCTATGGATACTTACGTCTGTGCATGTGCACACGTTCTCCCCAGCTGCAGCGGAAGGCCTGACAGAGATGGCACACTTGGTGATGGAGAATGAGAAGCTCCGCCGCAAGCTGAAGAAGGCCCACCATCGCCGGGATCACTATGCCAGGCTCTACTACCGAGTGCTGGCAGAGCTGGACGAGACTAAGTGGGAACTCAGCGTCGCTAGGGGGAAGATACGAGAGCTGAGGTCGCAGGGTGAGTGAGGGGAGGGGAGGGGAGGGGAGGAGAGGGGAGGGGAGGAAAGGAGAGGAAAGGAAAGGAAACCAGTAGGAGTTGAGCACGGAGATCTATAATGGATGGATTGAGTGGGCGTCAGGTCAGGTAAGGCCGCATGATGGGTGGCAATGAGGGGGTGTGAAAAACAGTTGGCAGGACAACTGGAGTAGGAGTAAAATCTCACTTTTGAGACTTCTGTTTCAGCCCTTCGCTGTCGCTGTTTGCAGACAGGTTACATCCATTTAAAGCATGGTATCTGCCAGGGCATACCCATTAAATTGATCAAATGTACGTACAAGCAGACGGCTGTCTCGGTACATGCAGGTAAAAGCAGGTGTAGCTGTCTCTTGGGTAGGGACCAGTACATTAGGCCAGCATAACTCAGGGCGAGTCGAGCGCTGAGTACAATTAATATTTAGGTAAAGTTTAATGTAAAATAATTAAGGGGCAATACTCAACTACTTGCGTGTGTTCTCTGCTGAATGTGTTCTCTTGGAGGATTGTAAGCAAACTCTACCACTGATAGTTAATTGTCGAGTGTTGGCTCTAAACTGAAGGCTTTATAATGAGCATGATGGGTTATAATCAGTCATGTGAGCAACATAATAGGTCACATGATGGGTTATAATCAGTCATGTGAGCAAGCATAATAGGTCACATGATCAGGAATAGCATAGCATAATGTGCTGGTCGCTACTCTTGGGTGGGTCCTTTGGAGCTGTTTATGTAAGAAACAGTGCACAGATGAGTCTAGCTTCTCAATTAATAACATCACTACATTAATGGTAACAATTACTGACTTGCCGGGCGTGATAGCCTTCCAGTGGAATGCGACGATGCGACCAAATACCTCCATTGTAGATGCTGCAGGGTTGCCAACAGCCAAGTTCCTCGCCCACGGCCTGTAGCTAATGCGCAATTACACGCCACAATCGCCCATAAAGTGGCTCGGTTGCTAGGGAAACTAACCACTGCTACTCCCTTTTGTTTCCTTGATTACCTAATGCGTCCTATTTAACCAAATCTTGCCCTCAGTAGTGCTCACTGTTGTGGCTGGTGCAGCAGACCTTTCATTGGTAATTGCATGGGAGACCATGCGATAATGATAACCAGCATCGATTCTCGAACTCTGTATAGTAACCCATGAGTTAACTGCTGGAGAAATGCTTAAAAGGGAAGAAACCGATAGGAGTTGAGAGCAGCCTAATTAATAGTTCAAAGCAGCCTAATTAATAGCGCATATTAGGTATCGTATGATTATGTAATGTTATTGTATTGTTTATCCAACATATCAAAACAACAACAGCCTCAGCAATAACAAAAAACAAGCTTTTCCCATGCCCACACTTGAGTAAAGTGGCTTAGACAGAACTGACTATGAAAACCGGAGAAATTGTTAGGATGCTTTGACAACCACTAAGCGTAAGTGGTACAGAGGTTATCAGCTGCATTCCCACTGCTTACCACTAATTGCTGCCCTCTACAGCTGGTGATTGACTAGATGTGAAAGATCGTAAAAACATTTTGTAACTTTCAGGAGTGGCTGGTTTGCACACTAGATCCCGTCTGGAAGTGAGCATAATCCCTCACAACCTTACAAGAATCCCTGGTTGGATTAGAATACTGTATTTTCAACAAACCTGTCCGTCATGACAACGTACGGGAGAGTATACATGTCAAACTAACCCAAAGTGACTCCAGGACTTTTCGTGAATCAAGGGAGGCTTGCATTGGCCTTCATTTTGTTTTGACACTAGCCGTCCCTGCTTATGGCTCCTCACAGTTATGTTTGTTAAGATGTAAAGAGATTCTTACTATTGAAAAAGAAAACAGGTGGGCACTTGTTTGAGGATGTACAGATTAGGTCACCTAGTTACTGTAGTTCACTCGACAGCAGTTCAGCGGAAACTGAAGCCGGGGACAGTGGTCTTGTACTCAGGGGTGGGCATGCTACCTGCTACACTAAACAGACTCTATTTAACAGTATACGTTATTGGATACCTATATCGATGTCATATATTTTGTCTTTGCAACAAAATACTTTGCATTTTTGCCCGACATTCCTCCAGGCTTCAGTAGACATATGGGCTTTCTTTTCAGGCCTTGCAACACGAAATGTATATCGTTAGCTATCTCCGGAGAAAACGATTGGCTGTTTCTGGTCTCCATAGCAACATAATATACCACAGACTCTCTACTTCTCCATGACTCATTGAACACAAGAAGCTAAAACTGTGGGATCACTAACATTTACACACGTACATGTCCTAACATTTACACACGTACATGTCTCTACTGTTTATTTACTACACTCTATCTGGTTCACATAAAGCCTCAATGGTGCGTGGCTCTCCCAAACTCCAAGGAGCAGACGTCTACTTGGGAGGTAGAGAATCATGAATAGCTATCGTCCCTTTGGGAATTTGCTTAGTGTAATGTCTGTTGCATGTGTGTAGTATGTGCGAGAAAGAATGTGTGTGTGTGTGTGTATGTATGTATGTGTGTGCATATATGTGTGTGTGTATGTGTGTGTGTGTGTGTGTGCAGAATTGATAGTAAAAATGTGTGTGTTAGAGTGTGTGTCATCAAACGTTGTTGAGAAGTGGGAGGTAAATTAATTGCACCTTTACAAACCAAGTATGGGCTCAAGCTGAATTAATTTAATTCTGCCAGCCTAAGAGTTGTGATCTGCTCTAAGACAGCTGCGAGGTAACCCTAGCAGGTATCAGCTAGTGGAGAGGTATGTGATTACTCACTGCAAGAGGATAAGAGTTTGCAATTTGCTCTTGAACTCGCAGTCGGTATCACCTTTCAGACTACCGTGATTCGGCAGTGAAAGGTATCAGACTTCACCGGCCTTTTCACATCCTCCTAAGATGGTAATCCAGCTTGCATAATTTATTGTGCCACTGGCTACTAGTGGAGATTGGAGACAGGTTCAAAGCAGTGTGGGTCTTCACGGCATCTTGTAGTATTGTGTATGTGTGTGGGCACAGTGCACAGGTTGCCCCTGGGGGCATCATTCTTGACAAAGTGGTTGTTTTTCCATTGGGAGATCAGATGATGGAATTCCTTTCAAATAAAGGTCGAAGGGTGATTTGAGAAGTCTGCGTGTAAGACAATCTCTTTTAGAAACAAGAGATCTAAGGAGCAGTATCAAACTCTTTTGCACCTGTTAAATTTGAGTAATGGCAATTTAGCTGTTGGTGATTTGGCTAAAATGCTCTCTGCTGGATCTTCACTCTCCCTTTCTCTTCTCTCCTACAGTCACTGTCACACAGCAGACCGGCACCAGTAATGGATCCGGTTCCCAGCACCCAGGACCTACCCATTCCAATGGATCTGATTCCCATACCACTAGTCCTGATTCCGGTGCCTCTCTCTCTCCCAGAATCGAACCGGTCAACCCGCAACCCTTTACCCACCAAAACAAAGCCAAGACCTTGCCTGCCAACTTGAGACACACAGGGTTAGAAGTCACTTTGAATGGCTTCAAACCCAACGTACACAAGAATGCATGGAACGTGGACTCTCAACAATGCCAACAAGACGAACCCGATTCCAGACCACAAGCTGTCCAAAACGAACAGATTCCAAAATCGCCAGTCGCTCCCACGAGAGCCGTACACCAGCTTGCCTTCTCCATACCACACCTCGTAAAACCCTTCAGCTTCTCTCAGGGAGACCAACCTTTCGGCAGCCCCTTCCTGTCCACTAACAGGAAATCCTCTGCTCCTGCTCCTCCCCCTGCCCCGCCCACTGGATCCTACTCCCTTTCGCAAGAGGTCTTTGTCACCTCTCCACCCCCCAGTGCCAGACGACCAGCGTTCCAGAGGAGCTTGAGCATGTCTCAGGCGAGTCGGTCACGCCCACCTCTGTCAGCGTCTGCTCACTTCAGGTCTAGGACAGCCGGGTACGAGAAAGGTTTCTTCTCGGGGGGCGACGTCCTCTCGAGCCCCGAACTGTCTCACACGTCTGCTTTCAAGAAACCGATACTGAAGAGGGTACTACCACCTCAGAAGCAACCGCTACATCCACAGCCTCCTCCAGAACCACGCCCCCACCCCGACCCCCACCCCGCCTTATCTCGCTCACGCTCTCAACCAGACCCACACTCACTCTCCCACCAGCAGCAACAGCACCCTCTCCCTCAAACTCACACTCGCCCCCATCCCAACCCTCAACCCCACCCCCAATCATCACAGCCTCCTCCCCACCCCCGCCCCCACTCGCCATCGCAAACTCTCCCCGAACCATCTCCCTCACACTCCCAACCCCACCCCCAGCACTCTCACCCCCACAACCACCCTCACCAGCTCCCTCACCCTCATCAGCAGCCCCGCCCCCACCCTAACTCTCACCCCCACCCCCAGCACCAACACCCTCCCTCCCACCCTCCCTCCCACCCTCACCCTCACCCTCACCCTGCTTCTCACCTACAACTCCAACTCGACACCAACAGCATACCCTCAGGCAACCAGACATGCCAGAGCCCGAGTGCTGTCTCTCGAGCCTCCGTCTCGAGTGCCGCTAGCAGCACTGCCACACTCTATGGCAGCAGCACTGGGCTACAGGACCATTTCCACTTTGAGAACTTGTCTGGTGTGCAGCTGCTCGATCTGCTGGCCGGGATCAGTGACCCTGCGTGCGACATCGTAAAGTTGGAGTGAGTTTTGTTTATATGTAGGAGTGGGGGGAGTATGATTGAAAGTTGATGGGGTAATTTGTTCCAATGGAGCTCACGCACTACTGCTATTGTGATTAGCCTCGTCCCCAGGCTCTGCCCTTGAAAATCACACCGTTTTAGGGAGTGCCTGGGAATGAGGGATGCAGCTGTGAAAAATACGCTGTCCGCTACGGAGAATTAAACCTCCTTACACTCGCACGAAAGTAAGATATTAGTGTAGCACAAACAGTACTGAAACAAACAGTGCTCCTAGCAGTAGCTACGTAGCTATGGAGTGCATTGGAGCCCCAGTCCACTCCACCTGCTTGTGAAGTCAGTAAGTAGTTGCATACTCTTGGTAAGTCTCTATGACTCTTAATAGCCTTGTTCACATCGACATTCAGTCTGCACTCCGCAGGTTTTTTCCTCACTTGTTTTCCTTACAACGTGCGCAAAAAGCCACAGACCGAGAATAAGGCTAACTTGTAATATTATCACGGATTTTGTCACGATAGGATCTCAAATTACATGCTAAAAATAATTTAATTTCTTTTTCTCTCTGTTGCTCCCTGCAGGGTGGCCAGCAGTGGACTGGGGCAGCCAGAGGCCATGAAGCTGTTCTGTAAAGACTTGCTCAGAAACAAATCCATAGTGGAGCTAAGGTGAGCAGGAAGAAACACCCGTCTGCATAATATTTCTTGAATTGTAAGTTTCATACACTCAGGATTTAGCTAATAATCTTGTTATGCATGTACAAAGATGATCTTGACTGACTGAGATCAAATGCTTCAAAACCACTGTTTGTGCAATTTTCAGAGTAAACCATCCCATGTATAACTATCATCATGGCTGGCTTCTAACTGGTTTTATGAGGCATGTAGCTGTAATTCATGGAGTGAATACTTTAAACACGTGCAGAGCATGAAGTTGTTGAGCCATGCAGCACCGTGTACCTTAGTGAGAATGGCTCGGTTCTTGACAACAGACATATGTTCGAGCTATACACGTAACTTACTGTACTGTAGTGTTGCCAACCGTGTGTGAACTGCTGGCCATTGCACAGCTGCATTAAAGGCATGCAAGTACTATTGAGTCCTGCATTGCTACTCTTGCAGAGGTTGCAGATCACTGCACTGTTGATGTCTGCATTGTGTAGCCACCACGAAGGTCACTGCTGCCCGATGGTGCATGCAAAGTGACGTATGCTTCCACAGCTTCTAATGGTATACACAAAAAACACCTGTCATAAAGTTTTATTCACAGCTGTCAATGCTTGATTAAGTGAATATCAAATTCTAGCCTGCCAGCGGCACTCTCATATAATCAACCGCCCACGTCTGGTTAGCCCCGCCCTCATCTGGTCAGCCCCGCCCTCATTTAGCCCCCATCTGGTTGTTGTATTCTCTCATACACCTAACACTACTACCATGCCAGTATGCAGTCATGACATATTCACCACTGTCATACCATAAAACACACTGTGTAGAAAGTGACTTAATTTGGTCGCGCACTATCATACGGGGATGGTAACCGTTCCCTTTTCCTCCTCCCACGTACAGCCTACCCAGCAATGGGATCAACCTGGAGAGTCTGAGGGTCCTCCTGGAATGTGTGCAGCACTGTGACAACATCAGAGAACTCATGTAAGCTGGTGACACTGGCGTTGGTGGCTTTCAGTGCCAACCGTCGTCATCATCTGCAGCTAAATGAGATCAATACTGGGGCATGTTTTGTTATTGAGGCAATGTTAGAGCAGACCCTAGAGACAGCTATTTCTAAGGCTTATGTGTCAGGTTTGGAATCAGGTATTGACACTGGAGTATGCCCGTTCCCATTCCGAGGTCAATAATGCCAGAGACCCTGTTCCATACCTGACCTAAGAGGCAGAATAGTCCTTGTACCAAGGCTGGATTTTTTTCCCAAGACAGGTTTATAATATTATTGACCCTATATGTTTTTATGCAGCTAGCTACAAATGCTGACTACCAGTTTCGTTACACACACACACAGACTTCGCAACAACTCTATAGGGAAGGAGTGTGCTGAAATTATCAAGGCTTTTCTCACGAAAGCAAACCTGGACTCTTTGGTGTAAGCTACCTCCTGCCCATTTTGTCACAAAGTAGCATCCAACTCACGTAATTATTACACCGCTATTACAGATCCTTGATACTTGTAATTTTGAATTCCCAAGCTCCAGAGCAGAATGGAGCTTGGGAATGAGGCTACCAGAGCAGAATGGAGCTTGGGAAGGAGTCTAAGAAAGAGGCTACCATAGCAGATATGGTAGTCTCATTCCCAAGCTCCATTCTGCTAAGGTAGCCTCTTTCCCAAGTTCCATTCTGTGTAAAAAAAATTGTATGTGCATAAAATAAAAAAACGCGGTGGATTCCTAAAGAACTAGTTAGGAACTGCGTATAGCACATTAAGCAACTAAAAAAAAACAAAAAAACTCGGTAACCCAGCTGGGGAGGACCTTCTGATTACTAGTTAGATGCTCTTACTGTCTGAGCTGTTGAGCAGAGGTCCTGAGGAGCAGTAGTATAGCTACTAAGCTCGCCAGTTGCATTTGCCAGTAGCCAATTTCCCAGGTGCAATTTATTCTCTCAAGATCCTATTCATGGTTGGGTTTGACTTGAAACTCACGACTCACCCCTGTGCATGTGTCTACTTACTTCACAGTCTGACTGGCAATGAGATCGAGCAGTTTGGTCACCTGCTGAATGGAGGTCTGCCCAGTGACTTCACCATGGAGTGAGTGTGCTGTCTAGGAATTTCCAGGGGTGGTGGACATGGAGGCTAATGAACACTGTGCCTTATTAACAAGTTCACATACTATGAAGAAAATTAACAGTCTCTGGTTTGTCGAGGAAATCTTGGACTTGTACAAGTTCAAAGATTTCCTGATGAACAATCCAGAGACTGCTAATTTTCTTCACAATATTGACTACTCGCAAGTACCTCTGACGTGAGCTTGAAGCTGTAGCAGAGACCACTCCCAAGTTCACATACTGAAAAGATTTAGCTATCATCTACTCACATCAGGAAGCCATGCTGATTCAGTTCCGTAACCTAGTAACGAAGACTGTACATGCAGCTGCATTCCCAGGCCCTCACTTTATTTGGCTACACAAAGAGTATATGTAGCCAAGAAAAGCGCGGGGCTGGGAATGACTTAGCCTCGTACCCAGGCCACACCCCCCGAAAGAGTACGAGGCTAGGACTCTTTCTGGGGGGTGTGGCCTGGGTACGAGGCTAGGAATGACTATAAAGTGATATATAGACTTAGCGTAAATGTAGTAACCAGTCAAATTGACTATCTATCATCTCCCCAGATATGACACGACCGATGGTAGTGAGGACAGTGGACTAGTAGTGGCTGACAGTGAGAACGTTTCTGGACCAAATGAACAGTCTCTGTCACGGAGATATAAGTATCACCACTTTTGACGGAGAAATTGCAGCTGTTTTTTTTTTTTAAACCTTGAAGTGTGTTCAACTTCTCATCCAATTTTTAATGTACAGTGTGTGTTCCTCTATATATGGTTGTATCTATACTCATCCCAATATAATATTATTGTCTAGCTTCTTATCTTCCATGTGGCCAAATGCACACGAACTGCAGAGCTGAAGAGTTAAGTCCATGAGGGAGGAGGATGGGTTTTCAGCCCAGCCACTAAATGTATTGTGGGGGGGAAGGGATGGAAGTGCAGCTCTATAAGCAGGCATGTGCTCAGCACGCCCACACCTAGTTGTGTTCGTTTGTTGTTGTTTTTTTGGGGGGGGGAGGCTTCTCTTCGGTAGCAAAAGTGACGCATGGGCCTAGGTGCTAGCCTATTGAGGTTCACCACTGTACACAATCCTCTGTTGCACGCTGCCAATTCCAACCTATTGAGGTTCACCACCCAAAGTCAGTCTCCGATTACAACCTATAGAGGTTCGCCACCCAAAGTTTCACCAAAGTTTCTGCATTTACCAAAAATAGTTACCCTATTGACGTTCACCACTGTACACAACCCGAGGCTGATTACAACCTATAGAGGTTCACCACCCAAAGTCGTTTACAACCTATTGAGGTTCACCACCCAAAGTTTCAGCATTCAGCGTGCAAAACCCTAGGCTGTTACCCTATTGAGGTTCACCACTGTATACAAGCCGGGGTAATTACAACCTATAGAGGTTCATCACCTAAAGTCTGCGCAATGTGGCGGCCGTTTACAACCTATTGAGGTTCACCACCCAAAGTTTCAGCATTCACTGTGCAAAAAATGGGCCTAGGCTGTTACCCTATTGAGGTTCACCACTGTACACAAGCCGGGGGTAATTACAACCTATAGAGGTTCATCACCTAAAGTCTGCGCAATGTTGCAGCCGTTTACAACCTATTGAGGTTCACCACCCGAAGTTTCAGCATTCACCGTGCCCTATTGAGGTACAGAACCCGTAGCTGCAGTGTTGTTCAGCCGTTTACAACCTATTGAGGTATAACCTGGAAAAAAAAGGGCAACCCTCTTCTCCCAACAGAATCCTAGGCCATGTGACACTGCCACGTTAAGGAGGTCGTTCCGGCTGACCGAGCCTTCAGCCTTTCGGGCGCCTGTCCGCTATGGTACAGGGATCGTCATCAGGTCTGTTTAGTGTGCCAGGCTTTGGGAATCAAGGGAGGAACACGGACAGATCCTAGGCCGTACTGTCCGAGACCACCGTGGCAGTTGCCAAACCACGTTACCCACACACTCCCGGAGCTAACTGCTCCACCCATTATTATTTTATTCGTAAAAAATATGCAATTTGCTTATGGGTTTAATTTACGCAGCCACAAAATCAATTATATGACGTCACGATTAATTAACTACGCAAGACGGGAACGCAAAATTTAATGTCCCGTGACCTCATAATCATCCCGCGAGATAAATAAACACTAAACTAAAATTACCACATCTACTGACGGCCAGCACTAAACCTTGGTCACTGCCTCCCTGATTATGACCCACACATTTCGACTCCAAAAAGGTTTCTCACAGTAAGTGCACAGATGCAAAACACAAAAAAATAACACATCACTAGCAAATAATACGATACACCACTGAATCAGATTTGCCATTCCCAGTAGTTCTAGCTGCGGACTTGGAACTTGCCGGCTCGAGTGATATATTTTATCCCCTTGAAGGGCTTGTATTTCTGCAGGGAGAGAGGCAAATGGTGAACCCAGCCATACACCCTACACTGTCTTCCATGAGTTATAATACCTCTCCATAGACGTCCAGTCGGTTCACTCTCAGTCCAGAGAGCGCACACTGTGCAATCTTGAAATCCACCTATGAAGAATAAACCGACACAGGAGGTAAAATTATACTACTCATAAAGAAGTATGATCATGGATCATGGATTCCATTTTTGTAACTTTTGTGAATACTTAAATCGCATAGGATATTTCTGCTGCATGGCTTACTGATGAAGAAGCCCCTCATAGAAGTCAATATCAAAAAAAGGTGCTGTTTATTAATAATGCATATGTGAATGCATGCCTATTTTGTTTGCCGAATTCTCCAGATTATGGAAAGTAGTGATCTACAGGTGAACTTATACACCCATTGACTAACTATTGTTGTAGCTGGCGCAGTAATCTTACCATAATCGTAGGGTTGCTTTCAGGTATCTCCCCCGATGTAAGTGTGACCTGCAAAAGACAAAACGTGAGTGTACTCCTGAGCAGATCATCAGCTCCTTACACATACAGCCATGCTATCAGATGCTCAAATACCGTGGTACCACGTCCATTAACTTACAGAGCCACTCAGAGACATATACTTCTGAGACTGGAGTTTGCCGATCTGCAGTTAAAGAGGAGGGTATCGTTATGCATTTAATTTGTAGACCACTGCATCATATTATTTGTATAGCCTGGCTCCCGGGTTCCTTCTGTAAAGCAAGCATACTTCAAACTGAATAAATTTCAATTTCTTCCTAGAACATGAATAAAAATGAAGTCCACTTTGAAACTCTATTTGATGGTGGACTGTAAGTCAGAGAAATCGCGTACTCTCTACTTTGACCATCCCAGTCTGGCATGTTAGACTACACCTTGGGAGAACTGTCTCATTCCCAGACCCACCTGTCTGGGAACGAGACAAGGGAGGACACCGACCGAGTCATTTAGAAGCATGCATGCAAAAAGAACAAGCGGGTCCACTCACATTCCACGTCACCACTCTATTGACAGGGTCATAGCTCGGAGTTCCAACTGGGTGAGGAAAGGAACAAGCAGCATATACAGCCCTGAATGGTACATGTAGCCTCACTTAGCCTCATTCCCAGGTTCCATTCCCCATTGCAGCGAGAAGAGCTGGGGAGTGGAACCTGGACACGAAGCACTCGGCAGTACCAACACAGTTAATTAGAAGGCTATATAGATTAACAAATTCGTGATACTAAAAGTAGAAAATAAAGCAGCTAAAAGTAGAAATCTCTCGTCCCATACTTGGAAGTTGGCCACATGGTGGTTAGTACAGCTCTAAGTTACACACATGTTACATGTACATGTAGCTTACATGTACAGGTGGGGTTGACGTTGATGACACATTTCGGCATGGGAATCGTTAGTTTCACATCTTCGACCTGGAATGGAAATGAGTACTAGCATGGAATAACATCAAGACAAGACACTGCTTGGTAGTTACAATTAATTTTATGTATGTATTTCAATCAACCTACGACTTTGCCCATGGTTTGCTTGGGTCCCAGTTTGAGGGTGAACTTGCCAGTACCCTCAGCAAACGTAAACTGCGGAGTTACGTACACCGGCAGAGCAACCATGCTGACAGAAAGGAGGAAAACGGGATGATGGAGAGAGAGCGAGAGCGAGAGGGGGGGGGGGGGGGGGGGGAAGTAGAGGGAGGGGGTGAGGTAGAGGGAGAAGCAATTAATAACACTTAAAGTGCTAACGGGTTTAAACTACCACCTACTAAATATGCACATGCATATAAGCCAGAAAAGACCATTACTCACTGTTGACTGCCAATCTGGTAAGAGAGGAGACGGAAGTGACCATCGGGAGGCACGAAGGAGAGAACCTTCTCCGACTGAGAGAAAGGAGAGAGAGTTATGATTGCTCTGCTACAGACTGCATCATACGAGTTGGTATGCACACTCATGTAGCCGCCTCTCTTACCTCCCATCTCTTGAACCGGATGCAGGGATGGAAGCTGACATCATCCAATAGACGTGGGTTCATGAAGGACAGGGTGAGGTCTATATACAAACAGTGTGTGTGTGTGTGTGTGTGAGTATATGACTAGATTTAGTTTAAATCGCCGATGGTCATAGTGGCCATTCCCATCAATCCAGCGATTTACATCCATATCTATGAGTTTGTGACCTTACGATACCACACACACCTGGCATCCCAGAGAGCTTGCTGTTCGCCTGGATCTACAGGAATGAGAGGCAAAACATTCAGCAGTGCAGACCAACAAACTGGTACAGTCCAAGCAAGTCACACACGTGAGAAAATGTACCACGCCCATAGCTAGCTAAAGACATTAAGTGAAACCTGCACATGGGCCTGGAAACAAAGCCACCGTGTGCATACCTTGCCTTGGATTTCTGCAACAACAGTCGTCCCCTAATGTAATGAACAACGTAATAAATAATTATACTATAGATACAAGAGGTGGTAGAATACTGAAAAAACCTACTGATTTATCAATAATTGCATCCACTTCTTCAATGAGATCCAAGAATATCTGAAAAATAGTGCAACCGTAAGAACTGAGTACCTCCATTCAGGGCATGTTGGAAGAATGAGACTAGTCAGTTATTTGCCTCTCCTCACCTCATTAGTGGTGTACTTGACTCCCGTTCTTCTCCAAGGTACGTTGGAGAGCTGGCCCGTGGGAAGGGTCGAACTGACACTGGGAGGGAAGGGGAGGGGAGGGGAGGGGAGGGGAGGGGTAAAAGAAGACGTACACGTGCTGGTAGCAATGTAGAAAAGAGAAGATAGACAGTGCATGTAAAAGCAAATATTCTGAGCCAACACATGCAAGCTGAAGAGTCTTTTTTGTTAAATTTGTTGAGTTTGCTTGTCAGCTTGGTGGTGCATGCATACTGCACAGACGAAAGTGAAATAAATAGTCTGCACTGGTGGGCTTCCAGCATTTCGGCTCTCGTGTAACACACTCCTGATTCACACTACCATAACTCACTGTGACTCGCCGGTGAGTGTGTTGACCACATTCCTCACGATGCTGGGCGGCTTGATGAGCTCCTTCAGGATGTTAGACTCTGTTGCCTGCGGAAACCCATTGTCAAGCATCTCCTCCAGTAGCTAGAGAGAGAAGAGGCAAAGAGGCAGATAGTGAAGTCTGGATGGCACTACTGAAGGTCTAAATGCCACTAAAGAAATGGGATTACTTATAATAAGCAATTTGATGGCTTCTCAAAGATGACAGGAGTCTCCAAGTAAGACTAGTGGACTCAGGGGTAGTCTTATATTCTAGAGTCTAGACTTGGTCCACTATGCCATGAACAATCACTACAATCTATACGTACTCCTACTTAGTAATAATATCACTACTTTTCCCAACTGCACATACAAACAGTAAAGTCATAGTATCCTCACATGATACATGGTCAGACCTTGTTCTATCTCAGGCCTCATTCCGTCCCAATAGTACATGCAAAACAGTAAGCTGGCCTGGGTATGAGACTAATATAATTCCCATTCTCAAACTATGGCCCAAAGCCCCACCCACTTCATAGACGATGACGTAATTGTCCTTTATCCTGTGCTCGGTGCACTCGGAGAAGTATTCGGTGAAGATGTCCATGATTCTGTGCAGGAACTCCACCACAAACAGAGGGGGCACTGTAGCACAGACAGATGGGGAGAGAAAGAACGACACATTACAATGTTAAAAATTGCCCTTCAGACATGACATGCATGCGGTCATATCGTGTCCAGGATCTTGTGCATGTAAGCATAAAGACAAAGTTGTATGCTCTACATGTGCATACATGTACCTTATACATAAATGCGAACACACACACACACACTACATGTACATGTGTGTTTGTCAGTGCATTACGGGGCTAGTTAGTGCGCTCGGGCAATATAGTAAAAGGTGGATAATGCACTCGCCTTTGGCTTGTGCATTAACCTACCCTCGACCGTTACTACATGCATAATGCCCCCGCGCACTAATGCACTGCCAACTGGTATCTACATATTAAAACACATACACACTCACCTTCCTTCTGTAGCACGGCCACAAAGTAGAGGCGGTTTCGGTAGATGGGAATGAGGTAGTAGTGTGGGGTTGGGATGACAGGAGGGAGATCGGCAGGACTGGAGGCCTTTGCTTGGGCCTCAAAGAAGTAGTCACAGATGGAGCGGCCAACAATACTCCCCCAGTGCTTCTCCATGAAGATCTCCCTGGTGGAGGGAGGGAGAGGGCATGAGATTGCCTTATTACTAGTAATCTATTACTCAAACTAGCTGGCAGATTTACTGAAAGTATAGGAGCCTTTGATTCCGGTTCTAATACCGGTGAAGTGTACGTTATCTAATTATTGCCCACCATATTGAAAACGGGAGGGTAAGCTTATGCATACATCTGTGCTTCAATTGCATATCTAGCCAAACATTCAAGCACCTAACGGCTAAAACTGTACACCCACTCTACATATAGCATACAGTTCTCGGCTCAGTATAAATTTATCTTCTTGCTAACGCATAATTTGGCAGTAATCACTTCGCTACTTCGCAAGTTACTTACCCGGAATTGTTTATCATAAAAAGACTGTTAATTGTCATCCTGCACGCTGCTCGACTAGCTTTACGGTCCTCTCCAGAAAGGAAACAACAGTCCGGCAGCTAGCGCTGATGTATATCAATCACGTGGTACCAAGTGGGTGGAGCTTAGTCTCGACTCGTACTCCAGACCTTCCCCGTGCGTCTTGGTCGGAGTACGTATGATATGAGTCTATGATCTGAGTCGAGACCCGCGAGCCTGAGTGCAAGTATACTGAGAGGCATCGTCCAAGTCCACATGCAATATTAAAGTCATCATTTTTTTAAAATTTAAAAATAGCATAACTGAGTACACATTGATGGTGAACAGAACAGGACGAATGGGGCAAACTCACACAGAGGGGACAGTACAGTTGTCGTGAAACAAATGTAAATATGATAAAAGAATAGGTGAACTGATTTCAATAATGCTGGAAGGCTATGTACAGACTTGCCAGATGATTCTGTGAAGACTATATGAAACAAATAATTAATAACGTGTAACTACCTTACAGAGAGAGAGAGAGTGAGGATGATAAGTAATAAGCTCAAAAAATGATGACGGTGGGCAGTGATCGAGAACACAGTTTACGCTAAAATGGGTATCGGATCACACCTCTGTCGACTCCAAAGCCTCGACACGATCGACTAGCGCATCTAACAGTACCCCAAACCTTCTTCTTCTCTCTAATTGGCTGTCTGCACTCACACCCATTTGTTGTAGGTAAGTTCGAGTGTAGTCCTGCATCAGAAAGTCCATGAAAGTGGCGTCATACTGGTGTCGGTCCAGTCGCCTCCGTGCGTTGTAGCAGAATTGGGAGCAGTGTGAAACAACGGTGCGTATCCCGTCCAGGCCTGTGAGCAGGCTGGAGTACTCCCCCAAGAGGCTGCGGTCTTCTCTGATGGGAGCAAAGCCGGGGATGGACTGTTCCTCGTAGTGGAAGGCTGTCTTGAGGTGCTGTATCGCTGGTATGGAGAGCTGGTTGACATCATACATGGCCACGTTGTCGCTGAGGCCAGACATGAAGCCCTGGAGTTCCTTGTACTTGCTGGCTGTGTTAGAGAAGTGGGCGTGCAGTAGTCCCCACACTCCTGTCATATCGGTCACCTGGAAGGTTGAAGTTTGAGAGCTCTCATGTTGTGCACATACACAGCTGTTTCGTGACACTGTACGCATGCACACACACACACACACACACACTAATTCTCTCTCTTTCTACTGACCTGTGGTGCTGCAATGCCCTGCATGATGGCCACAAAGGAGAAGAGATTGCCAAAAGAGCTGCTCTGGAGCAGATAGGCAACGTCGATGAATCTGCGCAGCATCTTGGTCCGGTCCAGCGCCTCTCCTGCACTGACAATGCAGAGGGACACCAGCTGAGAGAAACTCAGGTGTCTGCAGAGGCAGGGGGAGAGAGGCAAGGTCACAATTTCACCTAAAGAGGTCCTTTATGTGGCTATGGAACTGGAACTGGAAAGAGGCATTTACACAAATGTATGTACAACTACCACTCACCTAAAGTACAGTTTCTTCCACAGCTTCTCCCCATCGGGGTCACCCAGGGTCTGTAGACCAACGTATGCTCCAGATGACGAGTTCACTTGTTGAATCCTATTCAAAAAAATAAACCGGAAAGAAGATTATTATTTCATGTTGTTATTTGAAACTTTTTTCCCAATATGTACATGGCTGCTATGAGGTAACTTGGGTACAATAGCAATAGTACGTCATGGAAATACTTACAATAGTACGTCATGCAAATACTTAAGAGCATATCACTTTACTGCAGCGGCTGTGGGGTTAATTGCAGCCTGCTGGTCCTAATGAGGTCACACATGCACAGGGTCATGCCAACCATGAGGGAAAGGTTTTTCGAACGGAAATCAAATCAGAGGAAGTGGGAATTGAGGTGTGCGCACACCGTCATATGATATCTCAACTCAGGCTAGAGTATAAACAGGGGGAACATGTTCTGGGTGAGCGATTGGACTTTGGCCAGTACCTAGTACCTAGAGCCAAAGAGTCACCAGACCTTCTCCCCTCCTACAAAACAGATGAGTACCCAACTGACCATGTCCCCCTTCATAAACTACGCCCTATGATCAAGAATGAAATCACCTTTTACCTCACATTCAAAGTATCTATGATGCTACACTCTTTCTCTCCCATCCCACTACCATTATCAGAGTGCCCTAACATCTTTAAAAGATATTAACAACAGAAGTGCCTACCTCTCCTTCCAGACGTCTCTGTCTTCCCCAGGCCTTGGCGCCAGCAGGAAGCACACCGCATCTGCCTTTGTCATGTGGAAGGCTATGTCTTCATTTGAGTGGTTGCTGAAGAGCGTATGAAGCTTTACCAGAGCGTCATAGCCCGGTAGGCCCTTTAAGACTCTGGAGGACTGAGCCAGACCAGGGCTAGCACGGCTGCTCTCGTTGCTTGCAATCGATTCCCGGTTCTTAGCAGCAGGTGGTTCTTGGTTCTTAGCGGCGGGTGGTTCTTGGTGTTTGATGGCAGCTGAGAGACGCTTTTGGTGAGCCTTGTTTGGGAGGGAGTACAAGGTGGTGTCGGTCTGAGCGATGGGTACCATCGAATTTCTGTTGTTGGTGTTGGGCACGGAGGACTGCCGTGGGAGGGATTGTAGGGAGGCGTAGTGACTGAACGGGTGGGGGGTTGAGTCAACACGAGAGAGGTTTCTATGGTGGTAGTCGGACGCTGTCGGATTCGAATCTGCCTGGAGTTTTTGGGCTAGAATTTCAGCTCTGGATTGGTAGGGATTTGCGTGCTTCGGTGGGGGGATGGTATCGTACATGCTGAAAGGATGAGGCGTGGCGGTACTTCCGTTCTGGGCCCGGGGAAATCTCACCTCGGCATAGTTGACCGCGGAGCCGGTTTGACTTCTCCTGAAGCTAGGGTTGGAGTCTGCCCTGGGGTATTTGATTTCTGCATACTTGACGGTCTCTCTCTGCAGAATTGAGGGAGTTGTGGTGGTGTTCGTAGTAGCGGCTGCGACCGTCGACGTACTAGCACTAGTGGTTCTACCACCCAGATGGGCTCGTGTGGGAGGGGGCGAGGAGTCCTTGATAGAAACGCTCTCCATCATTTCATAGTCTTCGAAGCTGGGGTGTCTCTCTCTGGGCGCTGGGGCCAAAGTGTCACTGTAGTTACCAGAAATGGCGGAGGTTTGAGGCGTCATTTCAAGCACGGGAGGAGGAGAAAACACGTTCCTCTGTTGTCTTAAGGGGGGAGAAACACGACGGCCACTAGACTCCAAAAGATCTCCACTGGAAGAACAAGTCTTGAGGCCTACGTCACGGCCTGGGCTGTTTCGAGGTGAGTTTCTCGGACTGATCGATACCGATTTCGCGGGACGGAGGGGGTAGTACCTCGGAGGCTCTGGAGACACAGAGGTGACTGTCATGGGCTGCTTCTTCTGCCTGCTGCCAAAGTTCTTCGGTAGGGTGTAGAAGGACGAAACGTCATCACTGGGGGCGGTAAAAGGGACGGGGGGAGGGGGGTGGCTGTAGTCACCATATATGGGACCCTTGTTTCCGCCCATCCTGCAGACAGGGTTAAGGAGGAGATTGTGGGCTTCCCTGTCGAGAGGAATCTGGTACTTGAGGTGGTTGTAGATGAGCTCTGGGATGGAGTCAAATGCTCCCCCTTCAAATTGGTACTTGACGGCTGTGCCCCCCATGATATTTCTCTTGTTGGAGACGACCTCAGTCGTGCCAATGAGAGTGTGATCGTATTTTCCCCTCCAGTGCATGCTGAGGGTGTATGTGTCTGTCATGGTGATGTTCTCCCGTAAGAGGAAGTCTCCGTCTTCGTGCAGGAGTCCCTCGGCTTCGGCCCGTGTGATCCTCCCGTGGTACCAGGGCTGGCTCTCGAGGGAGAGGGCAGGGTTGAAGTCCTTCTCGAAGTCGTAGCCAAAGCTGAGGCCGGACTCCATGGAGATGACACTGAGGTGCTTGTGTTTGAGAAGGCTGGCAGGGGAGTCCTCCTCCTCCACGACACTCGAAAGTCCGCCAATGGTGTCAGTGACGGCATGAAACTCTCCAAAGGTATGAGCACGGTGTCTGTGGGCATCAAAACGAGGGCTACCCTGCGGAGAGGGGACGTATTCGTTCTCGACTGCCTTCATAACTCCTTGAAAGGGTTTGGGAGAATCCGGATCTTCGTAGTCGGGGAGGCTAGGCTTCCTTGAATGAGCGGGAAATTCTTCAGAGAGGTCCAAAGAGGAGGCCATGCTAGGAGCACTAATGAGGGGACTACCCTCTGTCTTCTTCTTAGTCTGTGGCGGGAGAAGAGAGAGGGGGTCTCTGACATTTGTTGGACTACAAGCATAAAGCTACGTATAGGGAATGTGCAAGTTTGGTCAAGTTGTCCCATTGACTAATGGTGCAAAGTCTAGGTACTTGCTGGGTTACCATAAGGAGGTATTACAACTGCTTGTCCACAGTTAGAAATTAAATTATGCCTTGCAGGTATAACAGTCACTTAGCTAATTAAATAGGTATAACCAAATCTGGGAAAAGGACAGTGCAGAGAGACAAAGCACTTATTAAGACCCTGGTAAAATAGGTACAAGTGTTTTTGGTATGATTAGAGGCTTTAGATACTAAATGGAGTGGATTTCTGTCTTGAGAGGTTTCTTGACACCTTCAGAATTTGGAAATCGCTGGATGAGAACACGCTCAACTGCTTTCCAAAGCTAATTAGCTAATTGCCTGTTGCAAGGAAAACACACACACACACACACCACCTGTCCAAATTCTGTCCCGGAGAATTCATTCGCAACCTGACCACACATGGCTGGAATGTTAACTGACCGGAGGGATAAACTATTTATAGCCCATTATGCTTCTTTAGCTAATTACTCCTGTCTGTTGATGGGATTTTTATGCCTTAGGGGAAATGCACCTGTGTAACTTTTGGTGATTTGATTAGTGGGGAACACAACTAACACCATTGACTGTAGCAGAAATTAACTGGGTGAAAAATCTGAACAATCTGAGGCTTTATTCATCAAAGAAGGTACAACTAATTCCATTACAATGCTGAATGGTTTATTAGCTTAGCAAACCATTACACCGCCAAAACAAAAGCATTTTTCTTAATATTATGATAGTGAGCATGCGGCTATGTACATGATGCTATACGAACGCCAGTAAACAAACCTTCTTAGAGCTTCCACTTCCAAGAAAACTCTTCAGTTTCAGCCTGGAGAGAAAAAAAAGAGAGGAGAAAAATGTCAGTACCAGCAGAAGTGCTGTACTTCATACAAGTAAAATGACATCTACATATATACCTAAAATAAGCCCCCTCCCCACGAAAAGTAAATCCATTCACATTAGCATTAGAATTTGGAAGCTTCCAGGGCTACCCAATGGATGGCAAAGTGTTCCAGTGACCAAAGAAACGGTACCACACTAGTTAATATATCTACGCAGTAGGTATACATGTATGTATGCCCGTGTAGAGTCACTCCTTGAGAAGTGATCTGGTCTCTGTAAGGATAGCTTATCCATTGATAAGAGATCAAAAGTTCAGTATCGGATTTCATTGCCTATCACTGCAACTCCCTCTTGCTTCCAGGCTCTGGGCCTCCAATACTCCCCCACACACAGATACTGTAACTGTCTCATGCAAATGAATATACCTACAACTGTGTACGAGCGTTGGTAGGGCAACCGGCAGTGTGTCTGCTCTGATGGCCGTGTGTGTATAGTAAGTAATACATGTATACCAGTACTCAACAACACAGCTCATGTGTAGTAATTATCCAGAGGCTAGCTAGCCGTGCCCTTGAGTGGGTTGTAGGAGTCGTAGGGCAACCACTTAAGATTAATCAGTTGCATGTGTAGAGGTACAAGAAAACCTCAAAGCATTACTAAAGGACAGGAGATTTCAGTTCTCAGACTGTGTACTATGCCAAAATAGCCTATTCAGCTAGCTAAGAGGCCTACATGTATTTTGCTAACTATGGCCAAGTTAGGGCATGGAAAAATATATTTACTATTTTGTAGACTTGGACCATCCAAGGTACTAGGCAACATCTCAAAATAAGGTCCTCAGATGGCAAAACCCTTATCAACCGCCTCATGGCATCAGACGACACTGTTGAACCTGAGACTTGGCAACAGCTTCTCTGTAAACTCCCAAGGTATAGCTCAATAGATATGTATGCACGCAGGCTGCTGCTATGAGCACATGTCTTTAAGCATGATTGAAAAATGTCTTTGTTTGTCCAGAGTGCTCCATGGTATGGAGACAGGCATTGCTCTTCCAAAAGTTGGCCGACAAACTCGTTAGGCAGTGCCACTTCTAATTATCACATATGCAAACACGTCTTTTCTGTTGATCAGGGCAGTAATTTCCCAGGTTCAAGGATTTTTAAGTGGTTGATCAATAATCTTGGCTTCCAGCACTGACAGAAAGTTCTTTCATAGTACCCTAACCATAAGAACCTATGCACAGACCATACATACATACATACATACATACAATGTCACACAGAGCTAAACACCCACTTTTTAAGGGACCCTTTCCTTAGAACGGACTTGGAGCCAGAGTTGGGAGTGTGCTGGAGAGCTGAAATGGAAGGTGAAGCTGTAGAAAAGAAAAACAGAAAACATGAAATGCTTGGAATATGCAAAATGCGATTCTAGTGAAAACATATCTGTTTGGGGGCCTTATATACTGTCATGTAAGCTGAAAGTTTAACGAATGTTGTTGCTGCAAGTCATGATGTTACTGGTTGTTGTCATATTGCCATGGACAAGTTTGTCTGGGCGGAGTTTGTTAAGTCCGTCATTGGGGCACGCAATGGCTTTCTTTCGAGCTATCGTGCAGTACACAGCTAGTCTGAGCTAGACAACAGCGCTAACTATGTAATATCTGGACTGCAGTTCAGAGTTCAGGAATGCTGCCAAAGGAAATGGGGCAGTCAAATGGCATTACGACTCCAACCCAACAGCTGCTACAGTCTTATCAGTCAAATATCCACCAATCATCCCATTTTTTCCCGCTCCCCTGCACATGGCGAGCCACTATGATCTACGGAAAGGACGCAAACATGCAAGTACTCACACAAGCCAGACTCTTCTCTGACTGCCCTGTAGTTGGCCAGGCTTCCCAGCATGGCGGCTCTGTCTTTGGAATTGTAGACACCGAGTTTCTTTAGATCCATCTCCTTGAGGTCTAGGAGGGCCTGCAGAAAAAAGGGGCGGAGGAGGAGGGGAGGAGAGAATTCATGAAGCTCAGCAGTAGACAGGTTTTTTTAATCTCTTAACTGTAGATAGGTACTATCTGATGCAGCATGTGTTTTGCCCGTTCTCCTGGAGGTATTTGGAGTGAGTGCTATAAGACAGCTTACTGAAGCAACCGACATATTTGTTTTGGAGGCCAGCTAATTGGCCTAAGTTGATGGGCAGAGGATTGGATTTCATAAACATCATGACTTTTCCTAAACACAAACCCAATTCCTAAAACAGGTGATCACTTCTTCAAGTGTATATACGATGAATACCTGTACGAAATAAGGAGGTGTGTCGGAGAATTATAAATTCATGGCTCGCTATTGCCCATGTAGGGAGATACAGTCCAGTGAATGGCCCCATTAACCCCAGGCATAAACACTTCGGGAAAGCATCCAAACAGTGTTTCCAAACTTGCTCGTTGGTCGAGAGCTATGCACATGAAGGAGCACCGCAGAATGATGCAGTGGGCAGCTCATAGACCACACATGACCAACACATTCCACTAGAGGCAGCCCAGACTCAACCCATTTAGCCGTACTCATGCATCACGGATGATTGCCCTCTTACAGATTGTAAATATGCACAAACAGCATGTAATATCACGACACCCCAAACTTTGTCCTGTTTAAATTATGCAGCATTGCACTTCATGACAACACAAAGAAGCGTGCTGTTTGAGCTACAGCGTTACACGTGTAAAAGGAATTTGTCGGTTTAAACTTCAGAGATTTCAAACCTCTGCACAGGTCAGCGATACTGCCTAAGGTCTAATAGACGCTTCCTAACTGGTTTGAAAACATACCAGTCAGTTCCCCAAGCAGACCATACTGTCATTCACTGGTATAGTCCCTCCCCATTCCTGTTCATTGTATACCACCTCCTGTACAACATTCCTACCTGGCAACTTCCTATATGTGTAGTTTAAGTTGACCTCCACCCTGGCCCTTGGCAAGTGAAACGTAAGCTGACAGATGTAGAGAGGCCTCAGCCACATTCCGTCGTGTCTAATGGGAACTTGTTCCAATTAGTACTTTGCATAGTGACAATTAACTAAAACTCAAAACTATCCTTTTAAAGTGATGGAAACCCCACATGCTGCTATACAACAGAGAGAGAAGGTCACCTTCCAGTAAGGAGACACTAGAGACCACCCTCATCTCGTAGTTATGTCACTCGCCGACTGTCAAAGGAGGAGAAACATTAGCCGCTGTGCATCGCAGGATGATACGGTGCTACTGATTCCCAGATTTCTCTACTCTTCTTACTATCTGTCAGCCCCAAAGGGGACCGAGTCACTCATCTTACCCACAGTATATACACCCTGAGAGCCCCACTGTCATGTACTGTGTACATAGCACATGCAACAGTGGAAGTTTCCCATACCTCTAGACAAATAAGGTCACACCAGGAGCCGCTATGCAACTCTGATAAACAGGATGGAATGCTTAGAGAAAGATCTTGTGATACCAACAATTTAACACCCCAGGGCTTCTGAAGCCTACAGACATCCCTAGCTACTTGTACATGCACTCATACTGTGGTGCTATAAGTATGCACATGAAAATGCTATCATTTGATGATTTTTTTATGTTATTGGACATTTAATGGGCCTGTGGATTGTTCTCACACTAAGTTTGCATGTCTCCAGTTCTTCCCTGACTCTGTTTGGTGCCAGTGACAGTGTCAGTTATTACAAGAGCAAGTACTTATAGCTAAAGAGCAGCATTGAGTCTCTGAGTAATTGAGTTAGCTTAAGTACTGATTAAGTGTTATAGGGGTAGTCTTATAATTGGCTTATAAAAATGAGGGGTAACCAAGTCGATTATTGCACACATAACTGATTCTGATGTTGCTAAACTCTGCTCCTGGGGCTGTGTCTGAGAGTTAGCCAATAGAAAACCAATCAAAAAACTAAATGAGCACATTAGAGTGCTGAGGAGCACTGAATGGCTTGCTTATAAGTTACATAACTACGCTCCCTCGACCAACCCTACAATGGATGGATGCCAAAGTTATTACCAAAATCAAATACTGCATTACGGCAATTAAGTTCCTAATTTGAGCCTGATGAACAGACCACTGGGACAAATCTACCTAAGGTAATAAGGTGGCTAAACGCAGCCAAGCATGTTTTATGATTACAGATGCAACTTGGATCGGCAGCAGAACGAAAAATTTCAAAGCACTTGAGGAGGGCAATCTGGCTAACAAGGCGCTAAATTGCTCCTAATAAGGAAGTGATAGGCAAGGGGATGTGTGTGTGTCGTGTCATGTGGTCTATAGCGTACATCGGTTCATTTCCTGATTGTGAGGTAAATTTGGCAACTGGCACAGTAACAGTTTTGCTGTAAAACTTCCAAGAACTCAGTTTTGCAAAAAAACCTCCAGGAAGACAATGAATGGAATTACATCACTGACTATGAGTCATAAGGACACTGTCCTGAGCCTGGCAGACAAAGTATCACATACTCCTCCTCTGGTTAATATTATATTCTGGTGCCACATTCCATAGCACAAACTTTCACCTTTCTAAAGAGACACACTTCATGCCATTTCCAAATATGCTGCATCTTGTATGATAAACAGAGCTTTTCCCTCCAAAAGTGCAAGATGCACTGCACATCAGGTATGTCACAATTTACCACACTGAGCTTCCAGTGAGTCATCTAATGCGTGCCTGAATTTCTAATATGGAATTTATGCAAGCATTGGCCAGCTACACTATGCCAAAACCCATTAAATCCAGCACCTCTGCTCCATAACCACAGACATAGAGGCTAAGCAGCACTACATGTACTAACAACATGTACGTGTAGCTGTATCCCAAAATAATGCCCACACTACAAATCCCCACAACAGCTCTTGGAGCCCAGGAGTCCATAAAAAAAACATGGACTCAAAGACTGGTAAACATAGGAATCAAATTCTTTTATGGTAGGAGCCCTAAAGCTACAAGATACACTTGAAAAACACCCACTCAACAGCACCTGTGCTGCTTCAGAAATATTATTATGATGATGGAATCACTGTGGAGGCCTTATACACTGGCTCTACAAAACATCTACAGCATGCCTAGCCAAAATCCATTTGCTGTTGGGTCTGCATACAATGGATATCTAGCACTTGTGAGAAGCTCCCCCAAGGGAGTAGGCTCACCACACAGCCCACATCTTCCCCCACTCCCTGGGCGTTTGGAATCCTCCCTCCCGTAAATACAAAATACGCCCTGGGCGTTCCTCCTCAGGCAGGTCATTTACGTCACTCTTTATAGTACACAGTGCTATACATACACTATACCTCCCACTTATTCCCCACTGGAATTACACCAGATTTCTGAGCAAACCTACTATGCTTGCGTTAAAAAGATACATGTAGATTTCTTCAAATTTGGAGGCCTCTTGTTCCTTTTGCACTAGTCATGTCTCTCAATCCTCCCATTGCTTCGATCTCTGAAGATATTACTGTCTACTGGCATGGGAATTTAAGAGAATGCCTCAGAGCCTAGTGATAACTAGCAGATGGCCCTCTCCAAAGGAATCTAAAGCATCTAGGGGTAAAGTCCACGCAGATATTCATAATTTGCTGCTGCATACCCGTTTGAACGCTATTCACTGGTGTGCAATTGGGAAGTTAAATTCAGAACAATTTGGTTCTGCATTACACCTCAGAAATTACCTGTATTTGAAATTATTTGAATTATAATTATATGACGAGTGCTAAATTGTCACTTCAAGGGTGACTGAAAATTTAAATTTTCACACAACATTCTAGTGCCAAGCAGACCAGATTATATGACGAGTGCTAAATTGTCACTTCAAGGGTGACTGAAGATTTAAATTTTCACACAACATTCTAGTGCCAAGCAGACCCTCTATCAGCTTAGCCTATGGCTTACCTAGACCCTCACCTCTTTAGGTGAGGGTCTGGCCACGCGAGACTATGGCTTACTATCAACCATTAGGTACGCTGTGAACTATGCGTGGGACAAAGTCCACCACTCCACTTTGATCAGATAAGTAGCCCAAGCAGAAACTAAAGCTCTACTACTTCTATTAGTATTACTATACGTTTTGCATACATACATACATAATATGTATGCAGTGTGCACGCATAATTTCTCTGCACTCACTTTAATCGTTTCGTAGTCTTCAAGATTCTTCTTGTAGCATTCCATGTGCAGCTCTTCGAGCCAGTCTGAAATTGGCGTGCGCTCCAGCGGGACACCTGCTTTTGTACTCATTTTCCTTGCAGTTTCACTCCGTATAAGCTCTGGGAAGGGCAGGAAACAGTATCATCAACTCCAAAGTTGTCACAACTCACAGGCTTGGGTGTGCAAACGTAGATAATTACATCATTTCGGAGCAGTAACTAGCTTTCAAAGTTTCGACGGTACGGTATACGTATACTTGAAAATAGGGCATAGACAACTTACACAATTCACACAAGTGTTGCACACAGGTGAGTGCAGTACTAGGTACAGCTGTAAACGCCTTTACGATTTTCGTGGGAGGTTTTATATACGCCCGGCAAACTTGACGCTACGTTGCGTATTATGACATCACAAAATTATCGCGCAACACATTGAAGGACAGTGCGTAATAAAATGATAATGCACCAAAAAATAATACATGTACATATAGCGTATTTACCTATGCAAAAGCCCTAGCCTACATTGTATGGATGAAGAAATAAATTACAAAATGATTATAAATAATCAAAAAATTACAAATGTGTGTGCATACATATACATGTGAGTATAAAAAAAACCAACATTGAAATATGTAAGCAGTGTGTGTACACAGCCAAGACAGGAGCAGCAAGTTAGCTCTGAAGTTTCTGTCCAAACTGCAGTAAAATGCATGTGCATACATGTACTAGCCATTGGCAAGAAAAAGGGGAAGAAAACCACACAAACGGTCCAAAAGGTATAACTCTAAAATATTCCCCTCCAAAAAAAAAAGAAGCTAAAATGTGTAGTAAAAGTCTTCACTGTTATTATTCAGCTATCTTGACGTAGGAGGATGGTACATAGCCCACTTCTTCTCCCTTCTGCACTCTCACCCAGCCGTCTCCCAGGTCGTCCAGTATCACCACCCTAGTGTTTGCCTGCACAGTCAATTCATCCTCATTTTGACCTGAAAGGATGACAGAGGGAGGGAGGAAAGGGACATCAGTAAATCCTCACTTTCTACGTACCCATTTATAGGATATGTGGCTAAGCATGACTGTTATGTAACGACAATAACCTAGTTTGTATTTTGTGTCCATTTGCTTGTTTTCTGCCGGAGTGTGGTTCAGTGCTCTCCAATTATCGTATAAAGATGGTAGCAGTCCCACACAAATTCGCTACTACTTCAATAACTATGATACCATAGGCTACAATAATAGAGCGAGTCCCACATTAGTGGTTCACTGATGCTGCTGGTATACGCCCATATAGCATGCATAATTTAGCCCCCCCTCCCCCCCAGGTACAAACTGGCAGTTTTGGCAGTTAGGGGATGCCATCTTCAAACCTGTGGACTACAGTTGGAGATCTGGACATGTCTATCACACAGTTTTAACAAGGCAGCCTTACAATGGTCTCACTGCAGCACACATTAGATGGGCGCATGGACCGGCCTCCCCTTGTCAGCATGTACTCACACTCGAGCAACGCAAGGGTGTGAGCACATGTACTGACATGGGGAGGCCGGTCCATATGCCAATCTGGTGTGTGTTCCAGTGCGACCACTGTCCTTTCTTATTACTTTTATGCAGTCTTCTTCATGTTTCTATTTTTGTATAACCTGCCAAATTATTATGATCTAAGCTCTCTGCTTGTATTAGATTTCTATGTTTGCTAGTAAATACTTGGTATTCATACTTACATCCTGTGTATAATTAGTCACCCAAGGCATTAATCCTGACAAGTTGTATCACTGTACATGAAACGCTTCAAACTATGTCTCCAGCACTCGTATCTCTACTTTATAGAGGTTACATAAACTCTACTACTATAGTAAGGCTTCCCTAACTTAAGGCTCCCCTAACTTGTAAAACTGGGCGGTAAACATGTCCAGATCTCTGAGTCTTCATATGCCACAAGTTCAAAGACGGGCATCCTCTAGCTAGCTAGAACTGCCATTTCGTACCGGGGGAGGGGGCCTAAATCATGCATGCTGTACATACATGCACCAGCAGCATTGTTGAGCCACTAATGTGGGCGTCACTCATGCTCGCCCAATTACATTATCTATGCTACCATTCACAAATCAAAGTATTACGCTAAACTAGCAATATTAGTAGTCATTATGGTTATAATATTCCTAAACTCTGACAAAATGAATCGCTGGTGTTTCAGTGATTCCACACTGCACTACAATAACAACAACAGCAGACTTTAAGCTATCACTGAATTGGTAGTTTTGCTGTAGCGAGCATACCTACACGTACTGGTGCAGCAGCTGTGTACATGTATGTTTTCCAAACAACCCCATACCTAGGGCCTGGTCCCAATGCGAAATGGACACCTAGGGGTTTTCTGCTGTTAAAATACAGGATGCCCTACTCTAGATACCAAAAACCGCAAACGGCTGATTGCAGCACCAATGAAGACCTACTTTACATCATAAGCCATATATCAGAGGTTGCCACTTAGTGAGTATTAGCAACCCCATTCTAGAATTACGGACATCGAGCCCCTAAGCCAAATAGTGAACATATCAGTGGATATGGAAGTTGCGGCTATAATAGACCTAAAACGTTTGTATGTATACAGACTCTTTTTTTTGGCAAGTGAAATGGTTAATCCATAATCAAGACATACGCTCTAATTAATCATTTTAGTGCAGCTATTGTCTGCAGGGGGCCATGGCTGGATAGTTTACGCAATATCGAGCTACACCCAGCGTGTCTAAAAAGAATCGCTAACTCAAAAATATTCTTCTGCTTTTCGCCAACTGGTGGAAAAGAGAACAGATGTCAGTTTTTTCCCCCTCACATAGTCACTTGCACTAGTGCAACCATTCATGGGCAATCACTCTGCAAATTGAATCAGGTTACTACCCAAGAGGAATATGCCATCACCAAATTTTTAACGCGCTGCAATTCATTCTTTTATCTAATGCTACATACAGTTAGTACAACAGAAGCATGTGGAGTATAGAGTAGACAGGCACAAAGTGATACCAGTTGACAGTGCATTACGAGGATTCAGTTAGTGTGCGAGACCGTTACCGCACTAACTAGCCTCATAATTAGTATCTAAAGTATTTAGTAGTCACTGACCTGAGATAGCCATAAGAATATCATTTAGAAAGCGTGCATTATATATTTAACACACACCAAAATGTGCATTATGCGGATTTAAAGCGCTGTCATGCGATCAATCTTGAGAATTCTGATTCGTCAAAGGTCATGTAGCACTAAGCCATATACATTAATGGGACTCAGAAAAACATTTCCACCACACCCTATCAATGAACCAGACACCAAAACATTACCTCTCCAGTAAGGAACCGCTGGCCCATATGTGGGCCCTTCTGCTGACTGCTATAACAAACACTCAAGACCTCGAGTACCTCTGCATCCCTATGAAGTTTTGTCAATAGCCTAACAACCTGTTCCCAGCAAGAGCCCGGCAAGTACCCGGCAAGTGCCAGGCACTCCAAACGACACCCCCTCCTGCTGGCTTCTGTTGTCGAAGTCAAGAGAGCCCCAAGCCCTACCAGCAACAGCCTATCCCTGCACATGCTAGACACCTGATAGGGAGCCGTAAGGTCTGAGCCAGTTCAAAGAACAAGGGACCCACTGACTGTCACCTCAACACTCCCAGATAACATTATAGGGTGAAATATAGGCTACAAGAACACCTCTGCTTGGCATTACCTTACAGATCTCTAGTAGCTGGCTACCACTTGCCATCAATTACCTGATGTAATCTTAGACTGATTATATTATCACTGTACCAGTGCTTCAAGATACCTCTTTGAAGGTGGGGTGTAGGGTTACTGCTTGTAAGGCTACCCTACCAACGTTTTTTTGGAAGCTGGAGACAGCTGACTCAGCAGTGATGTAAGACCTGTGCAGGCATCCTAAACTACCTTATGGATTATTATTTTTTAACTGGGGCAAGCCTGAGTGAGCCCCACATAGATGCTGTCAGTGGGTGAGCATCTGCTCAAGCTGGGTGCGTGAAGTAAGATATACGGAGTTGAAGTATGAAGTTGAAAGCTTAGACACGCCCATTATTTCAAAACTGTATAATACGTCTGACGTACTGACTTCATACTGCCATGACTGATTGTAGCCTGGAAAGACTCTGTATGGAACAAGTAACGATGAAGAGGTGCTTTACTGCCTGCAACGAGAGCAATGCTGGGTGTATAATATCAGCAAAGTAAAGGCCTCAGAGATCCCAGAATGGAGCAGGCTGCATCGAAACACAACACTCTCTTCTGCTCAATCACGATTCTTGAGAAGACATATTGAGAATCGCTCCCAAAATAATCACTAGTAATTACTAATCATTTCTTGAGTTTCACCCCCTGTTGCTTGTGGTCTCCGGGTCGAAGGCAAGATGACTCTCAAGTCGTGGGTGAGACTCTAAGTTTGTTTCTCTGGCTCACACAGCTGATGAGCTTTGGATGTGCTTAGGAGTGTTTTTCCTACATCATGTCTGTCAAGTAAATTCAGTTATTTCTTAAGGTCCACTGGGTTGACTAATGGCGTGGCCAGTGTATGGCATTAGCAGACAACCCTCCACTGCACTATTACTACTGGGGCATTTTACATTTGAGTGTACCATCATGTTACTTGATTGGCCTGGACTATACCTTTAGCTAATAAAATTCCTAACAGCTGACATCTGTATGTTCACAGCCACACGTATCAGACCTACCACACACACACACACACACACACACAGTTTGTAGATTGCGTGTAATAAGGAGTCAATGGAGCAGAAATTGTAGGGAAAGCTGTGTCGTGGCACACACCACTGACAAGTGAAACAAAGAGCGGAACAAGAAGATAAAATAAATTCAATCAGTGCTCATTAACTGTGACAAGGACTGAGCTTTTTTAGCTAATTTGAAATCAGCAATCTCAGCACATTATACTAAAGTACTTAATTAACACAACACACCTAAGCTTCACAGAAGAGACATCTCTGCCATCACAGACTCTGAGGAATATGCTGGTAATTTCCTGGGGCGGTCCCTGCTATAGTCCCTGCTATAGTCCCTGCTATAGTCCCTTCTTTATTAGGCTTTCCCACTTAGCGAAATTGGCATTACTCCTTACAAAAAGGTTTGCATAATTGCCGAGCGTCTTAGCGCGAGGCAACTAATCGTGCAGTGTGGGCTGAAATCTCAGCTAGCGTATATATATATATATATATATATGTGCGCAACTTCCGTCACGCTTAGGAATGCAATTAAATCTCTGGTTACGTTCCTTATACGTGTTATTACTATGTCTGTACGTTCCGTATACGTGTTGTTACTACAGCTGTAACGAAACGCTTCCGGCCCTGGGGGCATCCCGGGGGGCAAGCGCGTGTTCAAGATGGCGTCCTGACGAGTTACATGGATGCCGCCTTTGTACTTCTGACGCCCGAAGGATTCGAGATCTGGACAAATCGATCACTTCATTTTACCCAGGTAGGCTTACTACAGCTCCAACGCGATTAGAGTTTGTGTAGCCTCTGTTTCAGCAGAGATCTGACCGCTGGAGACAGACGGTACGCGAATCGATCGCCAGCGATACGAACGTGAGTTTTAAGCAACTCTGCTCTCGTGTAGCAGCCATAACTGGTCCTTGGAACTGTGTTGTATACAGAGACATTCGTCTCCTGAAGGCTCATTCGCGTAGAGTAGCTTCTCCGGCAATTGCGTGGGCAATGCAGCTTCTAGTGGGTGTGGTTTTGTGCTAACTAACTTATGTCATACCTCTGCGCGAGGCTATCTGCGCAATGTGTATGCCTAGTTATTACACAAAACAAAGCAATATCACTTCCTGTATTTTGGTAAATTATGGATTTGGGCACAGGGTTTTTGACAGTATCGACCAAAAGAAACTTGACAGCGCTGCGCTTGGCTTACACATGCAATTATGGTATGTATATGTTGCGCTCACTGTACACATACACTGCACTTCCAATATGCATGTACTTGCGTTATACATGCGTTCGCACTTGTGTTGTGCATGGGTACATATAGACATGCATTGCATTGTGGTTGTGTAATACATGCGTTGCACTTATGTTATACTTTGTACCATACATGGGGGGGGGGGTGTTGGGCTTGCTACAATATCAGGGCTAAAGTTATATATGGGGAGTAGAATGGCACTTCCTGAACGCCAGTAGAATTATTGGCTGTGGGCGGAAGCACACGGGCATCTGTGTGAACTGCTAAGGATAGAGTAGCGTAAATATTGAAGTCCAATAGCCATCCCCGTTATCCACTGCTTGCCTAGCATGCAGTCGCACTGTAAATACAATACATTGAAGGGTTTATAAGTGCTTCATTGTTACTCTGAAGCAAGTCACAACCCATCCCAAAAGTGAAGTGGTACAGTCTACCACTATCAAGGTCATTAGAGCAATAGGCTCACCTCACTTAGGTGAAGACAAAACACAGTACACAAATGAAAGTCCCCCCAAACTATTCCATAAATGTAAGTATGATAGACACAGCTAGCCTAGTTCACAGTCTCCACTCCCTGCTTTTTGTAAAAAAACAAAAAAAACTGGCATGCAAAAGAGGCTGGGAGTGGAGAGTGGGGCCAGGGATGGGCCTGAGATTTTTCTCAGACAAGTCCAATGAGTTTACTTACAAGTGGGCAGGGTGTTGGCCCAGATAGCAATTTTCTGATCTAAGATTAGCAACAATTAGGGAGTCTCCTTGGGTTGCCTAGCGATCTCAGTTGCCTCTAACCATGTTCACTGCCACCCTTCTACCACTCCTGTCACTATGTGTCCAGCATTGCACTGGAGAGAGATGACCCAGACAAGCCCACTCACAGTTTAAAGAACTCTGGCTACTTACTCCCTACTAAAAATGACTGCTTCAGACTCCCATGAAAATTTATCAGAACATCTTCACCACAATTTAAGTTTTAGTTTCAGTTCTGCTGTGAATAAATTAGAAACCCAGTTTCATGGTTGCTTAACTTAAATGATAGAAGGATGGAATAAACAATCTTCTTATTGCAGGTCAACCAAACATTACCAGCTGTTTACAGCATCTGAAAATTCAAAATACTCAACAAGGATCACCAGTCAAAACAAAGAGATGTGGCTATTATAGAACTTGATAAGGGCCAAAGCAGCCTAGCAATAACAAACATTATTTGGTAATGGCATAATGGTAATTGAATTTATACCCACCATATCACATAAGAAGCCTGGCACCCAACAATAAACAAGGAATACACTAGCAATAACACTGTACACACCCCTGGGGCTTGGGTGGGGCTAACGGAAATAGAGCTGGAGTATCACTACACGGTTTTTACTGTTTTTGAACATGTCCATTAATTACCATGAATGTGCATTACCAAACCCTTTCACTCCTGCAATAAAGGGTTAATTGCGTGTAACCCCACTTAGCCATATACACAAAACATTACAACGAGCACAGTCAGCAAACAAGCCATTCTCAGCCTATACACGTACATGTGATTTGCACTAGTGATTAACGTGAGAAGCTCGCAGCCATCATTCTGCCCACCAGCCTGGAGTTGTCTGCCATTTCTTCCTGGCATGCATTACAAAAAAGAACAGAGGGAAAGCCTTCAGACAGTCCTTCACTCCATGTGTGGAGAGAACCTGGGTACGAGGCTATACATCTACAGACTGTATTCGAACTTCCCAGTAAGTCCTCTTCCTCCTAAGACAAGGCTCTCAACTACGTACACACGTGCCACCGACCACAACTCAGAACACAAAGGCAGTAAGATAGAACAAAAGACTGAAGTGATAAACAAAGGGTAATAGGGTGTGTACGATTCGAACCCCCCCCGCCGTGGGACATACGTACACACACACACACACAGTGCACACAACACCCACACAACTACTCATACACAAACCGGTTGACACAACCCCGGTGTTTATACCATAGCCAACAACAGAGTCTTACGCTATTCATGGAGGGATGTATCCGACCATAGGATACACAACATCGTTATCACCTGTTCTTTCCTTTCTTCCGTATTTTTTCCTGGTGGGCGGCTCGGGAACAAGGCTACTGGGTATTACAAGAGCAGTTACTCTAAACTAATTACTCTTTTGTCTCTGTGTAAAGCAAGGCTGTTATGAGGTGATTGTGATGCAGTAAAACAGTGGAATAGAGAGAGCTAATACATGAATGCTATATATACTAAAGAAACTTTCGGATGTTGTCTACCAGCTCCATGGCATCACTTCCAGTCTTTACCCATTATGAGCTCTACACTATCACGATATTTAGTAAGAGAACCCACCCCTGGAACCAAATATTCACAGGCACTTAATACAGTTCAGCAGGTGCCTTGCTAACCCACAGCTTTTATGGACAATCACTTGAAAGGCGTACCTGAAAAGAATCAACTAAATGTACACATAGCTATAGTACAAGCAAGACACCAGCAGACTGTCAACGTGTTAGCTGACAGTTGTTGGTCACTGGAATGAAAATTAACTTCATTAACATAATTGTGGTAGAGAGTATATCAACTTAACTTTTAAAAAACTATCAACTATCCCCAGTCAGTTGTGGCTAGCTATAGGCAGTTGCCATAGTCCTTAAAGAAACAAGCGATGATGTAACCTGAGTGTTTGCACCTCTGGGTAGACCCAGCCCATGAATTCCATCAGTCAATTACGAACTGAACTTCCCACCTGGTCCCAGAACTCTCAAGGATAGGTCGAGTTTTGACAGCTACAACAGCCTACAAGCGATTTAAAATGCCCCACATGACGACAGACCTGCCGGCCGGACACTTCAGGGAGCTGGCATCCGTCTAGAATTACCTTATACGGAGATTTCCACTCTTAGAAGCTGCTAATTGGAACAGTGTAGTTGCAATTACAACAAAAAAATGACCAAATGAATAATTACACCACTGTTTCCATAGCTTCGTGTAGTGACTTAATGTGGAGGAAGAGACAAGGGGAATTATATCCCTCAACACTGCACACTACGTGCATGAGCATGTAGTGGACACACACAGATACACACTCGTTACAACGCAAACGCACACACATCAGTACATGTGGGTTGCAGTGTGAATGCAATCATGGATGCCCGTGTATCAGTCGGTGCAGACTGATGACAGGGGGAAGAATAGAATCACTGGGTACTCATCTGAGACCAGACTCTAGGCTGTCTCCCATAATTCACTGAAACTGCACAACAAATTTCAATGGCTATTTTTCCTCCCTTAAACAGATACTGGCACAGCTAATAAGCACACACCACACACTAGACCCACAGGCTGTTTGCCAGGGGAACAAACCACAATTCCAGCAACTAACAAAACAGGAAGAAAGGTGGTGAGATAAAGGTCTTCCCCCCCAGTACATGAAAGCAATTAAAAATAATTGTTTTTCTTAGAGCCTTGGCAGAAATATAAAGCGTGCCATCCTAGAGCAGAAGATCCATAGCATAAGGTCTTTCCCCCAGTGCATGAAAGCAATTAAAAATAACTGTTTTTCTTAGAGCCTTGGCAGAAATATAAAGCGTGCCATCCTAGAGCAGAAGACCCATAGCATAAGACCCATACTGATTGTTTAGCGCTGCACTCTGTTTGTTAATTAAGTGAACAAGTCGTTCAGTGCGCATCACTCGCATTGCAATCAGTCAAAAGAAGAATAGATAGCAGAGACAGTGCAGCCGTCGCTGGGTGGATGCTCTCCTGCTACATAGCGGAAGAGCCAATAAGCTTGAGAGAGCTCTCAAGGGACGTGTCCAATAATACTGTGCACTGGTGAGCTATTGAGCTACGGGTCCAACAAGAGCACCATATGGCATATCTATCGTAGGTACACCGTCTTCTTCCTGCTCCAAACAAAGTCTCTGGCCACTAACTGGCTTGTATACATGGCAACTGTGACTAATGTCTCCATACTGCAATCTACCATTGCCATCCTACTTGAACTTTAAGCTCCGCCCCATTACACACATACAAGTATTCATTTCCTGTTAAGCACATAATTTCTTGCCGCCAGCTCCCATAAGCGCATGCACTACACAACCAGTGCCTATAGTACATTACTAAGCAATATGCTTGCAATATCACAACTCCTCCAGAGAATAGTATGAGGATAGTATACAGACAATATCTAGATAGTATACGGACAGTATCTAGATAGTATACGGACAGTATCTAAATAGTATACGGACAGTATCTAGATAGTATATGGATGATGTACGGATACACAACTACAAGCTAACCTTCAAAGTCATAGAGTATGGTTGCCTCCCGTCCATCACCATCTTCTTGGTCTCCCTCTTCATCCGAGAACCACTCTCCTTCCTCCCCTCGTGCCGAGGAGAAAGAAGACGTAGGATCAGGAGGGGCCACAGCCGGCGGCTACAGGCAACGGGGAGGGAAAGGCAGAAGGGAGGGGATTGCATGGGTTTGAGTACAGACATACATGGAAGGAGCCCAAATCTGTAAGGGAGGGGGGGACAGTGATGAGCTAGAGGGCATAGACAAGGTGTGCAAAACATAGCCAGAAAACAGGAGCATTCTTCATCCTCCCCAGAAAGTTTTGGATACGGATGCTCCGAGGCAATTCCTGAGAACACTACGGCAGTATGTTTACAAATCACTAACGTAAGGAAAGGAAATGTTCCTGTGCTAGAGCCTTACAACACTGTAGAAAAATCTGTGATTGTTTATGCGGTTAATCAGGAACGTTGGCCTGTAATGGGGGATTCCCCTGTACTTGCTGCAATGTGATGGCAATTACAACAGCAGACCGTCTAATTATAGAGAACTGCAGTTTAAGTCACTCACAGGAGCGGAGTTGACTTTGGGTTTCTTTTTGTCCGATCTCTTGTCTACCTTTGGTGATATCTTAGCGGACACTCCTGTGTGTGTGTGTGTGTGTGTGTGTGTGTGTGTGTGTGTGTGTGTGTGTGTGCATTGTATGTGTGTTTGTGTGTGTGCGTGTGTGTTGTGTGTGCGTGTGCACGTGTGTGTGTGTGTATGTGTGTGTGTGCATTTGTGCATGCAAGTAAGAAGATAAATAGCACTAATCAGAACTAAGTACATGCGTTCTATGAGCACACGTTTCTATGCACACACTAAACAGCCAACTCCATTAGCACAGCATTGAACACCAATTTCATTGTCTGCCAATTGGAAGGCCTTTTAGTCACAGCCCTGGAACCTCCCAGGATCTCAATTAACCAATTAACCCTTCTGTCGCTGGCTATTCCTGTAATTTTTTGGATCATTAAGGGAACGATAAGATTCTATATTTCTATCTTCCGATTAAATCCTTTGGCAGGGCAAGGCGTAGGCCCACACCCAGCTCTGACTGCAATCGGCATGTTTAAGATGACAGTTGATGACTCCATCTTCAGGGCAAATGGGTTTAATTTGGAGCAAGGCCAGCAAAGGTGAAGTAGAAACTTCCTCTACAATAAAACATAACAATTATCATAGAGACATGACAATAATCGACTGCATCATACCACATGGAGAGACCCACCCTGTCTGCAAAAATTTCGAGTTACAGGCCACAGTTAGACTATACTAGGGAAGCAACGTAGCTGTCTGCCAAACGGACGTCAGCACACACACCCACTATATTTTGGGGGAGCTAACCTCAACAGTCTGTAGATCAGCAGGGTTGCTAGGCTACCATCCCAGTCGGTTACCTTTGAGGAGGCAGTGCAGCTACAGTTCAGTCTAAATACGAGATGTTGCTATGAAAAGGGTCGCTTTTTCTTTGTTTTGTAATGTTCTGCTATGCAATAGTGAATGTGCAAACACAAGACACCACATTGGCTTTAAGCCAAATTAAAAATAAAGTATGTCAAAAGGGAATTCAGCAAAACAGAATTCCACTCTAAACCAGTGTTTGAATATACCATCAGTTAGGTCTAGTTATATGATAGCTGAGTGCGGGTGAATGAACTCACCTCTTAATGACAGCTATAGATAATAAAGCAACTTGTCAACAAAGTTACTGCATAATTATATGCAGAAGCCAGTTAGTTGCATGAAACATCCAAAGAATGGCTAGCTATTTAATTATCTAATCTATAAAAAAACTTAATTAGCTGGAGTTTCAAACACTGCTGGCAGCAAACACGCATAAACACACCAGTGATGTAGACCTCCCCTAGCATTCGCCGTTTGCAGTACAACCATGGGGTGGGTGTGGCAAAACTCACCATGTGCTACACATTCACATTCACGTGATAAAAAGTGAACACACGGTGGGCGGCGCATGATATACGCTGTGTCAAAAGCGGCGGAAAGAAGGAAATTGTGAGCAAACCTGAAAGCTTCTGCAAAAGTGGACATGGCAAAGCCCAGATAGCTATTGGAGAAGACTGCAGAGTACGTAAAGTCAACAGTGGTTCAGGCCAGCAACTCTTGTGGCCCATCAGCCATCTGTGCCGTGATAATCTGCCTGTAGGCTATTTTCTCTTTCTCCATCGCTCAACTCATTTACTGGGCACCCCACCCTCTGTCCAACTACAACAAATGTACGTGATGAGCAACGACTTTCACGTGATGAGTTTACCAGTGCCCCCCCCCCCTCCTCCCTCCTTCATTCCAACAGGAGGAGTGTGGGAACAAGGCTACACCCACGCCTTCTCTCACCTTTGATGAATGAGACAGCAGGAGCAGCCAAGGCCTCCGTCCAGGAGAGCGGCCTCTCCTCTACAGAAGTGATGGCAGAGTCTCATTGAAAGAGAGAATACAGGCCAATGCCACACGCACACCTAGCTGACACACACCAGCAGCGGCTCACACCACAGAGACAGAAGTCCTCACATGACAAGACTGATTCTTACGACAGTCACATGACATAATACATCACACGACAAGACAGATTCCCACAACAAAGTCACATGACAGACAAAGATACAGTAGTCACATGATACAAAAGAAGCAGTCACTCAACAAGACATTCAGGTACCAAAATCATGTGACAAGACACACTGGTCACATGATGAGAAGTCACAGTCGACACACGACAAAAGAAGTCATACAACAATACAATCAGATGGTACCTCACAAAGACCAAAACGACTCCTCCCACAAATGTCTCTGGTTGAGGTAATCTTTTTCCGTCTAGACTCTACTCCAATCTAAACCCCCCCTCCCTCCCTCACATCAACACATAAGGCAACTTGTTAAATTACTCATAATATACATGTACTCTTTCTGAGACCTCTGGCTGGCTAGGGTAAAATTGGTTGCGTCGTGTCATTAATCTTTCACCAACCACGTCCCAGGGCTCTCCCCTTGAAAAATCAAAAAATTGGGGAGAGCCTGGTATCTTTTCTCACATGATTCAACTTAGTGCGTAATTATGCACAGGCCGGGATCGATCGAAAGACAGCTGCATTTCTCTACCTTTCGCTGGCTAATCTACTTCAGCGCTCAGTCTGTGACACCAAGATTAGCTACAAGAAATATTGATTCGCTGCCTTTCCTCAACACTGGAGAACTACAACTGTGTTCGCCTACGCACAAGTCCTTTCTACCCCCTTTCTACCTTGACGTCACTCACGCGAGAAAAGATGCCACGTTTTAGGGAGGGCCTGGGGACGAGGCTACCGATTTCCTTTCTCCTCCTTAAAGTGAAGGGTTCTGATGCTTTACATTACCAGACATGACCGCCACTGGAAATGCTGGAGCTCACTGCTACGTACTCTTCCAATAGAAGCCCACCAGATATCTGTAGTACCCACCAAACAGAAGCAGACACCTGTGAGCTGAAGTGCCAGCCATTCCTAACAGTTTTCTGCCATCTGGTGGATCACCAGCTGCAGAGGACAGCAATTAGCGGGAAGCGGTGGGAACGCAGCAGGTGATCGCTGTGGCAATTACGCTTAGCAGTTGTTGAAACATCTCAAAAATTCCTGTGGTTTTAGCAGTCAGTTCTGTCTGGTATCCAAACAATGCAAATACTGCATTCTTTGAAGCGATGCACTTGTAAAACAGCAGTGATTTGATCAGCAAAAGAAAATACAGCAAATCTGTGGCAATTCTGAGTGCAATAAAAGGCAGTGCCGCAAGTGTAATGGTTACAATATACCTCCTTTAGAAAGTAATAACTCAGGCATACCTGTACTTAAACAGACCATCAAATACCACCCATAAAAGATCGTTATCCCATTATGTAATGGGGGGGGGGCACTAAATGGAGAAAGTATAAGAAAACATGCTTAGATAATTTGAAACTACAAGAACAGGGTCTGTACGTGCTTACACTCATAACATAGTCCACACTTACAACACTATAGATAAAGGTTCATTGCACTATCCTTGTCCCCTTTTTATGCTTTACTTTTGTGCAACCAAATAAAGCGGGGGCTTGGGAAAGAGACAACCATTGCACCACATCCCGTAACAATCACATTAATCCCAGGCCTCCCACACTCAATCATACACACACCTATTAAATTCTTCTTATATCGAATAAGCCAGCTGTTGTGCTTCTGTCACCATGGTAATCACTACCAGACACCCCAAATGGTCTAGTAAGCCTTAATGGCACCCACACACAAACCTGTGATTTTACCTTGTGATCCAAAATGAGGTCATATTAAGACCATTATCTTATAATTACTTCCCATCCTCTACAGCTGAACTCTCAAACAGGGGCTGATGTGTACGAGAGGCAGCTGTTAGTGCTGGCACGAGAGAGCAAGTGCACCACACACAGACACAACCTAACTGGCCGGCATGTTAATAGGAGAGTACGCTCACCACCGAACAACAACATATGCCCTCTCAGGGTCATGTTACCATCGAGGCAATTTGTCCTACTCTACTACATGTACTGGGATGTCGATGGCAGTGAAATGAGACTTACCATTCAACATCTCCACAGTACTTTGACTCTCTTCACCAGGAATGATAAATGATTCGACAGTACTCTTCACCAGGAATGATAAATGATTTGATTGACTTTTTCGTCAGGAATGGTAAATGCTTCCACAATACATTGACTCTCTTGATCAGGAATGATACATGTATATACAAATTTGTATATAAATATATTCCTGATGAAGAGAGTCAATTCAGTAGCCCACGAAAGAGTGGCCTGGTACACACTGTTCATGCATGCACAAAAATAATTTCCAGTACTTTTACCCCCCATCATAACGAATAAAGGTCTATTACCACCACCTCACGACCAGTTGCTACTAGAGCACATGTCGCACATCAATAAACACAGACACAGACACAGACACACGCAAGGGGCAATTACAGAGGTATCAGCCTTACAGGCCAATTGTCAACAAAAGACATGAAGAGCTACAAGATACCATTTAGAGCTATGACTGGGAGCCAGCCACTTAGAAACACGTGTGTGGTCTGATATCAACAAACAAGAGACCATATACACATGAAGCCAAGGAAACCTCATGATGTACTTAGTAACAAAATCAGGGGGGGATAATGTAATATAAAGTCACGTACACAGGCGTATCACATGACTGCACATAGGACTGAGTGGGCAGCGCTCATGTGATCAAGTGGAGTATAAGATACGGGTAGGGGGAGGAAACGGAAAAGCTATCACATCGACATTGTCGCTATGGCTGCAAGTCCATTTGGTGCACAAGCTTAAAAACGCTGCCTTCGAATGCAATAGCTCTTCCTCCTGGTACCTGAGCAGCCTTAGTTAGTGCGGTGGTAGAGTTAGAAAAGAGCACCGATGGATTGCAGACCAGCAACAGGGGCTTAGCAACGAATGCTGACTGCGTCAACAGGCTTGTTGCTAGATTGGAAATCACATTCGCAAGACAAACCTCTCGATGAGCAAACTTTAAGCACAAAAGGTCCTTCCATTTGGTTTCCAAAAGAGTAATACGTGCACGAGTGGCATGAGTTAACACACAGTATACACTGCCAATATGAGTCTGGAGCAGACAAAATGAGTGAAACGCTCACTCCAGATCTGGTGCACTCACTTTTTGTATTTGGAGCTTTCGGTGGAGCCAGCTTGGCTTCAGAGGCTTGCGTCAGCCATCCCTGAGATGGAGAATAACATCAGAGTGTGGTAAAATCCAAGCAAGCTAGCCACCCCTACGCTTGACAACAACTATACAAGGAATGAAGCCACTCCTTTCATTGGGAAGCAAATGACGTACACAGTACATTTGTAATTACTGACAGGGTGGATACTTGTAGGATAAATGTAGGGTTACACTTCTGGGAACTGCCATAATTGATCCCCACCTAGAAAGTTCAAATTTGGACTTAAACCTTGACCCCAAGCCTCCACAAGCAAGTTATAGAGATCAAGTAATCGGCTAAGCTACAGAGGTGACAGTAGCTTGAATATCACTTGCTCGGATTTATCGTTGCCTCTACCTTTGTTAGTAGGTCTAGCCTCGTTCCCAGGCTCCACTCCCCAGCTTTGCTCGCACACCGTTTCTCTACACTATGCAAGAAAAACTGGAGAGTGGAGCCTGGGAACGAGGCCAAACAGCACTCTGTTGGGCTGCCCTGGAGTGTTTGCACTGGGAGATGCCACTTTGCAATTACAGTTATACGGTGCTCTTTGCAGTTACAGTTATAACATATATTGCGCGTAGCTGCATGACATGTGACCATCTGTATCATGGCACTTGACAGTTTAGTACCAGGCTGGACGATCGTGGTGCCAACCTGATATTTGTCCCGTTCAGCAGCTAGCTCAGACAGCTTTGCGTTGGTGTGCTCCAGTGAGTTTGCCACGGCCTTAGCATCACCGAGGGAGGGGTTCTGAGCGTAGACAGTTCGCATCTTTTCCATGGCCGTTCTGGGGTGGGCAAAAGAATGTGTTTGTGTGTGTGTGTGTGTGTGTGTGTGTGCACGTGCGAGTGTGTGTGTGTGCATGTGTGAGTGTGTGTGTGTGCACATGTATGTGTATGTGTGTGTGTGTGTGTCTATATGCATCAGCGCATTCAACACCACAAGTAGTATTTTCGGATGCACTCGTTATTAGATTGGGTCACTGTGGAGAAATGCTACCATATTTAGATGACCCGCAGTGGATAAATGCTACATACAGTAACCGGTTCACAGGGTTCGTGAAGCATCACACTCTGTGTAAGCCCAGTAGGGTAGATAACTCACTGAGTCTTCATGCAGAAGAGCTAAATAAGATGTACTGCAGAACCCCACCGCACGTACTGCAGACACCATTGGGACCAGCTCCATTGTTCTAGGATTACTGGGGATGTCCTCACTTCCGGGGCCAAACAATACACTCTCTTATGAAGTTGTAGCCAGCTAGTGCCCTAAGGTGTCCATATTTCAGGGAGATAATATAGAACAACCCAGTTGTCCCCAGGCTCAATTTTAGGGAGGGGAGGGGATGGGGACCAGGCTACATTAGAGGGGGTTCCACTGTCAGAGTATTAGCTAACAAGCAGTGAAGGCCCTACTCGAATTTCAACTCTGGTAATCCAACACCCCTCCTGATGGCCAATACCAGCTGCTAATGAGGTGTAAAAGCCACAGCCCTACCTTACACTATATCACATGCAAGGCAGAAGGGAGAGAGATGGAGGAGGAGAGGTGAAGGGGGGCTGTGGAAGAGACAGCAGGAAGGGCAGTCTCCCATGGAGAATGGGGTGAGAAACTCCCAGTAGATTTTAGACCACAACAATGGCAAGAATTAGGATAGCCACATCACACATGCAGCACTTTGAAAACTGCCTTTAGTTTGTTGAGGCCTATAGTTGGGAGTCCCTGCATTAATTGTGTTTGCTTTGTTGTTTGTTTTGCAGAACTAGGGACAGTCCCTGATGTCTTATTACATCATTATTTATTTATGGGTGCATGTCTAGGCACTGCTGTATACATAATTCAATCTTGAGCAAAAACCATATTATTTCACATGACCTACTTATCAGACTGGGCCTTGACGATGGCAGCTTCTAGCTCATCCACCTTGGCCTGCAGCTTCTTCCTCTGACGCTCGGGTGGCAAGTGGCTGAAGTCCTCTTTTGGCTCCTCCTGAGAGGTGAGAGGGAGGGGGGGGGGGGGAGAGGAGGGAGAGGAGGAGGAGGAGGGGGGGGAGGTGAGGCGGTAAGAATCCATTCTCTGGAGCAGCAGCCTGGGCATGAGACTATCACTTGCACTGGTATGGCATGGTGACATAAGTTAAAGTATACATGCATAATTTAAATGCACACCCTGGTTTCATATTCATGTACAATCTTTGTTAGCATGAAGTACATGTTTGTCGAAGAAATGAATTCTAGGGAGGGGTGGGAGCGTTCTCCCTTAAACCTTTTTTTTTCCAGAGGGGTAATGTAGTTATTAATGCAGCATTAGAACTGGCCAAAGTTTATTTAAACTGACCCAGTGGGATTCACACATTCCCCCCTATGAAACCCGACTACGGACACACACCTTGTTTTTCTTAGGTTTGGGCTTTGGCCTCTTGCCCTGGTACTCCTCAAAGGTGACGTCCCCAGGAATGGGAAATCCTGTTTTCCTGTCCTCAATTAGTTGCTGGTTGTCCTGCGAAGAGAGAGTAACGAAGGGGAGGGGAGGGGAGGGGAGGGGAGGGGAGGGGAGGGGAGGGGAGGGGAGGGGAGGGGAGGGGAGGGGAGGGGAGGGGAGGGGAGGGGAGGGGAGGGGAGGGGAGAGGATGGGGAGGGAGTATCACAAAAGCTAGATTGGAGGTGGCCTACACTACAGTACAGGTTCCGGTCTCTAAACCTTACCATCTTGGGATCAATGGATGCCGATGCTCCTGTGATGTTATCAAGACAAGTATTGATGATGGGAAAGACCTTCCGATGGCACTCTGCATATGTGGCCATTAGCTCTTTGTATTTAAGTATTCGATTAGCATTCATATCATGAAAGTCCTGTCGGAGAATATATGTGTGTGTGTGTGGGGGGGGGGGGGGGGGTATGTATGCATGCAGTTTAGAGCGGAGACAAAGCAAAAGTAAAGAGTTAGGTAGCCATCAGACTGTAAATACACCCTCTTTTTGTGACCCTGAGCAATTAGCCCAGTACTTCCAAAACTTTTGAATGTGTGTGCTTTAAGAGACACGTATCTTCAGAACGCTATGCCCTATCTAAATGAAATGTGGGTGGTTTGTACAGGAGGCGTTGCTGCAGCAATAACCCGAAAATGAAGCCTTCCAGCTGTACTGCAAGGAAGATATGGGGTTGAGTTTGTGAAATTTTTGATTGCACAGTGATTTCCAAAAACGGCAGTGCTACCAAGGCACATAGCAAAGAAGCAAAGACAGTTACAGCCTTCTAATGTGTGCTTCCTTCAGATGAAGGTTGGTACTTGTACTGGACCAAGAATCATTCATGTATCACTAATGGTTGTCGAGATACATGTATGACAGTTTGAAAATTGTCATAGAACTGCAAAATTGCAAAAACACGGGATGTGCCAGGTTTTCAACCAGCGGGTTATAATTGCTTTCCTGTTGCCTACTTTAATTTAATGCTGCTCACATTCTCTTCCCGTTGCTACAGACACACACGGCTGACCTTGAAGACCTGGGGCATGCCGGACATGTAGTGATGTCGCCGGTCAGAGTTGGTCTGCTCCAGTTGCAGGATGTAGTTGTTGCGGCACTCTTCTGCCGTGCTCTCCTTCTGCCTCAGGGTAGTCGTCAGCTGCGAGGGGAACAGGACGGGGGATCAGTGCACACTCTTGGGGCTTCAGGGGTGGGGAAGATAGGACACATCCTCCATACATTTTTATGGTTTCAGAGACCATCATTTGCAGTAGCAGTCAAAAAGAGTTCCTGTTCCATTTATGTAGAACAGTTTACCATTTAATGGTCGTTCTACGTCAATCCGATAGCTCTCATAACGTAACATGTGCCTTTTGGCTGCCCTTTAGTTAAGTTCATAAACCCGTGCAAGTAAGTAACCTACCACTGCCCATGCACGAGGCATACAAGTGACCTCATGCATGTCTCACGCAAGGGCAGTGGTAGGTGGTAACTTGCAGCAACGGAGATGGCAAGCGTGAGGCCTGCACAGGCAGCGGTACATCACTCAGGAACTTACTAAAGGAGAGCCAAAATGTACCTGCTGCGTTATGGCGTTGTTGTTGCATGAACAGTTGCTGTAAGACATGGTACCTGTGTGCAGGTACATCTATATATAGCTAGCTAGCCGCATCTGCAATGCTACCAAGCTCATTTACTGACAACCGTTTTTATCAGTAAAAAAAGTACAGTATTAGCATGCAAATGGTACAGAGTTGAAACAAAAATGGTACCAACACAGACAGAATGGGAACTTTTTTTACTACTACTGCATTATCATTTTCCTGTACTCACTGATGCTAGTTATATTTTCTGAGCCAAGCTTCTAGGAGGGAGAAAATTTGCCCCCCTATAACCCCCCCCCCCCCTCCCTCCTCATGAGACTCTACCTCTACTGAGGTTCAACACCTTTGAGTGACAAACACACACCTTGTCAATCTTGGCTTTGGTGGAGTTAGGGTCGACATCTGCCTTCTCCAGCGCATGATGGGAATTCTCTGCCTCTTCACTTGCTCGCTCATACTGCTTTTTCCTCTGGGGTGAGAGGAGGGAACGGATGAAGAAGGCCATTTTGACCAGTTCCGAATACAATATTAATTAACTTCTCCAAGTTCTTAAGTTTTTTGAGTCATGCTGCCCTTAACAAATACACATACAGGTACGCATACACTGTGATACAGCTTCAGAAACAGAGGTATATTTACCAAGGCACGCATGCACACACACACGCACACACACACACACACACACACTAACTATCTAATGCGATACAGCGTCAGAAACAGATGTATGTGTACACAGGCACGCATGCACACACACACACACACACACACACACTAACAGTGTCTAATAGCTCCATCGATACTTTGAGCTGACGCTGGCACTCAGTTCCCGATTTCATATGCTTTTTCCTCTCAGCCGTGACATCCCTTGCCAAAGTCTTCAGTGGCTCCAGCACCTCCGCCTGCATGTACTCTGCAATCAACTCGTGCTGGCCAGCAAGATCATCACTTTCGTGAACCATTTTTGAGAACGCTTTCACTGCTGTGTACCTATAGTGTATTGAGAATGGACTGCTACTGTACAGCCGTGTAGCAAGTGGTCTGACTGGTCCGGTTTTGGCCAGATTACTCTTCTCATCAATATTTTCATGCGTGCTCTTATTGTTTACACTTTGAATTTTGTACGTTAGGTATGCATGCAACATCTACTGACATCGTTCTACCAAGTCTCACTAGCCGATGACCTTTAAGCATCCAAGACTATCCTTTGGGTAGAAGGTGGTGTAGAATATGAGATGCTTGCTACTAGAGTGCTTCCTGACCAGAGAAAATTAATTTCCCCCCCATGCTACGTGCGGTGATTTATGATTGGCTGCCTCTCTGGCCAAATAATTCTAATACAGCTGCTATAGCCCTGTATTATGCCATCAAATTAGAGTAAGAAAGCGGTAGAGTGTGAAGTGTGCTCTATATAGAGTTTCCACTAAGTTACATGTAGTTACCCATTGGTACTTATTTAAAATGCACACAGCACCAATACAGTGAGACACACCATGCAGATAAGAAAACACCCTGTGATATATTCAGCACTCACTTTGACTCCTCCTCATCTCGTCTCTTGAACCCTTTCACCAATCTCCTACAGGTGTGTGTGTGTGTGTGTGTGTGTGTGTGTGGGAGGGAGTTGGAGCTAGACCAGTGGCAGTGGCTTTCAGTGGCAACCTACCGGAGCTCTTTTGCGTAGCCGAGCTCAATAGTGATACGTTTCTCCATAAACTGAGACCCTCTCTTCATAAACTCGATCCCCTGCTCAGTGTGGTGGCACACCTGATCATACTGATCCTAGTGTATAGAAATGTGGGCATGTGCGTGCATGGGTACATGTATGCATGAGTATGTGCATGTGTGTGCATGTGTGTGTGTGTGTGTGTGTGTACAGGCGCATGTGAGTGAGTGTGCACATGTGAGTGTTTATAGAATGTCTTTCGGGGGGCGGGGGTATGCAGACCCTATTGCTGGGGCGGGACAGAGGGTAAGCCCCGAACTGCAGAGACGCTAAATATTTTCGCAAGCAAGCTACATGTAGGTGAGATATAGAGTCCTTAGAACCGGCCTTGCACTGCTTTGCCGCACTCGGCAATCATAACATCAGGTTTATTAACTTCATCAGCCCTTGCTAGCACTCTTGTGCATACTAGGAATCCAACAACATGCCTACGTTCGAGACAATACACGCTTGGCTACCTGAGGGCTCTCTATGGCAGCACACGACAGACACACAGAGATGTGTTGAGGCGTGTAGCCAACACTTGGAGGGGCTCAAAAGCAGCTTCAATGCAAAAGTAAGTGCAATTATCGCCTTGTAGCCATGCAGCTCAGAGACTCAGCGTAGGAGAGGGACAGCTCTTTTATGGCCTGTGTTCTGATCTTGCCTGCCCACTCGCTGGCAAGCATGCCCAAATATGGTAGCCTCTGCGCCTCGCATTAGTGAAGTCCCTTGCAACAAAGACACCATTACTGGGATGGGACGCATGCGGTGGTGTACACACAAACCCAACATGTGAGGATGTATGCACACACAAGCTACGTGTGTACGTGTAGTTTAACACTGTGAGTCTTCAACAACATTGTGACCTCATGGGGGTAGCATGATGAAGATTGCACAGTGTTGACAAAATTTGCTAAATGGGAAAAGCCAACTGCAGTTCAACACTACCTACAAACTTCCTTATCAAAAACTGTGGATGGAACATGGGATCCTCTTCCACTACAGACACTCTTGTGATCAGCTCCAACGTCCATACGTTTGTGATCGGATTGGCAAAAACCCAGACTTCCTGCATTTGGAGTCACAGCTAGACTAGCCTCTTTCCCAGCCCTTCCTGCCCCAGGCTTTCCTCCGCGGCTGCAAGATGAGAGCCGGGGTTAGGGAAGGACTGGGAGTGAGGCTACAGCGCTTCATCAAAACATGAGCATGTCATGCACAGGTAATGTGCATATCATATCACACGCCAACTGTCACATGGCTATGTGAAACCCCAACCCCTATCTCGATAGACGATGGCCACCAGGCACGTATCTATTAATGGCTACGTCACTTTGGGCCTGTTTACCAAACCAACCTGACCTAAGCCGTCAAATAATAGTCAACTTCCTTGCAACAGGAACATGCAAAAAGAAACTAATGTAAGCATTCCTGTGTTTTTCTTAATTTTCTATGCCACAGTCTGTGTTCAATTCGTGCACTGTTATTTTTGCCGAAAACGATCGAGGCAGTATTAGCTCCTCAGGCGGGCAGAGCACACCAGCACATGATCTAACCTACTTGGGTTTGAGGTGGACTAAGGAAAGACAAAACATGACAGGATGTAGTCTATAGGTGAAGATAGGAAGCTTGTTGCTATGGCAATATATGTCAAACAGCAAGGTCCAGAGAATTCTACCAATCAGGTAGCCTTTGGTCCCTCATTTACGATGCAGCATGATTTCATTGACTGGTAAACTGCAGCTCAGCCAAACAGTAAAGCTTTCATGTACATGTCTCCAAAAGGGGGGAGTCACAAAATACACGTAATAACAAATCCTGTTTCGAGTCTTCACATGTGAAGATAGGCAATTGAAACACATACGTTCTCTTCCATTTACTAGTAGTCACTATTCGACTAACTAGCGTTGCCACACCCACAAGATGCGCACTATCCCTCGAAGATTACTGCTCTATTTAAATTCTTATGATATCAAAAGAAAAATTGAACAGCTACTGATGTTAGCTAGGCACGCCTACTTTTGCACAGTTCTGCCTGCGATCATAAGACATTTGCATAGATATCCAAATGGGTGTGGCCTGATCACAATGCCCTCAAGTCGGTCTCTAAACAACAAATTATCACTTGATTTTAGGTCCAGTCCCCAAATGGGCATAGCCAAACGATCACATGGTCTCAAGTCCTGTCCACAATGATAAAAGTGGAATTTGTACTGGCTGGTTACAAGAGACTAGGTAAATATAAACACTATGGACTGGGAAATCCCACATCCAGGTCCCAGGGGAGCTTTTGCAGAGGGAGGACAGAGTGCTAAAGTAAACTACGAAAGAAGCCTCTTTTCTCCACACAAGAATGCATGAATAATGTACCTTCTTGGACGAAACGAACGGCACTTTAACGTCTTAAAGGGTGTTCTTATCCAAGGAATGCTTACAGTGAATGGATGTCAACCTAGACACTTGTACTGTACTGCCTCACGAGCAACTTGTCACTACACGTGTGTGCACCGGCTAGTGATTCGATAGTGATTACACACGTGCACAAGTGGCACACTCGTGTGCGCAATGCAAGTCGAAAGCGTGTGCTCACTGCAATGCGTCAATTGCAAGTATGAGTCACCATTGCATGCATACAATGCATGCGTGCGTGCGTACAACACTCGCATATCCATTGTGAGTATTATGTGTGTGCATGCTGAAGAATTTGCGTTGGACATGCGTACGACTCACGTGTGCATTCAAGTTGCTCGTAAGCCGTACTGTCTACGTCTGCTACTGCATGGGATGTCTACTGGATGTCAAGGGTACCAACTGGGGGTTCCACTATATATGGTTGGGCAAAGAATGTTGCACTGGATGTCAAGGGTACCAACTGGGGGTTCCACTATATATGGTTGGGCAAAGAATGTTGCACTGGATGTGATCCAAACCAGAACACATGTAGAATGAGTGGTACATCTTCTTACATGGAAGTGTCACAAATGTGCCAATCAAATTCACAAATTTGTGACACTTTATGACACTGGGTAACAGACATACGTTGCAACAGATTGATGCACTGCCAGCATTTGCTCTCCCTTGGAATTCTCCTAAACCAAATACTGTTTGCTGATCACTGTCCTTCCCATTCATTCTATTGCTGTCCTGCCACCCATTACATTCACCAACCAGAGCTCAAATGGGGGTGCCAGCTACAGAGAGCTAGGAGGCTCAGGATAAGAGGAAATTACCTCAAGCAGAGCTGAATGAAGTACAAAGAGTAAAAGCCATATGAGGTGGTAATACCACACAATCTATTCATCCAATCTTATTTCCTAGATCAGATATGACATATATATAAGTACGATAATGTGTGTGTGTGTGTGTGTATGTATGATTAGTGCATGCATGCTCAATGACACACCTATATGAAATGTGCGTGCATATGTGTGCGCCTGTGTGTGTGTGCATGTGTGTGTGTGTGTGTGCATGTGCATGTGGCATGAGTGTACGCAAGTGTGTGCATGCATGTATGTGTAGCACTGTGTACCTAGTATCTAGGCACACTGTCAGCACAACAGTCTAAACTCACTCCTAACCCTGTAATCACAGCACCTGATACCCCCAACAAACTGGGACAATATTTTCACAATCAGCCAATGACAGCCAAATATTTTCGCTGGTGCAGCTACAAATGGCCATTTCCCTACCAACATTATTATACCACACATGCCTATACAACAGACCAAATATACTAGAGAACATGCCTAAAGCAGGGGACTGCACTTGGGGCGACCCCAGCACCCTCCTGGGCCAACCCCAGCACCCTCCTGGGCCGACCCCAGCATCCTCCTGGGCTGTCCATGAACCATGGGTAGGCATTGTGTTAAGGACAGGAGCAGTACAAGGCAAGAAGACGGGGTCCAAGCACCCCAAAAATAAATGACAAGGGACAACAGTAGAGCACTCAACTGTTGATTTCTTACCAGCTGGGTGTGTGCGAAGTGCATGCTTGGCTGGTTCCTAAGATTACTTTTCTCGCATTTGTCTGTTAGAGTGTCCGCACTTATTACAGTGTGCCAAATTACGTCAATATGTTCTATAACCATGAGCACTGCTGGAAGTTTGCAGGCCAAATAGGCCGAGGTACGACAACCTAGCTCAAGTTTTGTGCTGTTTAGATGGCAAAAAAAGTGGTAGGTAGTGATACTTCAGTTGAGGTAAGTTCCGGCAGCTAGCTAGAAGCTGCGGATAATACACCTGACCAGCATTACACTGTATCTATGCTGGAGGTGCACTTTGAGATTGTAAAGTCAGCACTTTTGCTGGAAGCTGTACAAGATGAGACAAGCTGATTCGGTCCACAGCTGCATATAGCTTATTGCCGAGTATGTTCCAAAAGACACTGAATAAGCTTCCCCCTCCCTCCAACTTTCTAAATGACTTGAGTACTAGTCCCAATTCCATACCGCAGATTCTATCTTGCAGCCACCGACCACCGCACAGCCACGACAGTTGAGTTGAGACTGGGGGTGGAGGCTCCTCAAGTGCTTGAAACTGTTGTCATCATTCCAAGGCCACGTGCACGTATCAGTTTAGCAAGCTACATGCATGGGCCTGTTATACTCATGTGAGTAGAAGGGTGAATTTTGCACGGGTGAGGACAATTGCAGTTCTCAACTGCACGTTGAAAAGGACTCACATTGCATGCACTAAAGCCACATAGCCCGTATGTATACGCACGCATGTGGATACAAAATGCAACCAGAGAATTGGCCACAAATGCCACACTTTCAGAGTTTAAATGGTATCTTTATTAGAACAAATGAAGTGAAAGAAAAACATTTATAGGAACACATGCCACACATTTGTCAGACTCCCCACTAGCATAAGACCCTCATCATCAACCCATTAGAGTGTATAGCTGCCTATGATAAACTATCCAGTGTATATTTTCTCAAGTATGAGGGTAACGTAAAATAACATATTACGCAGGTTTATACACACATTTGTGCAATCCATCAATCCGATAGCAAACTAAAAAGTATCTATCACCATTTCAAAAGTTACCATGTACTACAATGACAGTACATGTACACATGTACCTGCACATGTACATGTATGCATTAAACATAAGCACAATACAACAGTGTGTCCTCCACTTTATAGAACCACTGTGTTGTACGCCAATGAAACATCAATGACTACGTTTCAACCCTAATTTTGTGGCCGTCTACAAGGTATCACATTGAGTAGGGCATTTCAGAAACTTAGTCAATCAATAGCTATAGCATTTTACATGTAGTATTTCAGCACAGTTCGTTCCCAATCACATATCAGCTATTAAGCAAATTTGGATAACACAGACAGCTTAAATTTCCAGTTGCTGCAAAATTAGATCAGCTTTGCTCCCGGTATCCATAATAACACCCAATTAAAATAGAGTAGCTTGGGGCCAAGGGTGATATGAGATGTACACTTCTCAGAGTATGGCAGATGCAATAGCCTTACATTCCAAATTCATCCCTATAATTTACGGGGATAAATGGATTCAACAGTGGAATGAATTTAGGAACTGCACAATGAGTCCACATGCTTGTTTGACATAACCGGGAGTCCTCCTAAAATCACTTTCTAATTTACAGCTACTTTGAGCAGTTGTAATACACCGCACATACAACACTGGTACAACCTACACCATGTGCTAAAGCAGTTCAAAGCTATAGCTAGCAGTGACATGCTGCCGGCTGAACTGCCTCTCTTCTGCCCACTTCAAATGATTGCCCATTGTATGCATACTGGTTTAGATGTGCAATAGGCACATGGTAGCCACAAATAGTACAACTTAGATCTGCTATTCAACATGCCCGAAAGATGCATACCCAAAGTTCAGATCCCCAGCTCATCGCGACGCTCTTTCCCTTGTCTGCTCACAGATTAGCAATCCAAGGTCCTCTGGGCGGCTCTCTAACGGACCAGGAACTGGAAATTCAGCCAAAAAAAACGTTAGCTGCCCTTCCTTGAAAGCTGTGTGACCGCCCGTGGTGAATGACCGGAAACGTGACCTCGCGTGATGAATACGCAATAATTGGCGCCCTATGGGGTGCCGTTTGTGTCAAAATTCATGAAAACTAAAAAATAACGTCAAATGGTGGCATTTGCATAAATCTCCACCGATATTTATAAATCCCCATCGACATTTATAAATTCCCACAGACATTTATAAATCCCCACCGACATTTGTAAATTCCCACCGACATTTATAAATCACCACTGACATTTATAAATTCCCACTGACATTTATAAATCCCCACTGATATTTAGAAATACCCACCAATATTTCTAAACTCCAGACACTTATAAATCCACACTGACATTTATAAACTCTACCGATATTTGTAAATCCCCACTGATATTTATAAATTTCCGCTGACATTTATAAATCCCCACCGTCTAGGTCATGCACGGTCTTGATTCAGATATCGCAAACGGAATGGAATGTGAATGGCTGTGGGAAAGACTGACACCCTAGTGCCTTGTTGGCCTACTCGTTGCGTGCTGTCATTGTTGTGAGATACTGTATGCCAGGAGACTTTGCATTTACATCGTCAGGCATGTGTAATACTTCCTCTCATACTGCAGCTGAACTCCTCCCCTTTGCATGGCTGCCCATGCAAAGAGGAGGAGTTCAGCTGCAGTATGATGTCATGTGTACGAGAGGAGTATCACGTGTGGAAAGTTTTCTGGCAGGCATGGTGCCAGCGTACAGTATCATACAACAATGACAGCATGCAACGAGTAGGCCTAGGTACAGATGGGCTAGGGTGTCAGTCCTTTCCTTTTATAGCTCTCTTTGCAACGGCGCCATCACTGTAATTAATATTACACCGCGTCGTGTATGTGGATATCGCATTCCGTTCCATTTGTGACATCTGAATCGAATCAGACCGCGCATGGTGGGGATTTATAAATATTGGTGGGGATTTATAAATATCGGTGGGGATTTACAAATGTTAGTGGAGATTTATAAATGTCGGTGGGGATTTATAAATATCGGTGGGGATTTACAAATGTTAGTGGAGATTTATAAATGTCGGTGGGGATTTATAAATATCGGTGGGGATTTACGCAAATGCCATCATTTGATGTTATTTTTTAGTTTTCATGAATTTTGACACAAATGGCACCCCATACGGGCCAGCCTCGAGTGAGGCTGCCCCGCGAGACTAGGTTACCACCGTGCTACGGATGACCAGAAGGCAGTGCAAGCGTTTGTACTTGGGAAGGATGTCTTTTTACAAACAAAGAGCGACTGTCCATCACGAGGCCCTGGGTCTTCACGAATCGAACAAAGAACTCGAATTCCATGGCTAGCTACCCGACTACGGTGGGTGAATAGTTCGTCAAGACAATGGCGGTAGTTCTTTCCCACAGACAAGACAACGATCCTTTCTCCCCAGTGCATGCCAGTAGCGCACTCTTTACAGCTATTTCATGTATAGCCATCATGGATAATACACACTGCTGTATTATCCATGCTAGCATAACTTCTCACTATGCGTAAATAAGATTAGCGGTCCAATTACGTATCCGCTAAACTATGAATATTTAATGAAGCCCGAGGATTGTGCTGAATGACGCCAGACTGTTCGACGGAGGCGGGCGTGGTCTGGGCACGAGACTAGTGGCACAGAGGATCCGATCCCCCCGAAAATCCGATCCGGGTCGGATCCGATACGCTAGCGAATCCGATCCGGCCTTAGCGAAATCGATCCGGGCTGTTACGAAATCACCTATCGACTTCCAGGAGTGAGTTTAACTATAATACCGCCTCCTGCGAGTTTGAATGGCATCCCAGGCTCGAAAACTACTTGTATGCATGCAGACTGAGCTGTAGTTTGTTTGTATGATTGTATAGAAGGACTAGTGGTAGTAATATTAAAAACCAAATACAAATGAAATTTTACAATCAAATTAATAAGTACAGCGGGTTGCAGTGTGACTAGCTAGTCCTCAGTTCTAGCTGCAATCAGTGCAACTCCATTCATCTGGCCCTGGTGATTGTAGTCCAACGCACTTGAAGTGAAACCATGACTTGCACTCGTCACACTCGATCGATCATGTGGGAATCATAGCATTCTGGCATCCCACACGTACAGAAAATCGGAATGAAGATATGCCGTTTCTTGTACTGTCTTGTAGGAGCAGATGCTAGCTGGGGGAAGGCTTTCAGCTCCTGTGCTGCAAAGCATTCAAGTAGGTGGCTTCCAATCTGAGTTTGACATCCTCGCCAGGTTGTCACCGCATGCAGCATGGTATGCATATGCTATGCTGAAGAGGCCACAGTCTGTACTGCCTGTCTGTTGTTGAACTGGCATGACTGTGACTAAGAGGCCTCCTTTCTTGATTGCTGGTTTGTAGATTTGTACCAACTGCTCCTGCAGGCTTGGCGAGAGCCTTCCATTTGACAGGCTGTCATACAGTTTGACCTCTCCATTGTGGTAGTGGGTGGCAACCCAGTGTTGTCGCTCAGTGACAAAGAATGCAGCCAAATAGTAATATAGTATTATGTATTAATTACCCTAAAGATACTATATAAATTACCCTCTTTCTGCCCTTCTGCTGTGTCTTCTCTCCTCGCTTCTCATCCACCTGTTCCTGTTTCGGTGGTGGCTCATTGTAGGGCTTGAGCCGATTGCTGCTAATAGCCTGCTTGAGCAGCTTTCCGTGCTGATTTTTTAGCCGATACGTTCCTCTGGTAGTGTGCTCCGTAACCTCATACGGCCCATTCCAGTTCCATTCCAGCTTTCCCCCCTGTCGAGTGTCATTTCTGGAGTTGTACACCCACACTTTGTCTCCCACTTTAAAGGTAGGTGGCTTATGCTTGGCATCAAAATCCTTCTTTTGTTTGGATTGAGCCGTTTCAATGTTAGATTTGGCCTTGACCTCTTCTGCCCACTCCATCATTGCTACCATGTGTGAATCGAGGTCCTCTTCCTTCACCTCTTGGGTTTCACCTTCACTGACTCCATGTGGAAGCTCAAATAGGTGCTTGTTTACCTGATTGACAAATTCCCTACCCTGATCCGATTGAATTATGACAGGGCTACCATGCCTTGTGATCAGCTTGAATAGGAAGCTGGCTACTGTAGAAGCGGTCTTGTCAGGGATAGCACTAGCTTCTGGCCATTTCGTGAAATAATCGGAGGCTGTTATGATGTAAGTATTCCCTGCATCTGTGCGAGGGAGAGGACCAACAAGGTAAATTCCAATCCTGTGCCAGGGGCTGTCAACAGAGATGGGATAGAGTGTAGCTGCTGGTTTCTCCAGCTTCTTATTCACCCGTTGCAGACCGTTCTTGGATATAATTATAGTGCAAAACACCATCTTGAAAAGAAAATTTCTTCACTTTATTTTGAATGGCTCGCTTCTGGTTCTGGCTGCTGCCGTCAGGATATACTTTCCGCAGCGAAGATAGTCATTGATGGTCTCGTAGCTAATATCCATAAGTCTTTCATGTAGTCCAAATGATGTAGAATGTGCCAATACCGCTCAAATTTGTACACCATTATGACAGCTATTGATTCAAGCAAGTTTCCCGCCATCCTGTGCCAAAAAGGAACACTCTTGTACCGCTTGGTACATCTGTACCAAGGTCGGATCGTTTTCGCGGCGAAGAATCGAATCCGCTAGCTAAATTGATCCGGGGCGGATCAATTTTACTAGTGGATTCATCCCGGCGGATTGATTCCGCTAGCGGATACGATCCGCCCGGATCGGTATAGGCCCGGATCGAAATTCCTGTGCGCGAGGGGGAGGAGCCAAAGTTTGGGAACGAGACTAGTCATAAAGGACCGTACGGAATTGGAACTTAACGTCTCGGAACTTTGAAAATTTGAACCACTCTGCTACTCACATCGCATTGCCGCTGGCCTTCGAAGCAGCTTTCTTCCACTAAAGAGCTGAATTTTGGGGCTTGAGAGAGTCGAAATGGCACCAAAGCACCCGAAGGAGTTTCGTAAGGGTCTACGAATTTATGCTCTGGGCTTAAAATTTGAAAGCTGGGAGGTTTGCATGGAGTACACAATTTTTTTTTCTATGCACAGTCCTACCGGGTCGGTTTGGTGGGCCCCCTCCACTAAACCGTTTTCTCTTGTTGGATAGGGACGTTTAGTGAGGCTCCCCGCTAAACCCCTTCTCAGCAAGAAGGAAAAGTTTAGTGGCCCCACATACGCCACTATATGTACACCTTTCCTTTTCAACAAGAAGGAGAGGTTTTATGCCCCCCACTAGATTTTACAATCCTACACCCTCCCACGTGTGCACGTGTAGAGATTTAATGTGGAAGAAGGTACTACAATCTTACAAGTAAGGGACCACTAAATCCTTAATCCTTCCTTACACAACAAGAAGGAAGGACTTAGTGGAGGAGGCCCACTAAACCTCCCATTATAATGGTAGGAACTTGCATAGAAATGGTGTCATATAGAGCGGTTGCAGGTGATGTCACGACCGCTACATTTTCCGTTATCTTCCGTTTATTGGTTACTTCCGTGTGGCAAAAGAGTGGTAGGTTCTATAGTGAACTCAGAAACTAGAAGAGCTTGTAACTTGTACTTTTAGTATGTGAACTATTGCTGTGGCGTAGTTATCACGCAGGATAAATTCAACGGATCTGCCAACTACAGCGTGAGTATCACAGCAACTTCCGCTCCGCTGCCATTGAACACAACGTTCTTTTTGCCACACGGAAGTGCTTAGTCACGTGATTTTGTGACGTAGTTGCAACCGCTCTATTGTACCGTCCTGACATCTAGCTAAGGTTGTGAGCGGGCATGTATGTACGTGGTGTACTTTGACACTATTCGAGTAATCTCATTCTCAGGGTACCAAATTCTCAGGTATTAGACTCAGAACCAGACTGCTTCCGTAGAAAGTAATCTGGTACCGAGACTACCCCGACTGTAAATTTGAGCATACCCCGGGGATGTTTTAAAACCCCCAAATCCTGTATTCTTCTGCAGGGACATTTACTGTCTGGCAATAAAATATTCTGAGACCATGAGCAGTGGACGCAGTGCCCTAGAGAGCAGCGCCAGTCAGCTGGAATCCGTCACGGCTTCTGCTGTCAGCCTCTCCGCCCTCACCGGTACCTCCGTGCAGCAGGGTTCTCCTGTGAAGCTGAAGGTAGCCAGTCCTAGACCCAAGAGGTGGCCAAAGCACAGCATCACAGCTCCCAAATCACTACATGGGGAAGGTAGGTTGTGTGCATCCACAGTCCCGGAGTGCACCTTATGCGCTGTTTGTATTCTTCCTATTGGCCGGTTGTGCATGCATGAGCTTAGACTCATTTCGGACTTTGTCCCCCCCCCCTCCTCCTACCTATAGGTGCATGGAATGCCCCCAGAGCATCTGCATGTGAGTATGTTCTGCGTGCCAACAGTTTGGTAACTCTCTTGCAATTGGTGTCCCCTAAAGTACAAAATTCTTCGCACGCAGTATTATACATGTAGACAACAAAAAAAGTACCAGGATCTTTACAAGTGATGGTAGTACCAGGATCTTTACAAGTGATGGTAGAACCAGGATCTTTACAAGTGATGGTAGTACCAGGATCTTTACAAGTGATGGTAGAATTGATATACAATTTCGTCCAAATTGATAAGTGTACATGCTAGAGTTCTTCAATTCCAACCCAAAATACTCGTCAAAAATATTCATCAAAGCTGACGTTTCAGCTACTATGCTTTTTTTTTTTTTTGACAGGTACTTTGGGTTGGAATTGAAGAACTTAGGCATTAATTCTACTAGCCAACCGAGAGAACCTTGGATAAGTGTACATGTAGAAATATTCTGCATTTAAATGACTAATATCGTGCCCAGCCCCTACACCCACCCCCACAATATTATGAGGGTGGGTGGAGGGCCTGGGCACGAGATTAGTAAATCATCTCCAGTGTCATACATGTACATTTCCCTATTGCACTATGATGTTCCCCATTGTTGCTGTACTTTGTGCAGACTCTGAAGATGCCTGTAACCTGCTAGAGAACATCCCAGAGATCAAGCAAGAGTTTGACATCATCTCAAAGATTGGGGAAGGTATGTAGGAGCACTGCGTGTGTGTGTCTCTTCCATGACTCCATTTTTACTATTTGTACAATGGTGAGTGTCGGGTTCCTTTGCAGTCAGGCTAGGGCTATGCGGCAGGGGTACCTGTGCATATGTAATAAGCTCAAACACTATGAGGGTATGTCTGTTTTGTTTTCGTTCATATACCCAACACGAATGGTGTATATGCTAAGGGTACAGTGTGTATCCTGTCATTCCCAGGCCTGCATCCCAGCATTTGTTGCTTGCAGTACAAAAAATGTAAGTGACGAAAGCAGGGGTGCAGGCCTGGGAATGAGGCTGTATACATACATACATGTAGGTATCACCCCATAAGCTCTGAGCTGTGTACAAGAGCGCATAAAGAAATTTCCCGCTTGCAACAACACGTGACGGTGTACTGATCACTGCCATGCTGCTTCACAGTTTGATATACAGTGTTACTGCCCCTTATCTTCTCTCCTGTGCAGGTACTTTTAGCTCTGTGTTCCTGGCAAGTTTTAAAGGCTGCCCGGAGGAGAAGTTTGCTCTAAAGCACCTGGTGCCGACCTCCTCCTCTGTACGGATTGAAAACGAACTCAAATGCCTCCAGATGATGGGGTAGGTACAGGGACATTGAGAGGACCATGTGCACACACTTTCTCACTGAGTCTCATCGGCAAGTCTATCAGTCATTCGCTGCAGCCTAGCCTATCTCACCTCGTCAGTCTGCATGATTCAGTAAAATCTTTTGACCCTAGAAGTCCTGTCCATGATAATAAAACTGCTGAGTTAGTTAGCACACTAAAACTTCAAGGAACGAGAATACGCTACCTGTTAAACCATACTAAAACAACAGAATTTCTCCTGTAAAATGACACTTGTAAATGAAGCTTACTCTCCATTCTTCTTTTCTCTAGACCATTGATGTTAGTAATTGATGTACCTGTACTCAAGGAGCTTTCAAATACCCTGTATGCTAATTCAGCTCCTTTTGTGCACTTTTTATCCTATAAATGGAATAATCGGAGCACTTATATTCTTTGCTATACCTATACGTAGGATAACTTGAGGGAAGGAGTGCAGAGTAATTTTAGTTTTTGCTATCCCTATAAATAGAATAACTTGAGGTAATGAGTGTGGTACGATTTCTTTGCCATCGATCCTTGTTCTCCTTCCCAGGGGCCAAGACAACGTCATTCCCATCCACACGTGTGTGAGGCACAGCGACCACATAGTGCTCATCATGCCCTACTTCCCCCATGACAGATTTGTCGTGAGTACATGCATGGTCCTAGCTTCTTAGTCTGGGTAAAGGTGTCAGTAAATCTTGTAAGCTAGAATATAAAATGTTGCACTGGGGCTTGTGTGTTTATGATGCAGTGCTATTGTCTAGTCTTATGCTCCCAGACTCTCAGGGAGAGGGCTGGTCTTATCAGTGCATGGGTTTCTGCAATGTCAGCATGTTCAAAGCAGTACTGTTTTAATAGCAATCTACCTGCATCTGGGCAATGGATGGTAGTCTCGACTCTGCGGGGGGGTTTTTTGGCATGAAACCCCCTCCCCCCCCTCGAGACTACGTAAAGCTAAGTGATAGTTACAGGCCTATGGATTGAATAGCTTTTGAGTGAATGTGGTAACAACATTGCATGCAACTTTCCATCTACATGTAGTACATGCCCAAATAGTCGTATCTGCTCTTACATTGCAGTCTTCACTTTCTCCTCTATAGGACTACCTGCCACACTTATCGGTCTCTGAGGCCCGCCACTACATGGAAGCGCTATTCCTGGCCCTGAGGAATGTCCACTCCCACCACATCATTCACAGGGACATCAAGCCCAGCAACATCCTCTACAACCGAGAGACCAAGCAGTAGGTGTTTGCACATGCAAACTTGTAAATTTCATCTAGATATTGAGGGCAATTAAGGTAAAAATCAAGGCCTTCATACATGCATATCTACTGATCCTGAGTGGAGGAGCAGTAGGCAGCTACAAAGCCAGCTACATTCTAGGGAACAAGTCCCACCCCTAAATTAAAGCAACTGATCATGCACCTTAGCATGTACCACATGGGAAGGAGCTTCCAAACTGTGCACCTAGACAGTGAACATACATGTGCTCATAGGAGCCAGCAGTAATGCCTTGACTTGCACTTTCTCTGCCAGGTTTCAGCTAGTGGACTTTGGCCTGGCCCACCTGGAGTCCAGCAAAGCAAAAAGTGGCAAAGAAACAGGTATATATACAACATTAAACTCATACCATTCCTCCCGCCCAGCGTAGCTGGGGCTGTGAGATATATCTGGGTGGAAGGCTAGAGTATGAGGTTTTTGGTATACAAAATACTTTTAAAACGGTAGCATATAAATGTTTACCTCTTCCCACACTAAGGTCATTCAAAGCCAAAATCTAAAACCACCATTGCAAATGGCTCCTCCACAAGTTCTTCCTCAAAGTCAAGACCCATGGCAAACGGCCTCATTGCCCCACCCACTTACCAAAGGCAGGTGCACCAGCGGATGGTTGCCAAGGCTGCCAAACCATCGAGGACCAGGGGCTCAAGGCAGATCCTAAACGGATGTGTCGATGCAGAGCAGACAGAGACAGGGAAACTAGGGTCTGGATCACATGGGGAGATCCGTCTCTGCCCTTTGAGACACAAAGTGACAGAAGTCTGTGACTTCTGTATGGCAAGGTGATCGCATGTTGACTGTGCTCATTTCTACGCTTTGCTAGCATAGTGGGCGTTGTTTACTGTAGCCCAATAACATTTTGTCCACAGGAGCCACCAGAACGCTCCCCGAGCGGGCACTCCTGGTTTTCGAGCCCCAGAGGTGCTACTCAAGTGTCCCAACCAGACTACAGCAGTGGATATCTGGTCGGCTGGGGTCATTCTTCTGTGCATACTGAGCGGGAGGTACCCCTTCTTCAGGGCACACGATGACCTTTCCGCTATGACCCAGATTATCAGCCTCATGGGGTCCAAGAACTGCATTGAGGCTGCCAGAATATATGGTAAGGTACTGTAGCCATCTGTTGTTGAGGTACATGTATGCTTAGTATGAGCCTCTGAGCTATAGGGCTTAGTCTTGTCCCAATTTTCACATGTTGTAAGCAAAAAGAAAAAACTGTCTACATGCAGATTAGCTTTGTTTCCAGGTGTCTATATGGCCTTGTTCCAAGTCTCTCGGTAATGTTACCAGGAGGATATGGGTATTGAACAGTTGTAGAGGTGCTGAGATAGAAAACGGGTCAGTCCGTCTCCTTTTGCTATACAGTGGTCAGGAAATACTCTCATTAGCTTTCAGCTCATAACTAATAGCATAGGATTGAGAATCAGTATTACTGTAGCTTTGAAGTATTAAACTGCCTGAGGTGCAAGCCGCTTACACTACATTAAAGTGGGAAGTGGGGGGGGCCCCACCCACCCCCACCTCCCCCCCACCTTCCCCACTTCCTTTGTATGCTCTTTGTATGTTACGACTATACTTTCTACTTTCATTAGGCAAAGAGCTCATTTGTGTGCCTGAAGTGACTCCCACCAACCTGAGATTGCTGTGCACAACCCTCAGAGCAACTCTCCTAGGCAGGGATGTCGATAATGACTCAGAACCCAGCCCCTCAAAAAAGAGCAAGCTCTGCAACGGAGATGCAAATATAGACAGTGCAAAATTCAAGTCACCTCTAAGAACTAGAAGAAGTCCGCGGAAACTTGGTTGTAATTCTCCCAAACTTAGAGCGGTTCATGGCTCCTCCCAATCACAATGCCGTGATCCAAATTCCTGGGATGCTGCCCCCGATTCAGTGTTTCATTTGTTGTACAGGTGCCTGGACTTGAACCCAGAAACCAGAATTACAGCAGAACAGGCCCTGCAGCATCCTTTTATAGCTGACCAGAGATAGCATTTTCTGTGGATCTCTGTGATGATAATCTTCACGTCATTCTTTCTGTCTCGTGTTAATTGTGGTACATGTATATGTGATAACTTCAACCTATTTCACGATGTGGGGACGGGGGCATGCGTATTGCATCATACATAGTGCATGCATAGTCTATAGTTCCATCGAGATGTCCGCTTTTCGTTTCTCGCTCAAGGCAGCCACCAGGAGGAGGGTGATGTGGGGTGGGAAATCCAGAGCAGCGGTGCTATGGGCTTGGAGAGGCCACTCCAACTCTGCAGGGAAGAGTGAAGTTATTGATGGAGCCAAACCTTTCAGTGAGATCCCGGGTCGCCTTCAGCTACCCATCCTGGGGTCCACTTGGGATATTCTGATGCCTAGGAACAAGGGAAAGCCACTCCACAAGTAGGCTGGAGAGGTTTGGAATGATTTATCGTGAGAAAATCCCCATGATCTCGGAAATGGTAATTGTCCACGACCCTGTGGACATTGAAAAGATGTTCCGAGCTGAGGGGAAGTATCCCTCCAGAGTACCTTTCCTTCCATGGATTCAGGCCAGGAACGAATCCAAATTAGGTCTTGGAGTCTTCCTATCGTAAGTTTGCTTTACTCATTAACAGTAATCACAAATAAGGGGCTACAGCTATTAATATTGCTAACCTGAAACTGGGCATTGTGTTAATTGCCTACTCTGAGGTTTATATTATTATTATAAACTTCCTAGGATGATCACCCATTATAGGCTAGCTTATCTATACAGATCACTTTGAACACTGTTCAGTAGTCATCACTCATCGGATTGCTGCAGTAATTTAATTCAATTAGGTTCCTTTTATCTCCTTTCAATGTGTCACCTGCAATTTGGTTGGATAATCATATTATGGCATCATACTGCTGATGTTCTAAGGGAACTGTCTGTACAATCCCTCAAAGTGCTAACTGTATGCCTAACAAGATTTACCATTTACCTGCAGCTGATGACTCTACATAATCACCATCGAATTAGTATTCACTGTTAAATGTTATGGCCTTTCACAGGGAGGGTGAAGAGTGGCACAACCCCAAGTACGCAATGGTTCCTCCAAAAGTGGCTGAATTCCACAAGGACTTCAACAGCATTGCTGAAGACCTGATGAGAAATGTACGAGAGTTGAGGGACTCAGAAAACAAAGTCGTCAGTGATGTACCCAGCCTGCTTTTCAGATGGTCATTTGAATGTAAGTTATAATTAATCACTGCCGGCCCAGAAGATATTTTCCAAGAGAGAGCTGTCGAGAGCCTTGCAACGTATGTACTGTGGTATTATTATAGGAGAAGCTAGTTTTACATCAGTTCTGTAGAAAGTTTGGCAATAAACATGCATGCACAAATTTGTATCTGCTGATGGGTGTTCACTGAAAATCATTAGTCATTAGTGCTAGGTGATGCAAAAATATAAGAGACACATTGTGACCTTTTGCACATGACTACACATTCCAGTACACTGCACCATAGATAATATAGCTTAGGGGAAGCTATATTATCTATGACTGCACGCCTGGGAGGGAAAGTGAATTTAACTCTTCGGGGGGGAGTGGCCTGGGGACGAGGCTAAGCTAACGCATGCACATGCACTTATATGATATTTGAATAATTTTATCCATCAGACTATTGTAGCAGCACCCAACCTTGTGATCAGTCGAATGTCCCAGGTATTCCCCCAGCCAGAGCGTTTCATGCCAGAGAGATGGAGCAGGGAGAACAAAGACACCCCAAATGTGTTCTCTTCATTGCCATTTGGTTTCGGGCCTCGAATGTGCCTTGGTTAGTTGTAGTTATGAGTAACTAAGTGGTTTCCTGGAGTAAAGTATCTAGCAGTTCAATTCCCTGCTTATGATAAGAAATTTGTCACTGTAGTGAAATGGTATTAGCTAGCACACTGGAAGGATGGTTACATACTGCCATTTTATTCAGAACCCCGTATACTGCATGGAAGCTCATAAGTGACATGATTTGTATTGGGAATGGCTATATGGTACTTAAACTGGCATTTCTGCATGGTAAACTTGCATTCTCATGATTGTGTTTTTGTCCCTATAGGTCGTCGTGTGGCTGAGCTAGAACTGCACGTTGCTCTAGCTCACTTCATGAGGAATTTCCGACTGGAATACTCAGGAACAGAGCCAATTGGCTTCACACAAAAGCTGTTTGTAGTACCAGATAGACAGTTGGATCTCACATTTGTGGATCTTTAACATACAGACGTTAAATTTTTTTAAATTATTAACTACATGCAGTGTTGTGGTATAAATAACAGAAGGTTTGATCACAGCTCATATCCAACTTCTTCATGTAATATTCATCCAAAATGACAGAAGTGGGTGGAGCTGTATAGTTTTATAATGGGCGTGGCTAAACGTGTAATTGCATGCCAGTAAAATATGGGTGCCCGTCTCTCCTATCCCACAGTGGACCTCTCCGGAAAGGTTGCCATCATCACTGGTGGCAACACCGGCATCGGGTACGAGACAGCCAAGGCCCTGGCTGCCATGGGGGCGCATACCATCATCGCATGTAGGTCTGAGGAGAGAGCTATTGCTGTGAGTCTTACGTAGTCACGGATGATCCATGCACTTTGGCAGCTCATTCGCATGGAGTAGTTGGCCCACAAGACTAGGTCCAGCATTCGACAATGACTCCTTGGTGTGAATGATTTGGCCCACTAGTTTGTCTGGGTGTCTCGGTTTCAAACACAGCTAGTGTATGAAATACGTTGGTGACTAATCTCATACCGGTAGTCAAGATTGTTCAGCAGACTAAATAGTGTCCTCTATTTGTCTTGATATCCAGTCAGTTTCACTGCTGGGATTGGTACAGTTTCTTACAAGTGCATGGCTGCTGCATCTCAACACCCTCTCAGGCAGTGGAGAGGCTGAAAGAGGAGGCTGCTAAAGAGTTCCCCGACAAGCAGCTCAATGTGGAGTACATGCTGGTGGACCTCGCCTCGTTTCAGTCTGTGAAGCAGTTCCTGACTGCATTCAAAGAGAGGAACCTCCCGCTGCATATCCTGATTAACAATGCGGGGGTGTTTGGGATGCCCTATAGTGAGTTTCTCCAGTCCAACCCTGAGGACTGGCTTTGTGGTTTGGAATGCGGTTAAGGGTTACCACTTAAAGGTATTACATATGTCATAGTATTAATGTCATCAAGAAATGCATACACACCTTGATTTACTGTTTGACTTCTAGATCTAGGGTAAGACCTACACAGTTACACTAATGTAGTTACTTCCTGACAAACATAATTATGAATATTCGTCAGGAAATAAAACTATGAATCTGATTGACCATTCTCTGCGTTTTTACTATGACCATGCCCATTTTCCAATATGTTTACAAACTGTATAGGTAATACGGGGCAACATACACCTCATGCACTTTTATTTATGCTTCTCTTTCCACAGCTCAAACAGAAGATGGAAATGAGATACACTTGCAGGTCAATCCATTTACCTATGCATGTATAACGTCGTAGTCACCGTGAGCTTGGCATTTGGCTGTACAATGACATTGTTGTATACTCTCAGGTAAACCACCTGAGCCACTTTCTGCTAACTCTGGAGCTCCTGCCCATCATCCTGGAGACAGCCAGTGCCACTGGAGACTGCAGAATTGTCATTGTAGCATCTGGGCTACACAGTTCATCGAATTGGAACCCGACAGTTCCTCTCAACATCCCACAACAAGAATATGGTTTTACTGGCAGGGTAAAAGCCTACAACAACAGCAAACTGTACAATGTAAGGTTCACATATGCCTGGATATTTAGCATGTTGACACTGTAATCTCTCATTTTCTGTGGTAGGTGATGACTGCATTTGCTCTGCAAAGGCGATTGCAGAATGTGGGAGTGACTGTCTCTTCTGTTCATCCTGGATTTGTAAGTTTCTTTTGACACTCTTATACCTTATACCGTCACTATAAAGTATACACTTTGAAGCTTTCTCACAGTGTGCAAATGTAGAGTGCCATGGACTGAAACTAATCATTAATTCTGTGGTTTCATAATATTATAGGTTGACAGTGAGCTTCGTCGTGGGTTTGCAGATGCTGCTGTCTTGAAAACACTTGGTGCTATGAGCATGAGTATGTGATGGCAGATTTAGCAGATCCATAATTATATTATTATTATTAATTTTAGGGTCTTTCCAATTTTTCCTTGACAGTTTTTGCACGAAATCCTAAAGATGGTGCAGCCACTACTATCAACTGTGCAGTGAACCCTGAACTCAACTCCCAGCAGGCCTTGTACTATGATAGTTGCAGGTCAAAGCAACCGAGCGTTATTTCAAGGTATAGCGTTAGTACATAATGTTATGTTTACCTATTCAATACTCCTCTTAGAGTGGTAGCAAATCGAATTTTATGTCTGACACTAAACAGAAATGAACGGTTTCAAGAGGAGCTGTGGCGGATCAGCATCGCCATGGTAAAGGACCACCTCTCTCCTGAGACACTGGAAAACTACAGCCTTACTCCTGCAGCTGAGCAGTCGCAATCTGAGCTTGTGGTGGAAGGTAGTGGACGAAATGAGGATGAAACAGGCATTCGTAAGCAGCAGTCTTCCAATGGCAGTGCCCAGATAACTGAGAAGAATGAAGAAACCAATAAAAAAACAGAGGTGATCATATATTTTACAAAGCTCAGTAATTAATGTCACTGTATCATATTACCAAATGTGCCCTGCAGCAATCCCGGCTGTGTTTAGTCCAAGAGACGGTTTGGTTTGAACAGAAGAAATATGAAACAGCTGAGGCTCATTACCGGGAAATCTGTTGCAGGGAAGCAGTGGGAACTGTGTGCTAAAGAATTCTATCATGTAACTAAAAGACAGAGCTATTTATTGCAGTCTCACTTCAATACTGCATAGAATTTTTATTTTGGTAGAATTTGATTGCTAATTGCCTACTATACAATTATTATACGAATACCATACAAAGAGAAAATCTGTGAATCCCATTGATTATAGACAGGGAGTCCTGGAGAATTCCACGGGGAACTTCAATCACTAAGATAGGTTTGGAACATTTTTTTCCTGGCACCAGAAAGTTCGGTCAGCCAAAACAACCTGCCCATTCACCCCTTAACGTGGCAGTGTCACATGGCCTAGGGTTCCGTTGGGTTGCCCATTTGTTATGTGGGAAACATTGAGTTTCACTACCCAGCTCAGCATGTTCTGCACCTCAATTGGCTAAAGTATGTGGCAGCATGTTCTGCACCTCAATTGGCTACAGTTCGAGTTTCTGGGTTCAGCACTAGCAGCCCAAAGTATAGCATATACACCCTACTGATGTTCAGTGTGTTCCTCTGAAGCACAATAATATAGGTTCTTTTGAATGGCATTAAAAATTGCTGTAATACAAGCATGCAGAATGATCAGCGGGAAAAAAAGAGTTTCCAGGTCAGGCAGTACTGCTGTCAGCTAGCTAACCTCCTAGAACACCTATCATAAGCACAAACTCAAAACAGTTGGCACACATTCAGAACGGTCAATTGGAATCAGTTTGTCCAGCCTCTGGTTCCTTATCTCCCTCTACCACAGTCTCTTCTTTTCCTACAGCCTCAGCTGCTAGGTCGGAAGAAGCAGGCTCGGATCTCTCCTCCTCGTCTCCCTCCACTACCTCTGACTGGACGACTGGCTGGGAGGGGCCATACTTCTCCAGGATATCAGGGGAGAGGTAGTCCTTCACGATATCCACGGTGATCCTCCACAGCTCTTCCTGGGACTGCTCATTCCTGGAGTAATGATAGTGAAGGAGAAGACTGTATGGTCAGCACCATAGGATGTACATCATGGGTGACTGTAAGTGTATAAAGTCAAGTGGATGCATAGCTTTAGCACCCAAGAATGTCCAAACTATAGACCTGGATTGCACACAAGCCTAAGCTGAGTCACTCTGCATATGCCATATAAAAACAGAACGTCAAAGGTGTATACTCATGTCAAAACCAACCAGACTCTCCTTTATTACTTCCTCAAGTGCAAGGGTGGGCAGTGGGAATAAGACGAGCATAAGGCAGAACACAAAAACGTACAAGGTATATTACTTGTGTAGTGAGGCTGTTACACGGGGCTTACGATGATCCAGAGGAGAGGGTACCAGGTCACCATGGTTATATAGTGGATCTCCGGCCCTCCCCTCTGAAAGCAGGCTACAAACAACATCTTTTCGCCATACCTGGATGCTTCACTTGACTGCGTGGGTCTGCAGTTTTCGTAATACAGAGCTTGCTGTGAGTTTAGCTCGGGATTTACTGCACAGTTGATGCTTGTGGCTGCACCATCCTTAACGTTGCGGAGAAAAGCTACAGAGAGAAAGAGAGAGAGAGAGATCGTATATAACCACATGGAATACAGTATTCTAGTAAAGTCTAGCCTCGCTCACTGTCCGTCCTGCCCATATCTTGTAGCCATGGGGAAAAACGCTCTTCTCTACGACTGCAAGATAAAAGCTGGGGCGGGAAGGGCTGGGAACAAGGCTAGTAAATATTCGAAAACTGATACCAGGTATATACTTACCAGAGGTCAGGTCAACAAGTATACAACTGCTATACATGGCACTTACGCTTAGATAGCCATGCTCCAAACTTTGCCACTGATACATCAGAAAAGCCGCGTACGACTTCTGTGTCAACCTGTGCATATCACAAAGATATCTAACACACTGTAACTGCCGGAGAGAAGAGCACATCCACTGCATAGAGCTTACAATCCCTGGATGTAGTGTAGACACTGTGACTCCGACGTTCTGCAATCGTCTCTGGAGTGCATACGTTGTCATCACCTGCAAAAACAAGATCATACTCGAAAGTATTGCTCAAGGAAGTGCATATACTTTCAGTAGCTTTTTTTGATTGAATAGGGTTAACCTGCTAATAAAACATTTTGACACAAATAGCCTGTGGGCTTATTTTAGTGAGATTGACTCTCTCACATTATGGAGCTTGGAATAAGGATAGAATGTCCTTCGGCTGTAGGATTGGTCAGCGTTCATGTTTGCAGGGTCCCAGTTCACCCAGGTATGGACTGATGAAGACACGAAGATGATCCTGCAGTCTCCAGTGGTCCCGGCTGTCTCCAGGACGATGGGCAGGAGCTCCAGAGTCAGCAGAAAGTGACTCAGGTGGTTGACCTGCAATTAAAACTTGAACAGTTGAGAGTTAGTGTGCTTGTGTTGGTACACCTGTTTGAGTCCCCCTGCCCCCTTCTTCTTACAGTAAGTAATGATTCTTGGTATCCACTAAACCAATCTCCTCAATAATATAGACCTGATTAGTGAGACCCACAATCACACCGAGAGGAAATTTCTCCACTCTCTGAGTACTACCTCAGAGACGGCAAGAATGAGCATTTCACACTCAAGTACATGCATGCTGTAGAGTTCGTTGACTCACCTGCAGCTGACTCTCATAGCCATCAGCTGTTCGTGCTGTGAAAGAAAATTAGAGCGGTAATAGTGACTTGTACGCCTATAAGTTACAAAGATCTCTAAAGCTCATCCTCCATTAAGGAACATGCAATTCCACACACCTGAAGGGAATGTGTCCATCTCTAATCATGCGAGAAGCGAAGAACTACTTCTCTGCCATACCAATGTATCACAATTATAAGACAGTCTCTGTAGCCTTGTACAGTTGTACAACCATATTCAGCCACAGAAAGAAAGCTGGTATAGGCCCTCATGATGTTTCTACAGGGCTAAAATCTAGCTAGCATTATGGAAGGCTTGTGCACAAGGTTAGCCATATAACAATAAAGTTGACTCTCAGTTATTTTCTAGCTATTATATGGACTAAAGAACGAATCAGTCAATACAGTGAATTGGTTTGCATTGCTCTACTCTAAACCCACGGCTTCTAGTATAAATTCCCCAGCTATCTATACACGCCGACGGGTACTTACTGAGGGGCACCCACGCGATGCCAGCGTTGTTGATGAGGATGTTCAGAGGCAGATTTCTTTCCTTGAATGCCAAGATGAAGGCTTTGGTGGATTGGAAAGAGCTCAGGTCCAGCTGCATGTACTCCAGCACAACCTGCTTGACTGGATCCTCTTTCACCAAATCTTCCTTTATGCGCTCTATGGCCTGAAGGAAGAACAGGGCTGTGCTACGGACATGCTATGAGGTGCAGCTGTGCCTCGTTCAGGCTATTGCTCTCCCTTGCTCTGCTTACAGAAGGCAAAGTAGCTTCACTTACTTGACTGCTTAATGTGTGGTCACTCAGTTATATAATACTGAGCCTGGATGAACTAATCTCTCCCCCCCCCCTGGTGAAAGGATGTCTGGTGTTCTGAATGGAATTACTCCATACTTGCTGACAATCTATTTCGTATGCAATTGGTCACTGTATACGGTAATCTAATTCACCAAATTAATCAATTGAGTTAACGTCGTACCAATTTTTACGGAAGGACTAAAAGCTGCAGGGAGAGATCTCACACCAGGTCACATGACTAGCTGCAGGTCACTTACAGCAGTGGCTCTCTCCTCAGACCTGCATGCGATGATGGTATGCGCCCCCATTGAAGCCAGGGCCTTGGCTGTCTCATACCCGATACCGGTGTTGCCACCAGTGATGATGGCAACCTTTCCAGAAAGGTCTACCGTAGGGTAGGAGAGACGGGCACCCATGATTCGATTGTGTTCCGGTTTGGGTCAGCCCCACCCACTTCCGTCTGCGATTGGATCGTGGAAACTACCGGAAGACGTATGTAATATCGCACGTTTGGCGACCATACATGCATAGCCTCTACCGACTCTACTAAGGCCTGAAAACTGAAGTACTGAAGTGGTAGTGCTATTCTAATGTTTATTAGCGTATAGTTTCGAGCGCGCGATGTCATCTGTGAAAGTTGCAGTGCGCGTTCGTCCCTTCAACGCCCGTGAGATAGGGCGCTCGGCATCCTGCGTCATCGCCATGGAGGGGAGCACCACGTGTAAGTCGGTGGGTAGCTCGATTGAGACAGCCTGGCCTTGGGTAACACGCCGGTCGTGTTTACAGTTGAGGATTTACTGCAGCTAAGTAGATTTATGGCCCTTGAAGTTAATGTGCGGGGACATCAGCTGGACTAGGCGTGGTTATATGGAGGCATCCCATATTGTATTAGGGTTCATATTTTTTTTTATTCCTCAATAGCCATCTACCACCCCAAGGCAGTCGCGACCGATCCACCAAAGAATTTCTCGTATGACTACTCCTACTGGAGCCATACAGAGGTATGTGGGTATCAACTGCACCCAGACTTAAGAATCATATTTGCCTCTTTTTTGGGGCAAACCTGAGCAAACCCCACATGGATGTTATGAATGGGATTATAGTGCAAAGAGTGCCCACATAAGGGCATCACTGGGTCCACAGTGTCAGCAAAGGGAAAGGTGAGACACAGCCTTGGAGATCCCAGAACGGGGGTGACACTAGTTTAGCGAGCTAGACTTGGGCGACAAACAGTAGGTGGCATCAGACTCCTGCTGTAGTCTCACCTTGGCCGTGTGGTGTTAAATTGCAAAGTGTCTGAGTGGCACATACGTGCCATCACTCTATATACAGCATTGGGGTTAATGACCTATACAATCAACACTTATGCTGACTAATAAAGGTAGGAATG